>JBAMCK010000229.1:0-600000 GCA_037075185.1 Drosophila pseudotalamancana
TGCAGGGTTGTGTTCGTGTATGTATACACGTACGATATACATACATACGTGGAGGCTCAAATACAAGAAAAAAACCAGCTACATATACTTTTATGTAACTGCGTTGGTCATGCGAATGCGAGCGAGTGTGTTAGAATTCTTTTACCATACATTTATACGAAATTTTTTCGTTTCCATTTCATTCGTAAACATTCATAATTTGGTATTTGTAAAAAGTATGCGTACGTATGTATAAACATATATAGCATACGTATGCATGTAGTTTGGTGTGTATGCAAACAAACAAAAATACGCACGTTGCGCTGCACACGCGGTGGCAGCTGATTGCAATGCAATTCCCTCTCTTGTGATATAGGCAATTAGACATGTGGCTTAATTATTAAACGTGTGGTGGGCAAAATCTATAGTAGTATTGCGTTCGCAAAAGCAATCGAATATAATCGATAAATATATAATCATTATTTTCTATTCATATAATTTAGAGTAAATTTATTGCATATTGGTTTTTAATCATGAATATTTTTTGTTGCCTTTCTGTTCATTTTGTGCGTTCATTTTGTTTTTGTACAACGACTTTCTTATACAATTGGCAGTACCTTTTTTCTTTGGCATGAGAGTGCAACCCTATTTCGCTGCGTTTCTGCCTGCCTCTTTGCGCACGTTTGTGAAAACACACACACACACACAAACGCAAATGGTGTTTCGTTGTGTTTGAATTCGCCGCGCTGTGCTGGCGACCATTTTGTGTGCATGTGTGCGGCAGTCGTCAACTCGCCGTTCGTTGAATATTCAACACTAACACACTCAACTCAACTAACGCACACCAAAATCGACGCTCTCTCACGTACGCATACACACCCAGTTCGACACATAAGTGTGCGTGCGGTGCGTGCGTGTGTTTTGATTACACTTGCTTACGTTTTGGCGCTCAACAACTGTCAAAAGTCCAATTGCACACACACATACATACAGCGCAGTGTAAAGAAAAAAAAGCGCGCGCTTTACTGTTGCTGTTTGTATGCTCTTCCCCCTGTTCTTCTGCCGCTGTTGCTGCCGTCGCCGCCGCCGCCGCTGTCGCTGTCGCCACCGCTGCTTGCTTTCCTTTCATTTGGCATTGTGTTTCTTTTTTATCAACTGTTGACGCGCCGCTGCGCAGGTGTAGCGTGTTAATAAGACAAAATGAACAACAAAAACAACAAAGAGCAACAATAAATACAAAATACTACCATGAATCAATTACAGTGGCAACTGTACTTTTGTACTAATCATTAGCATAGACTTAGATTTATTAACCTAACCCAAAACTTTGTATATTGGAATAATTAATGTGTTATGCAACGGCGACCAGTGTTGAGTAACGCTGAAAACATACACTTGCACTTGCATTTCCTGTAATCTGTTCGGTTTTTGGGGACAATTCAATCAATCAATCAATCAAAGCAACAAACAAACTAACAACAGACATGAACAAAAACAATCAAAAAATATATATATCAAAACAAATCAAGTAAAATGCTATCAAAATAACATCATTCATCAATTGTGTTGTGGAGAGTTTTTGGTGCATCAATAAAAATTGCCAGCTGAGTTAAACTGAAAACAATGTGTACACACCCATTTTAGATGCCCTATCTGTTATCCACGGATGGATCATTGGCCGTACAAAAGGATGTTAAAGGTGCACTCGCCAGCAATAAGGGCAATGTCGTTCGTCGCATGTTCGTGGTGAACGATTCCTCATTTGCGCCCGGAACACAAAGGTGCGTTTTCAATGAAAAACAAAAACAAAATTAATAAGATAAAAAAAATGCAGATAAAATGCAAGAAAAAAAACAATTTAAAAGATACAAATTATCCATAGAACAAGAAAAAGCTTTAACTAAGCCTCGTTTTTTCCCGGCTGCTCCGATGCGCTCTTTCTTTCTCTCTTCCCACTTTCTCTCTCTCTCTCTCTCTCTCTCTCTCTCTCTATTTCTATCTCTATCCATTCACAGAGTAATTACCACAGGCGCCGCATCGACGGTGGTCAAAAAACAGGACTCTGGTCAACAGGTGTTGAGCATAAATTCGCTCGATAAGAACTGTAAGTGGCTGTCGTTAAATTCAGTTTTAAAACAAAAAAAAACATAAATCTGTTTGAGAAATCAAATATTAGTGTTGCACGCGTTGTTGATGTGTTGTAATCGATTTGAATTATCGATCTTGTTAGGGGGTTTTCGCTAATCGATTGTTCTCTTTCTCTCTCTGTTTACTCCTCTCACTCTGCTACTTTCCGCTCGCTCGCTGTAATCCTTCCACCAAATGTAATGTATCCACTTTCTCGAACTGTCTCTCTTTCTTTCTCTCTCTCTCTCTCTCTCTCTCTCTTTCTCTCTCTCTCTCTTTGTTGTCGCTGTGTTTGCTCTTGTATTGCTGTCACGCATTACCAACACCACAACCAACACCCATTCATGTTCCTCCCCTCCACTCTTCCCCATACACTCATTCACTTACTGTCACTCAATCATAAAAACCAAAAAACAAATAAAATAAACTGCGGCGGCGGGCTGTGGCGCAAATTAGATCTTTTGGTCGATCAGGCAACAGCGGCAGCAGCTGCGGCTGCGGCAGCGGGTGGAGGTGATCCGGCGAATGTTGCACATCATCATGCATTGACAAATGGCAGCATTGTTGACACAAAAACTGGACAAACGGTATTGACCACATCGAGCGCCGCCGCTGCGGCTAAGTCGCATTTTAGCTCAATTGGAGCATTGCATCTTACCCAAGAGGAGTGCAATGAGATCCTAATCAAGCGCGCTATTGCAGCCGGCCACGGCCACCATCAGACGCACACACTCACCGGCGACGGAGCCCACCACCACCACCACCATCATTCGACGGCGCCAGGCGCGACACCAAGTAAGCATCTCAAATCTGTGTTGTGTTCGATTATCTCCTCCTTTTCCTCCAACGCTCCTACTGCTACAACACTCTCTGGCACCTGGTACTGGTATTCTCGGTATTCTCGTTGCTTACTTACTACTTGTTGCGTTACGTTACGTCACGTCACGTTACACTTACGCAACGTCACGTTACGTTTCGTTGCATTGCTGCTTTAAAGTCATTTGCCGGTTGAAATTTGAACTTTAGTTTTTAGTTTCGACTATTCTTTTTTTTTTTTTTTTCATTCATTTTTCTAAAAATATAAAATTATATTTTTATTTTAATTTCCTTAGTTTTTTTTTCTATTTTATTTTTTCGTTTTGTTTTCTGTTGAGTTTGTGTTTGGTTCGTACTTTTGATTTTCTTTCCTTGTTTTTCTTCTCTTTTATTTTTGATATATCTTCCTTTGAATTCCATTTGGTTATTGTTCCGTTGGCGGTGCAACAACACTCTTAGGTGACATACTTCCTGGTATTTCAGTTCAAGTACAGAAAGTAATACAAGGACTCGAAGAGAACGAGGACTCGCAGGGCGACGCACCCAACTTAAAGTTGGAGCCAGGCACATTAGAATTGTCCCCAAAGACCGAACTACAGGAATCAATGCATTTCAGCGAAGTAAGCCCAACATTTATGTTACACTCACACACACACACACACACTTAAATACCTAAACAAAGAAAAAAAATTAAATAAAACTAAAAAATTGAAAATATAGAATAAATATATATATATATGAATTATATAAATATGCCCACCGAGTCGAATAGTAATCAACGTCTCTTTCTCTTTTCGTGGTCTCTTCATTCTCTTTTAGACCGACGCCACCATCAAAAAGGAGCGCCCGTACAGTTGTGACGAGTGCGGTAAATCCTTTCTGCTCAAACATCATTTGACAACACACGCACGCGTGCACACAGGTGGTTGTTCTTGTTCCTAGCACATACCCATTGAATATATGAGCAGGTCTAACCCCAGTTTTCGATTTCCATTGTCTCTTCCCCTCTCTTCATTTTCTTTTCACTCTATAGGCGAACGACCACATATTTGCACCCATTGCGGTAAAAGTTTTGCGCACAAACACTGTCTAAATACGCATCTACTGCTTCACTCAACCGATCGGCCATATCAGTGTCAGGAGTGCAAGAAGAGCTTTACACTTAAGCATCATTTATTGACGCATTCGCGCGTCCATAGTCGCGAGCGTCCATTTGTGTGCCAGGAGTGCGGACGAGCCTTTCCCCTCAAGCGTCATCTGGTTACGCATAGTAAATTTCACGCCGGCGAACGTCCCTACGTCTGCGAGGAATGCGGTGAGAGTTTCGCACAGGAGAATCATCTGATTATGCACTCGCGGTAAGTAAATTTAATTCTTTTCTGAAATCTATCTCAATTCTGAATTGCTTTGTAGCTTTCATGGTTCATTGAATCCATTTGTTTGTGCTGATTGCGGTGCCTCATTTCCACGCAAGTTTCAACTGGTTAATCACGGACGTATACACGGAAAGATTCCACACTCTTGTACCGTTTGTGGCAAAGAATTTCTACAGAAGCGCACATTAGTTTCCCACATGAGGCAAGCTGAAAAAATATACTAATTAAATTTATATTCAGTTAATAATTTTGATAATTAGGCGTGTACACACCGGTGAGCAGGCGCATCCCTGCGTCAGCTGCGGTGAAGGTTTCCTCACCAAAGCGGAACTGCATCAGCATGTGCGTGCGGCGCACAATGGGGTTAATCCCAATACGAGCAGCGCGACCATAATAGCCAACCAACAGGTATGCATGCAAACATAATTAATTGCCAAATCGTGCAGCAAGTTTAATTAAATTAAAATTTAAGCAGATACAACAGCCACATCATCATCCCGGACATCCGCAGACGATCACCGTTGTCAGCAATCCTGCTAATTCAACGCTGCTCACCGTCTCCACAACTGATGCCAATGGTGTAACGCGGCCACAATTTGTTTGTCGGTAGGTGTTGCAAATTCCAACCTGTAACTGAGACTTGAACGCTGATTAATCTCTCTTCTTCTTCTCTCGGTTTGTAGGGAATGCGGCAGCGCGTTTAACAGTCGGGAGGCGCTTGCCTTGCACTTGCGATTGCACACGGGCGACAAGAGCCTTATGACCGACCTGTGCGCGTTGACAGCAGCGTTGCCTGGTCACTTCTTGAGCACGGCGAGCCTCAATCCGGGCACCGTGGTCACGGCTAATCCGAATCTGGTTGGACAGAGTCCGGTTCCGGTGCAAATCATTTCATCGACCGGACAGGTGATGTCGCAGACAACGCTGGTGCAGGCCGCCAATTCGACCCATCCGCAAGCCGTTGTCACAGCCGTGCCCACTATGCCCGTGCATGGCCAACAGCATTTGCAGCACATCCAGCAACAACAGCAGCAGCATGTGGTCACCGTATCGCCGGCCAATAAGCCCAAATCGCATTTCTGTGCCAGCTGCGGCAAAGGATTCGCCGCCAAGCACGGACTCATGCAGCACAATCGACGACATCCAAACGGCGGCTGTACGGTTCGCACCCATGTATGCGAGTGTGGAAAGGCATTCTTCCAAAAGAATCATCTGATGCTGCATCAGCGCCAGCATTTGGAAACAAAGCCAGCCATATCGCAGCAACAGGTATGCTAAGTGCCCAGAGTTCCCAAAATCCCCCAACATCCGATCCCATAGATATCTACAGATATGGTCATTTATTTCAATTGTGTTCTTTTCAATTTTATTTGATTTAAACAAAAAAACAAAACAAAAAAAAGTTAAAAAAGAAAGAAAATATATATACGAAATGGCATAGATTATAATTAACTTAGTTATATATTATGTGGGAGCAGTTAGTTTAGCCACTAAGCTATGCAATTTAATTTAGCTGATAACTAACTAAGCAATTGTTACCGAGTATCAACAATAAAACGACAACAACAACAAAACGCTTCTTAAAGTCGGGAAAGTTTTGAGAAATTTGTGTCAGTCTGTTAAGAAAGAATTTTAATTTCAGGGGTGTGCCTAAGCACTATATTTATGTAATCTGAATACTCTAGTTAACATGATTAAAGTTACTACAGGCAAAATATATATTATATCAAGTCTCTTTCTGTTTATTTGTTTGTTTGTTTGTTTATTTTTATAATCCTCGCTCTCTGTAAAAATCAACAACAACAACAAATGATAAATGCATTACATTTTCTTAACTTCGAATACTTGCAGCTTGTTGTACCAACTACTTCTTACTAAATAAACAATAAAGAAATAGATCGATAGATCAACTGAACAATAAAAAAAAACTAAAGAATACTACTTACACTCACACATGCACACACTAATGCACACACATATATACACACGCACACTGCTGAATGTTTCTTAATACTAAAGCAAATTCTTTTTTTGTATTGTGTCGTTTGTGTGTGTATGCGTGCGTGCATATGTGTATGTGCGTGTGTGTGATAAAATCTTTGAAAAAAACATAAACAAATTGATAAACCAATAAATACAAAATAATACATAGATCAAGATACTACAGTAAAAAAGAAACGTTACAATCTTTTGTAATACGTGTACGCAAAAAAGGCTTCACTGTGTGCGTTTTAGGTGTGTATACAACCAAAAAATAAATTCCAAATTATAGCTAATTGTCCCATTATCAAATACTATAACTTTTGTATTATTGTCATGTGTATTTAGAAAAAGTTTATAATTATTTATGTACTCATACATTTTTTTTTGGTTTTGTGTATGTGCCTTTTGTCTCTTTGTGTATGTGAGTTATTATTTAACAATTTAACTGTGCATTCTGTTAGAGTATACCCTAGTTTTTTGTTTTATTTGTTAAATGTACTCTTACAAAACCAAACGAAAAAAAAAAACAACTATATATAACAATTTTTCTTAATAGTTACGATTTTGATAGATCCCCTTTAATATGTTGCTTGAGCGTAATTTTAGTTTAGTTTTTATATTATACTTTTATTTTTGTTTCTTTTTTATTTTTATTTTTTATATATAGATTGCGAATTCTTTGTAGGCACAAAAGATTTGCTAAAGTTTTGCACATTCTTACAGGAGGCCGACGTGCAGCAACAGGCAGCAGCTGCCGCCGCCGCCGCTGGACAACAACCCGCCCAAGTGGAGGTGCAAATCGTGTCCAGTGGCCATGGCCACGGCAAAGTCATCAAATATGAGATCTGCCGCAATGTGCTGCAGGAGGAACAATCGACGCAGCAGCAGCAGCAGCAACAACAACAGCAACAGGCTTCCATGCATGCAGAATAAACAAAGAGAATAGAGAGAAAAAGAGGGAGGGAGAATATGCAGAGGGGCTGGGAAGAGTAGTTGATTAGATTTTATAAGCGCAATTAAGTTTAAAGCATTTCTGTTGTAACATTTTGTAAATATAAAAAGCCAATTTGTGCAATTGCAATTGCGTGGCGAAATTTTCTTCCGCCCCTCTCGAAAATAACGAACACGCAGACACACCTCCACACATATACATATGTACACCCACCCACGCACACCAGCAAACTTATATATATACATCTAGAACTTATAAAATATGAACAGGGCAGCTTTGCAGGCCACCAAAACAAACAAACACAACAAACACACACGCAACAGCTAAAAGTGAATATAAGAGATCATTGAGCGTATATAAGAGTTAAGCGATTCCCTTAGTTGTATTAATTAAGTTAACACTTAGCTATTAATTAAATAGACACCTACACCCACATATATACACATATGTACATCAAATACAATTGTAACTGTAACTAGTAGATATCCTGTTATTATTTCTTCGTGATGCATTGGTCGCATCTAAAACAAGAACCTCGTCTAAGTTGCAAAAGTTTTTACCTAATTACATTTTAATTGAAACATTTTTAATACAAACATATGTATACACATAAATATATATATAGATACAAAATAAATAAATATATATATATATATGTTTATAGTATATGCATTAAAATATATCGCCTAATTGTAAACTGTGTATACATATAAAAAAAAAAAAGAAACAAAAGAGAGAAAATAAATTTTAAGCATAAAACAACTACAACTACGTTTAGTCTAAGACAAGGTAATTAAATAATTATTATTATTATAATAATAATTATAATGAATACGTAAATTAGTGAACAGCACTCAGCGTCTCGATCATTTAGTTGTGGGTGTGATCGAAGGCGTTTGTCCAACACACAGACACACACAAACACATACAGACAACTTTTTCAAGATTGTACATAAAACAAAGAAAAATCAGTAAAAAAGAGAAACAGAAAACAACATGCAACTAAAACTAGAATTTAAGTAAATCCAAAACAGGTCTTAAAAAAAAAAAAATAAAAAATAAACATATTAAAAATGTAGCCGGTTCAAAAGCGAGACTTTGAGTAGGTGCGTGGCACAATAACTAAAGAAAAACTATATCTAAATGGGAATAACGACAGAAGTATAGTAAAGAGAAAGAGCAACAAATAAAGAAGTATAAGAAATGCAAAAGAAATCTAAAAACATAAATATAGCTATAAGTAATACGTTAGTTGTATAACAAATTTATAGACAACACACCCACACGTAATGCAAAAATGGAAAACAATTAGTTCATAGATACACACACACATACACACCCACGTTCGCAGTTGCAATTCCATCAATCAATGCACGCTTTTTGTGGAATAAAAGAAAAGAAAGAAACAAACAAATTTATTATCAAAACTGTAAAAATATATAAAGAAAGAAACACACACAAACATATACCTTAAAACTAGAAATGCGTTAAATGAATGCAGCAAGTAAATCGATAACATAATCCGATAAATAGATGAACCTAGTGTTAAGCGTATATTTTAATATGTAAGCCTTAAAGAAAATACGACTATGAATAATAAAACAAAAAACAATGTGTAACTGTAATAAATCACAAAATGTGTTTTCAATAATATTTAAATAGTTGGTTAAGTTCTAAAATTATTCCTGCTAAGATGGTTGTTGTAAGCATCACATGGTTTTTCTATCGTCTACCAATTGGAAATTCTGCCCATATTTAAGTTACAGATATTTTCTATATTTTTGGTTCGGCTAAACTGGATACTTTTGCTATAAATCAACTCCCTAATCACCTTCTGCTCGACCGTTTCAAATATTTCAGTACTAGCTATCAGTTCGTTGTCCATGTCAGACATAATTGCAAAAATAAAAAACAAATATTACCAAAATTCGCAACAAAAAACCGATTAGACAAATAATACATCAGATAGCACAGAAAACAAAGGCCCCACTTTCTACAGTAAAAATTGTTGCCAAAAAATAATGTTGGCGAGTTGGTTGCAAATGTTTTAATAATTTATTTATAGATGCGCTGATTAAACAAACGGACAGCATTATTGTGACTTAATGGGGTTGCATTGTGAATCAGTACTCATTGAGAATGGGCATTATTCTCTCTTTAAGGCCAAACCGGGAAGCTATTTCAAATACTTTATTTCTGAGTTATTAGTAAACAGGTTCTCAATTTCATATATATATATAAATGTTTAACATTCTCAAGCACAAAACTCAGCCGTAATACACGTAGAATTCCTAGTAAGATAAGATACACATATACCTGTCAAATGTCATATGTACATATATATATAGAATATATAGGTATATACTTAAGTAGTTTAAGTTTGTTGTGCGATAAAATTCAAATGTTTAACATTTATATTAACAATACCCAGTAAATATGTTCAAGGGGTGGTATAAGCCACTTGATCCTAAATAAATTGGAAAGAGTGCGGATATATGACATAGATCTTAAGTATTTTTCCCCATAACAAAAACACAACATCTGTAAATTCCAAACTGATTTATGAATTAGTTCAGCCTTGTATAAAACTTTTGTTGCAAAATTTGACAACCTTCACCATGAAATCCAATGAAAATGTAACAATACTTTATATCTACTCAAAATTTGGAGCTCTGAAATATGATTAGATAACTTTTAGGCGTGTCGCAAGTTGTTTCTCATGGATTTAGCTCCAAGGCCTTGCATACGCAACCAAACCTTAAACCTTTAGGAAAGTCATGAAGTGATTCTATTTTTTTTTCGATCACTTAAAACTCGAGTTATGGAAATTTTAAAGAATCGCGCTTAACTTTTGCAGGGTATATTTTGGTAAACGCATTCATTTGGAGCTATCTGTTAGTAATCGCTTTGACTTAATACGAAAAATAATTAGCGTTGTTTTTACATGAAGTCACGAAGCTACGGGCCAAAAAAAAACAAAAAGAAAAAAATACATTTTGGCCATATGGCCGAACTGAACCATAAAAGCACGTAGAAAACTTTTAACATTTATGGCGCTCAATATCCGACAAAATATTCGTCACAACTATTGCTCATAATTTAAATACTTTTACTTATTTGTAAGACTTACATCGAGGTAAATTATATAGGATATAAAAACTGACTGTGATTACATCATCGGATCGGCAGACCTTATACGAAAAAGAGCCTGTAAATTATGCATGCAAGTGCTTGCATTGTAAGACATGTTAAAACCCAAAAATGTTGGCATGTTGGCCATATAAGGGTCTGACATGGACATTTCTGCTGTACCTTGATATCAGCATATTTTTTTTTTCCATTTTCCAGCTTATTTTCTTCAGCTTTAAATTAAAATTAATTGTGCTTGAACAAGTGGCGAATAAATTTTGGTTTCGTGTTTGCCTTCAATTCGGAACGACATTTTAATACCCTAACCCATTGAAAGTATACTGCTTTTGTGAAAATGTGTGTAACCGGCAGAAAGAAGCGTGGCAGACCCCATACGGTACATATATTGTTGATCAGCATTAACTGTCTGTCTGTATGTATGTATGAATGCCTCGATCTCCCCTATGTTCCCATTATTGGAGAAAAACTCATTTTTGAAAATAGAAATATTTTTTAAACAGCAACACTGCACGGGGATCAGGGTATCTCCTGTTCGAGCAAACTCGACTGGAGTTTTCTTGCTTGTTTTTATTTCAATTTCAATTCCAATTCCAAGGAAAAATCCGTGACATGGTGCAAAGATGCGATCATCTTTCCCAGCATTGGACGCCTCTAACTGTTTAATTGGAATATTCTAAATTGGCGACTGCACCACATTCGAGTTCCAGTTCTAGTTCCAGTTCCAGTTGTGCATGACATGCACTACCATTAAGCCTATTTGGCGAATTCGGGTCGCTGTCGACTGTGCTTTGAATTCGAAATTTTTTTTATTCTGTTTGCGACTTTTGTTTGCCACTTAATTGTTGTTTTTGATATTTGCTCTTTTTAATATCTATTTTGTTTTTATTTTTCACTTTATATGCGCGTTTGTAAGTGTGTGTGTGTCGGCAAACAAGTTTTGATTGCTTGCGAGCTTTGCATGGAAATAAGTCTTGGCTGGTGACGTCATAAGCTGAGAGTCGCTGCAAATTAAGCAACAATTGAATTTAGTTTTCTCGTTAAGATTTGACTTTGTCTACGCTGCATTTTGGAGGTCGAATTGTTTAAACTTCAACCTGGGCTTTGTCTGCTATACATTCTATTTATTTATTATATCTATATATATAAATAGTTACTCTACAGACTGAAAGCTCTTTTTATGGACAAAACAACTTGTAGCATAATTTTGAGTAACACCCACCTAAGGCCGTTATAAATCAATTGAGTAATAAAATTCAGCATCAATTCTCGTAAATGCACATTGTACGAGAATAAATATTATAGGAATATTGTCAGTCTGGTGTTATTGAGCTTATTCGGTCGCTTTATAGGCACGGATGCGCCCACGTATCTACCGAGCCAGACAATATTCAAAGTAAATGCAAAGCTGACTAATCGTCAGTTTAATATACATATAAATATATATGTATATTTTAATTGTGCATCCGTCAGACAAATACGTTGATTGTTAGCCCGGCCAATTTTGGTCTGTGCGCTAATTTCATTTTGTATTTTTTGGCCACTTCTGGAGATCTGCCGAAGCCTTCGCTTTTGCCGGCGTGCGAGCGAGATAGATAGTGTTTTGGAGCAATGTAACAAGTATGAAAATTAAGTTAAGATACGCCGCTGGAGCTCATCAAGCAGCTGTTTGTGCGGTTTGCTTGCGTCCACTTTCCAAATGAGTTATTCTGCTGTACTTATATTGTTTTTATTGGCTTATTGAACTCGGTGCGTGGCGAAAAAAAAGAAGGTGCCGTCTTAGCTGTAGGTAACCTACGCAATTTCTACTCTCTAACCACACTCACACACACACTCACACACACTCATACACAGCTCAAGCGACAACCTACGCGACGATCTACCCAGGCTTTTTGCGAAGGCGAAGGCGAAGCGCTGAGCATTCTGCCTCTCGCTCGCTCGCACGCACGCGTGCAAAGCCCACAAACGCTGCTGCTGCTGCTGCTGCTGCGCTGCCGCTTTTTTGGCTGGCAGAGCACAACAGATACGGTCGAAAGCGGTTCCAGACAACCGCAGCAGTGATCAGTACGTTTTGAGTTGTGCTTCGCGACGGTTGTTGTTTTTTCTCAAGTGCTCCCACGAATACGAAATATGCACGAATCTGCCCAATTGAGCATCTAAGCGAATAAAACGTATCTGCCTCTATCTTTTCTAAGTGCTTGAGTGTATCTGTGTGAGTTTACTGGCTGTCTGTGTGTGTGTGTGTGTGTTTGTGTGTCTGCTAAGCTTTTACGCTCCCGCTTCCATTCCTCTAGCGCTCGCACCTTCAAGTGTTGCACGTTACGTGTGTCTGCCAGTGTGTATGCGACTGTGTGCGATTGTGTGAGTGTGCGTGCGCCGTTTGTCATTTTCAACTTGAACTGTGGCTCGCGCATACAACTGTGTGCGTGCGTGTATGTGTGAGTGTCGTGAATAATAATTATTTAAAAATAAGTATTTCGACATTCCCCGTGGAAATTAAAAGACAGCACACAATAATAAACAATCTACTCATATCTTGCAGTTAAATAAAATTGAGTGCCAAACGAAGTGATAATTGTGATTAATAACAACAACGAAAAACGAACGAAAAATTAAAAAACAATTTAATATTGTTAACCCACTAAATAAGCAACTGCCAACATTATTCATTCCACATAGTCAGTGATTACCTCATCTGTGTGAAAATCAAGCCAACAGAATGGTATCAAAAAGCAATAAAAAGAAACAAGTGTCGCAGTCGGCGTCGCAGCCGTCGCAACTGCCGCCAGCCACATCAAGCACAACCACATCGGAATCGGCCTCGGCGACCAAATTAACCAAAAAACTGGGCCCGAATGCGACCGCAACGTTAACGACCAACACCAGCTCGACATCAATGGAGCATGAATCTGTCTCATATGGTGCGGCGCCTGCCACCAGCACCACCACCAGCAGCACCATGTTACGGGAAGGTGAAAGTCTGCAGGCAGCTGGTGGGAAAAGCTACAGCTACAAGACTCAATCGCAATCTCAATCACAGACGCAGTCGCAGTCACAGCAATCGGAGCTATTTACAAGCAGCAGCAGTTCGAAGATCTTCAAGGATTACTCAAACGAAAAGATCATTGCGTCAATTGATCTGCTAGAGAGTGAGAAGAAGGAACCGGTATTTTCGGTACCCATCGAAGTGGTTGAAATCACAACTCCTGGCATCAGTGGCACCGACATCATTAGCTCGACCAGCGGTGGCAGCATGTCCAAAATGTATGCGTCCACATCAAAAATGTCCAGTAGCCACCAGCAGGCCAGTAGCTCCAGTTACTTTGAGTCGTCGACAACCAGTTCCAGTCAACAGCAGCAGCAGCAGCAGCAGCAGCAGCAGCAACAGCAGCAGCTCCAACAGCGCAGCGATGCCAGCGAAACGCTCATTGCAAGTGAGAGAGCGGCTACCGGTATGACATCATCCACGTTGTCGAGCAGCAAATATGTTGATGTGGCCGAACAGGTTGTCAGCGATAGCAGCAACACGAACATCAACATCAACACCAACACAAGCTTCAACACAAACACAAACACAAACACCAACACATATATCAACACCAACACCAACAAATCTCAAAGCGTGCCAAAGTCAGTGCTTGGAACAGCTGCTGTGGGTGTCTCCGATGATTCGCCATCAACAACAACAACAACAACAACAAAAACGATGACGTCGCAGCGGGAACCCGTCGCGACCACAACAAACCGCGCAACGTCATCGACGCTGAACGAGCAAAAGCTGGACAGCAGCACAACAGCTGTGAGCTTCGATGTGGACAATGCAACGTCATTGACCAAGTTGAGCAGCACTAAAGAGGTGAACAGCCGGGAAAGCACAATTAATCGCAGCAGCACAAAACAGTCAACGGCAACTTCGAAAAAGGAAGTTTACGATGTGAAAACAAAGACCTGGAGCGAATATAGCGATGGCAGCCCACATGGCCCCAACAAAAAGACGCCCACATTTGAGCGATATGTGAGCAAGGATTCCGATGGTACCACCAAAGTCACATACAAGAAGAAGATATACGACAGGCGCAACAATCGATGGCGCGTGGTGGATGAACGCACGGTGGATAGCGGCAATGATGTGGGCTATCCCGAAATAGTCGATGATGTCATCAATACAACGACCACAACGTATACCACCAAGGTGTACGACACAAAGCTGGGCAAGTGGACAATCGTGGACGAGAAATCGTACACCGATTCGAAAGCTTTTGTGCCCAATGACATTGCTCGTGAAATCGAAAAAGATAATACCGATGTTGCGAACATAACGACCACAACAGAGGTGACAAAGGTAAGCGTCACATGTGGGAAGTTTTTGGTTAGGGTGTGTTACCTTTTTGGGGGTGCTTTGTTAATATCCAGGCCATTCGTTTCATTAATTATCGTGTATTTCACTTCAGATTTTCGATGCTAGCATTAACGATTGGCGTGTCCTCGATGAGAAGGTACACACGGATGTCATTGAGAAAATTGTGGAGACCCCCAAGAAAACTATATATGTGGACGAGTTTGTGGAAATTGAGAAGAATACATCAATATCGGAGAATAATGAAAACATCACATTGAATCTAAATGAAACATCGAAACACAAAAATATTACTGAGAATATTTATGATGAAATCGATTATGTGCGCACCGATAAGAAACGCTTAGACGATTCAAGAACTGTAAGTTCCTTGAATACAATTTAAAATCTTAGATATAATTAAATAAACTCATTTGTATTTTAGCGCGGAGTCGATAAAAACAAGATAACAACACACAGTGAGCGATGCATTTGCGAAATATGTACTTGCGGGTATGATTATTTGCATTCTATATTTATAAATGTTTACTTAAATGTGTTACCTTTTAGACGTCATCATTGCTCTACTAGCACTACAAAGACTACAGAAAACACTATTGTTGAAATAGATGGTAAATACTTTGAAATGTTGTTTGCATTTGAGCCTCTTCATAATACAATGGTTTCTCTTAATAGATAATGTTGACGAAGCTTACACTAGGATACGTACTAACACATGGTCGAAAGAAGATAAAAACATTCCTAAGAAAAATGAAGACATATTTGTTGATTACGTAGTAATCAAAAAGCCCGAAGACAATCTTAAACCCGAAGGGGAATTTACAGTTCCACAAAAAGAGCCGTACAAACCAGGTGAAAGGCGTGAAAAAATTATACATACAGATAATCTGCGTATGGACGGAGAAATGACATTTGTCGAAAAAGAGGAATATCAATACATCGTCCGTCCTGAATACATTAAGCCTACAGATAATCTGAAACCAGAGGGAGAATTTTTCAGTCCGGAAAAGCCAAAATATCAGCCAGGAGATCGGCCAAGCCAAGTGCGACACACAGACAATTTAAAGCCGGAAGGAGACTTTTATACCCCAGAAAAAACAGAATTCCGCCCGGCTGAACGTCCATCCCAAGTCAGACCGGAAGATAACTTAAAGCCTGAAGGAGAATTTTATGCTCCAGATAAACCTGGCTATCAGCCCGCTGAACGTCCAACCCAAAAGAAACCTGTGGATAATCTAAAACCTGAAGGGGAATTTGTGGCACCTGAAAAACAAGTTTATCGGCCAGCGGATAAGACGGAAAGGATTATAAGACAGGACAACTTACGAACCGAAGGCGAAATGACGTTTGTGGAGAGGGAGGAGTATCAATATGTAGTTCGTCCCGAACAGGTGAAGCCAACGGATAACCTGAAGCCAGAAGGCGAATTCTATAGCCCTGAAAAACCGAAGTATCGCCCTGGTGATCGTCCATCTCAAGTAAGACCAGAAGATAACTTGAAACCAGAGGGTGATTTCTACACTCCAGATAAACCCGGATATAGACCAGCTGAGCGTCCAGAGCAGGTTAGGCCTACGGATAACCTGAAGCCAGAAGGCGAATTCTATAGCCCTGAAAAAACGAAGTATCGTCCTGGCGAACGACCATCTCAAGTAAGACCAGAAGATAACTTGAAACCAGAGGGTGATTTCTACACTCCCGATAAACCCGGATATAGACCCGCTGAGCGTCCGGAGCAGGTTAGGCCTACGGATAACCTGAAGCCAGAAGGTGAATTCTATAGCCCTGAGAAACCAAAATACCGCCCAGGTGAACGTCCAACACAAGTTAGACCAGAAGATAACTTGAAACCAGAGGGTGATTTCTACACTCCAGATAAACCAAGACGCGGGAAACGAAAAGAAAAAAAAAAACCCGGATATAGGCCTGCAGAGCGTCCAGTCCAAAAGAAACCAATTGATAATCTTAAACCAGAAGGTGAATTTGTAGCACCTGAAAAACAAGTTTACCGTCCGGCGGAAAAAACGGAAAGAATCATAAGAAAGGATAATTTGGTACCGAAGGCGAAATGACGTTTGTGGAGAAGGAGGAGTATCAATATGTAGTTCGTCCAGAGCAGGTGAAGCCAACGGATAATCTGAAGCCAGAAGGTGAATTCTATAGCCCTGAAAAACCGAAATTCCGCCCTGGCGAACGTCCAACTCAAGTAAGACCGGAGGATAACTTGAAACCAGAGGGTGATTTCTACACTCCAGATAAACCTGGATATAGACCAGCTGAGCGTCCAGAGCAGGTTAGGCCAACGGATAACCTGAAACCAGAAGGCGAATTCTATAGCCCTGAAAAACCGAAGTATCGTCCTGGCGAACGTCCATCTCAAGTAAGACCGGAAGATAACTTGAAACCAGAGGGTGATTTCTACACTCCAGATAAACCCGGATATAGACCAGCTGAGCGTCCAGAGCAGGTTAGGCCAACGGATAACCTGAAGCCAGAAGGTGAATTCTATAGCCCTGAGAAGCCAAAATACCGTCCAGGTGAACGTCCATCTCAAGTCAGACCCGAAGACAACTTGAAACCAGAGGGTGATTTCTACACTCCCGAAAAACCCGGATATAGGCCTGCAGAGCGTCCAGTCCAAAAGAAACCAATTGATAATCTTAAACCTGAAGGTGAATTTGTAGCACCTGAAAAACAAGTTTACCGTCCGGCGGAAAAAACGGAAAGAATCATAAGAAAGGATAATTTGCGTACCGAAGGCGAAATGACGTTTGTGGAGAGGGAGGAGTATCAATATGTAGTTCGTCCTGAGCAGGTGAAGCCAACGGATAACCTGAAGCCAGAAGGTGAATTCTATAGCCCTGAAAAACCGAAGTATCGTCCTGGTGAACGTCCATCTCAAGTAAGACCGGAGGATAACTTGAAACCAGAGGGTGATTTCTACACTCCAGATAAGCCTGGATATAGACCCGCTGAGCGTCCAGAGCAGGTTAGACCAACAGATAACCTGAAACCAGAAGGTGAATTCTATAGCCCTGAGAAGCCAAAATACCGTCCAGGTGAACGTCCATCTCAAGTCAGACCCGAAGACAACTTGAAGCCTGAGGGTGAGTTCTACACTCCCGATAAACCCGGATACAGGCCTGCAGAGCGTCCAGTCCAAAAGAAACCAGTTGATAATCTTAAAACAGAGGGTGAATTTGTAACACCTGAAAAACAAGTTTATCGACCAGCTGAAAAGACGGAAAGAATCATAAGAAAGGATAATTTGCGTACCGAAGGCGAAATGACGTTTGTGGAGAGGGAGGAGTATCAATATGTAGTTCGTCCAGAGCAGGTGAAGCCAACGGATAATCTGAAGCCAGAAGGTGAATTCTATAGCCCTGAAAAACCGAAGTATCGCCCTGGTGAACGACCATCTCAAGTAAGACCGGAGGATAACTTGAAACCAGAGGGTGATTTCTACACTCCAGATAAGCCAGGATATAGACCAGCTGAGCGTCCAGAGCAGGTTAAGCCAACGGATAACCTGAAGCCAGAAGGTGAATTTTATAGCCCTGAAAAGCCGAAGTATCGTCCTGGTGAACGTCCAACTCAAGTTAAGACCGGAGGATAACTTGAAACCAGAGGGTGATTTCTACACTCCCGATAAACCTGGATACAGGCCCGCTGAGCGTCCAGTCCAAAAGAAACCAGTTGATAATCTTAAAACAGAGGGAGAATTTGTAACACCTGAAAAACAAGTATATCGACCAGCAGAAAAGACGGAAAGGATCATCAGAAAAGATAATCTGCGGACCGAAGGCGAAATGACGTTTGTAGAAAAGAAAGATTATCAATATGTAGTTCGCCCAGAGCAAGTGAAACCAACTGATAATCTTAAACCGGAAGGCGAATTCTATAGCCCAGAAAAGCCGAAGTATCGTCCTGGTGAACGACCATCCCAAGTCAGACCTGAGGATAACTTGAAACCAGAGGGTGATTTCTATACGCCGGAGAAACCAAAGTTTACGCCTGGTGAAAGACCAAAACAGAAAAAGCCTCAAGATAATTTAAAACCATTGGATGGTGTTATATATACTCCAGAAAAACTCAAATACCAACCAGCAGATCGACCTGAACAGAAGAAACATGTCGACAATTTAAAGCCTGAAGGTGAAATGTATATTCCAGAAAAGAAAACATTCAAGCCCGCTGAAAAAGTGAAAACAATTATAAGAGAGGATAACTTAAAGACCGAGGGTACAATGACATTTACTAAAAAGGAAGAGTATCATCCCGTCAGGAGACCCCAACAGGTGAAACCAACTGATAACTTAAAAACCGAAGGAGAATTCTATACGCCCGAGAAAAAGCCATTCAAACCAGCAGAACGACCGATTCAGAAAAAACCCAAGGATAACTTAAAAACAGAAGGTGAATTTTACAAAAGAACTGATAGAACTGAAACAGACAGCACAACGCTTCTTGAGAGTCATAAAAGGGAGCCGGCTAAACGACCGGTGGATAATTTAAAATTAGAAGGTCCTATGACCGTGACAAGGAAAGACGATTATAAATCCACAACCAATAAGACGACCATCGACAAAGTTCAGCGTACCGAGAAATACAAACACAACAGTTCGACCATCACTTTGGGTAGTGATACTTCAATTCTGAAGACAACGAACCAGATGAACTTTGTGTCTGGCAAGGATGCAGTCAAGCAAGTGGATTCCAATAACCAGAAGCCAGTAGATGGCCTTATTATTGTTTCAACAAAAAAGGTCACGACTGTTGTCGGTGGACGGACCAAAAAGGAGCCGGAAACCGAATATGTGAAGCGACCTGCTAAAATAAATGTAATTGAAAACGTATCCAAAAATACAACCACAACCAATATCGAGAACACACAAAACATACACAAGGAATCCACATCGACGCAGAGAAATGTCAATGTTTTAGAAAGAACCGCAGTGAAAACTGAGCAAATTCGTGGATCCACGGATGATAATACCGCTCTTCAGACCTCTACATCAACTAGGCGAATAAACCAGGGTGGTTCAGTAACCAACAACGTGACCGAAACGGGAGGCTCAACGGATGATGTAATGTCTCGAAGGAAAGTTACCAATAATGTGACCGAAACTGGAGGCTCAACATCTCGTATAGTCTCGGGCAGGACAGTTACCAACAATGTGAACGAAACAGACACAAAAGTTCATGTAGTCACAGGAAGGACGGTTACCAATAACGTGACCGAAACGGGAGGTTCAACAACCCGTATAGTTACAGGCAGAACAGTTACCAACAATGTGACCGAAACTGGAGGATCTACAACCCGTTTAGTCTCAGGCAGAACATCTACCACTAATGTGGATGGAACTGATGGCTCTACAACTCGCCTTGTCTCAGGTAGGACATCTAGCAACAATGTGGATACAACTGGAGGGTCCACTACCCGTATAGTCGGTGGTAAACTTGTTACAAAACACATTACCGAATCTGGAAGTTCCACATATAATAGTGAAACCGGAGGCTCAACAACCCGTATAATCTCTGGTAAACTAGTAACGAAGAACGTTGGCGAACCTGGAAGTTCAGCATCTCAAACAGTCTCAAACAGGACATCTACCAACAATGTGAATGCAACGGGAGGCACTACAACCCGTATAGTCGGTGGTAAACTAGTAACAAAACACATAACCGAAACTGGAACTTCCACATATAATACAGAAACTGGTGGCTCAACGACCCGTATAATCTCTGGTAAGCTAGTAACGAAGAACATTGGCGAAACTGGAGGTTCCCCACATAATACTGTGCCAGGCGGCACTGATACCAATAATCTCAACAGTAGAACTACATCTCGTGTGGTCAGCAGCAATTCTGAAACTAACAATGTGACAGGGAGCTCTACCACCCAAGTGGGCTCTTCGAAGCATTTCCATCACAGGAAGAGCGAGTTTTCCTCGGAAGCTGATGTGTCCAACTCGATATTTCATCGCAAGAACATGTCGACCGACTCGAATGCAGTCAATAGCAGCAGTCTAACCTCAAATGGAAAAATGCAGCGCAAGAGTATTTTAAACCTACATGAACAGTCCCCGAGCTGCAGCGTTCATTCGACCGATCGCCAGAGCTATAGTAGCATTCATCGTCAGAATAGAGAATCCGATCTTAATTCCGGCTCCTCCACGGAGCGCCGCAGTTCTAACATGCATAAGGAAAATAGGGACCTTCAAATAAAATCCTCATCGTCTTCTTCATCAATGTCACGCATTATATCGGGTGGTGATGTGAATAGATCGAACGTGGAAAGATCCACGATTACTCGCACATATGCATCGGGCGGCATTGATTTTCCATCCCAATCGCAGTCCCAATCTCATACAACACGTCATCGCACCGGCGGTAGCCAACACTTGTCCAGTGGAATCGATTTTCCCTCCTCCTCCTATAATGTTCACGGTCAGAACGAACGTGTTGTGACCGCGAGGCGCGGTAATCAATCCTCGATTAGTTTGGGTAACGACAAGTTTACCGGTTCCAGTCTCTATAAGAGCGAATATATAACTGCCCCAACAACAACCTGTGCTGTGCATAAGATAAAACAAGGTGCATTCCAACATACCAGAAGTACTCACGATCATAAATTTTATAAAACCTCTAACTGATTAACACAATTTAATCGTTTGTACGTCTTGTCTTGTCTTCATATCATATCACTTAGTGCCTAAGGTTCCATGACAATATTTTTTTATACAATCAATATATAAATATATATATATATATATATTATCTACTTACCTGCAAAAAGCAAAGCAAAAACTGAATTATAAGATTAACAAAAAATAAAGCATATCATTTTTGAAAGAATTTTCGTTTTTTTTTTTCCTTTACACAAGTTTCAGAATTGAATAGAGAGGTTTTTTGTTCAACGTGAGATGGTGGTTTTTATTGAGAATTTTGAAAAGATGCTAGTGTCGTTTTTAAAGGCTATTATTGTATGTATAAGTACATTAACTGTATAATTAATATCGTTTAAAAAAACGTATTCAACTTTATGTATATATACTATATGCTGGTATATAAATAATCAATGAGTTCTATCTATATTGACAATAGATTTACATAGATTCCAATTTGTATAATGGTTTATTTATTGTTTTCATTGGGAAGTTTGTTATGTTCTCTTTTTTATTTTCCTCTATATAATAATATATATGAATAATCTCTTTAAATACTCGTTACTTAAGTTAGCTTAGGATTTTTTTGTTCTATATATTTCATGTTTGGAAGACATTTGTTCGCATTTGTTTTGGAAGACTTGCGTTTCATTTCTTAAAGACTAAGTTCATTGGTAATATATTTATAATGGTCTGCATCTGGCATATTTGATAACTGGTTAGTTTGGAAGACTTGCCAAGAACACAGACCACAAAACCAACAAATATATATGTATATGTATATATAGAGCTTGGTAATCGTAGTACACAGTTTGATTAGAGCTTTCGTTAACTAATCTATAAGTAGTTGTCGTTTTTTTTCGTAACAATGGGAATAAATCGCTTAAAATGGAAGACCGATTTCGAATGCATTGATGAGGGCATTGCCAGAATCGTAGATGCCTATAACGCCGAACAGAACACCCAGCCCAATGATGAGGTAGTCTTTAGCTATTTCCTTCTGATCAAGCAGATGGCCTTTGATCTTAATGTGGAAATAACAGGGCCAGATAAAGCTTAACATGGTGCCTGTAAAGCTGCCAATAAAGCCCATAAGTATCGAGAAGTGTGGTATAAATATGGCCATTAATATGGTGGACACAATGACGCCCACCCGGAAGCCCAGGCCCCACACTTTTAGCTCTCCATCGAGATTCCAGATGGTCGGAAATTTGGTCTTTGGCGGGCCACGGAAGAAGTTACGCTCCAGCAGCTCGCAGGCAGCATAGTATGGCAATGGATAGCTAAGGATGGCCTTGATGACCAGAAAAAAGTTGACCATGCCCTTAAAGCCCTGGGCGTGTAAATTATTGGTTATCACCTGCTGCGTATCGTTCTGGAAGGTAAGGAAGCAGATGTAACCGAAGCCCGCTTTGAATATCGCTGCAGCTATGTGGGACCAATCGAGCATCCAATTGAACTTGGAGCGATCTGTCATGTTGCCCTCGAGGGTGGGCAAAAATATCTGGGAGGTGTATGAGAAGACAATGACGCCCAGAGAAATGGGAAAGTTCTCCATGTCAATGCTCCAGCGGACCTTCGACCAGCCCCAATCTCCAATCTGGAGCAGGCAATAACCCAAGATGACGGCGTTTATCACAATGTGTGACATGGTGCACCAGAAGGAGAGCGTGGAGACCATTTTCAGGGACTTGAGGAAGCCCATGGGCAGCAGAAAGATGCCCACGAAGAGCATCCAGGAGCGAGAATCGAATGATCCCTGCGGATAGGTGCCCGCCAACAGATCTCCGCAGACAACCACGTACAATATGCAGGTCATGAGGAGCTCAATCAGCTGGGCAATGCTGACGGCACGGGCACCCAGCTTGGGGCCGAAGCAGACCTTGGCAATGGCCACATAACTGTCCCGGACGCGTACCAGCTGACCCGTACTGGGATCTGGCTCATAAAGACACTGCACCAGCACTTTGCCCGTGTAGCAGCAGATGTGGGCAATGCCCACCATGGCAATGATGGCCCAGTATCCGCCGTGGAGCACGGCAAATGGAAGCGATACGATGAACATGCCTTGGATGGCGTTTGTCACATTCCAAGCGGCCTGGAACTCGTCGATCTTGCAGCCGCCGCCACCCTCACCCTCGCACACAAACGAACTGCCCTCCGAGGCGATGCTCCCCTGCCTGCAAAGTGAATGAATCATGAGTAACTGAATCATTTAGTGTGTATCTATTGCTGCTACGCACCTGAATCCGTCGGTTTGCTGATATCGGCCATCGTACTCGTTGCCCACAAAGGAGGTGCTCTGGTATTCGGTTTTGTAGTCTCCCTCGCCCTCCTCGTTGGACCAACTACTAGCATTGCGAAACGGATTGGAGCTCATTTCTGTGGGCTGATCGCTGCCATCGACGTTGGCATCACTGCCTGGCGGAAACATGCCCTGACCTTGACCCTGTTGATGTGGATGGATGCCACTGGAGCCGGGGGGCTGCTGGTAATCCTTGCGCTCTGGAATTTGCTGTCTGGCCGTTTGCATGGCCACATTGAGTATGTTTTTCAATGGTGGCAATGGAGTCGCCTTCAATTTCGTTATGAATGACATGACTGCGAGAGTATTTGCTGTCTGGTGGGGTGGTTTATGCAGATGGCGATGGTGGTGGTGGTGGGTGCTTGGGTGGTTGGTGGTTGGGTGACGGCGGCCCCCTCTCTGGCTATCAAGTGCGGATGCTGAGGCTGCGGATGCTGAGGCTTATCGATTTTGCTGAATTGTTGAAATGTTGTCGAATTGCGGCCGAGCTCGGGCTTCTGATTATTCACTTAACTTAACACACATTTAACTAAATACAAAATAAGAAAACTCAATTTTCTTTAAATAATTTTCTATCAAAATTTTTCTTGAACCAAATTTTCGTTTGCAGCGCACAAATGGCGCCCTATGCGAATGCTTTTATCTGAATTTTATACATCTTTCGCTCACTTAGCTTAACTCGAACTCAAACTCGAACTGCAACTCGATCTGGAACAGTGCATCTCCTCAATGGCTGGACAATATGTGTGCAATTATTTAAAATAGAAATTATTATGGAAATTTTATGTAACGTTTAAAGCAATCCTTTAGCCCTCCAGCAAAGCACAGCAAGAAAAGAAAAAATTTTTTCCTCCTTATCCCCGTACATGCTGCTCACGAGTGCCAATGCGCAGTCTCCAACAAGGCTCGCAGCAGATGCTGTGTATATATTGATGGTACAGGTGCAGGTGTCAAATGAACTGGTTGCAGATTGTATCACAATTGTACCAGATTGTTTTTGTTTTTATTAATTTTACAAATTAATGAATTCAAATTTTTATAGCTTTAAAGTTAATTCAAATTATTAGCGATTGTTCACAATAAATGTAAACTGTTTTTCAATTGGAATTTATCCAAGACAACAACCAAATGCAGCAAACCGTACCAATTAGCATGAAAATGAACCAGTGTCAAGCTGGCTGTTACGTGCTAAAAATGTACCACCGCTGGTACACACGTTCATTCAATGGTACATCGTAGCCGTAGCTTTGGTACTTCAAATTGTATATCTTAAGTTCCACAACAAGTTAATGAATTCATTTGTGGAACGTGTTCGTAGCGAATTTGATTTTATTTCAATGCAAACTAACTTAATTTTAACATATTTCATATGATAGAATAATAATAGAAAAACTCTAAATATAGTACATTTTATAAAGATTGGGGAGAATGTGGGAGGGGACAATACTTATGCGTACCGTTAACCAAGCGCTAAACTCTACATTCAAATATAACAAAGTTCAGAGCAGGCGGATGCAGTTGCTCTATCAATTGCTGTAGCAGGTTTTCCGCACACCCGCCAGAATGTTGCTAATCTCATCGTCCTTGCGCGGATGCAGCTGCTGCTGCTGCTGCTGTTGTTGCTGCTGCTGTTGTTGTTGTTGTTGTTGCTGCTGCTGTTGTTGTTGCACCTGATGCTGCTGCTGCTCGAAGAGCATCTCACCCACCATGCCTGGAGCGGAGCTGCCGCCACCATTGGCCGCGAAATGATGATGCGGATGATGATGGGCATGTGGATGATGATGATGCTGCATGGTCGCGCCCGGCTGCGAAGTAGGCGGCGCTGCCGGCGCCTGCTGCGGCAGCAACTGAGCACCCGCTCCATTGGCCTCGTAGTAGTTGCCATAGTGGAGGTAGCTGCTCTGCATGGGCTGCGCGTAGGCAGCGGCGCCGCCTGGCCCGGATGTCTGCTGAAACGGTACAGCCAGCTGCAGCGGAAAGGCGGCGCAGGCGCCACCACCCAGCGGATAAGGCAACTGGGTGTAGTAGCTGGTGGTGGTGCCAGTCGACGGGGCCGGAGCCGTTAGCAACATGGCATTGTTGTAGGCCTCCGCCTCGTAGTCGTCGTAGTTCTGATTGGTGTCCGGATACTTGGCGCACTTCTGCGCCCCATTGTCCGACGACGTCTCCTTCAGCTGATCGTAGTCCAGCTCGTTGGTCTGATAGCGCAGAAAGTCCTCGTACTGCATCCCGTACGGATTGGTATTCACGCCGGACAGATACTCATTGGACACGGCGCCCAGCTCGTTCATACTGAGTCGCAAGCTGCTTGTTCCGGCGGTGCTGCAGTTGCTCTCGGCCATGGCCACCGAGTAGCTGCCCAGGTCGTTGGCACTCGAGCTGGAGATGGTGGTGCACAGGCTGGAGCTGGTGTTGCAGTGCGTCTGCCGCATGCTGCTGCTGCTGCCGCTGCCGGCGTCGTCGTCGGCGCTCGACACCGGCGGGTAGAAGGTACCCTTCACGGAATGGCCGTGGTCCAGCAATCCCCGATTGTTGCAAGTCACGTACATGCCACGGGCTGCCACTACGGCCACGGAGCTGGTCAGTGGATAGGAGGCATACAAGCTGGATTGCTGTTGCTGCTGCTGCTTGGACTTGTCCTCCATCTTGGATTGCTTCTCGGTGCGTTGCTTGGCGGAGCGATTGGATGGCGCCGGTGGCGGCTTCGTTAGCTTCTTGAGCAGCAGGGAGCTGTCGTAGCTCGAGTTGGTTGCGACTGGGGAGGATTCGTTGCAGCTGGCAGCCAGGGCTTCGATTTGCTCCGTGCTGTCTGCATTGCTGTAGCAGTCCACGGAGCTGGGCGAATAGCTCGGCTTCAGCGGCTGCTCGTACAATCCGCCCACATTTTGGGGCGTGGAGTTGCGGCTGTCATCGGTGGCCGTGTTGTAGCTTCCGCTAGTGGCCGTCGCCAGCGGCGGCGTCGCTAGCTTGGGCGTGCTCTTGGCTGCGCCGGATGTCGATTGCGAGATTGTCTCCGCCTGCTGCTCCTTGCCCGGCTGCAGGGTGCGCAGCTTCGACTGCTTCCGCCGTCTGGGCCGGTACTTGTAGTTGGGATGCTCGGTCATGTGTATAACCCGTAGGCGTTCCGCCTCCTCCACATACGGACGACGATCCTGCGGCGTCAAGGAGCGCCATTTTTTGCCTGCAGAAAGGAGACTTTAGCGTGAGGTCGGACTGGATGAAGTGATGGACTTACCCAACATCTTGCTGAGATCCGCATTATGCAGGTCGGGATTCTCGTCAGCCAGCTTCTTGCGCTCGATCTTGGCCCAGACCATGAACGCGTTCATTGGCCGTCGGATGCGCGACTCTTTGGCACTTTTTGACTGGTTACCACCTGGTCTGTACTTCAAATCGGTGGCCAAGGCCTTGTGCCGGTCCAGATAGCCGCAGTTGGAGGCACATATGTCGCCCTTGTAGTCATAGCTCCACATGGACGCCGGCTCAATCGGTGCGCACTCATCCATTCCGGCATGCGGATGCGCCAAGAACTTGTTCAGCACTGAGGTTCCGCCTCCACCCAGCAGCGGAATATTGCTGCTAATTAATGAGGATGTGCCTCCTCCTCCACCGCCTCCACCTCCACCTCCACCCACGCTGTAGGCAGTGGAGACCATCGGCGAGTGGCTGTGACTGTGCACGGAGAGCGCCGCCTCATTCATCGAGTGCTCGTTCTCGTATCCGGCGCTCTGTATGGCTGGAGAATGTAAGCTGGGCGAGGAGTGCTCGCTACCCTGCCTCACATGGTAGATGCCATCGCTGGGACTCTCGTGCAGCAGCCGTCCGTCGGAAAGGTAGACGCCGTGTTCCGGGTAGTCGCTGCCCACGGTCGAGTGGCTGTATTCCGGCGTGCGGGACACGTGCGGATACTTTTTAGCACTGTAATTATTAGAGAACATTTCGATTTCCTTGTTGAGAAGCAATATTTTATAATGGTTTTAGCATAAGATTTATAGACTTAGGAGATATCGACATATAGCTTTTTTTGTTTTTGCGAACTTTAATATGTTTTTACTATTGGTATATATATCTGTCAGATATATCTAAAGTTCACGATTAGAACCCTTTTCTAGAACTTGGAAAGAAAACATCCAAGCCAAGTTTTACATTCTATTTTAAGTAATATGTTATAAAATAATTATATTGTTTACTGACTTTATTTTAAATCCATTTTCATAATACAAATTTCTTTAATAATTTCCAAGTTTAGGTGAAGATTCAAATTATATATATATATGTGTAAATATGTAGGTATTTATGTATGGTAAGAATGCGTGTAAGTTCTCTTGTAGCAAGCAGAAAGCTTGCCCTTCCTAGCTAAATACGTCGCTCTACTATGCGATTCTCATAATTACATGTGTTTTACTAATTAGTGTTGTTGGCTAATTAAAAACTATGTTCTTGTGCATTTTAGTGTGTGTTTATACATGAATGTGTGGGAAACTGTGTATTAGAATGTGTAAATGATCTTCTAAACCAAGTAACCAATTAAAGTCCCGTTGTGAGAGCTGGACAAACATCGATATTTGGCGGCAGCCATGTTTCTATGTTTTTAACCGGTCCACGATCGATCTTTCGTCGGTATATCGAACGTTGCTACTTGTTGTTCTTAAAAACTTTAAATTAAAACGTTTACTGAACTTTTATTGAGGAGGAGATGCCACACATGGTTGATATATTGCGTTGATTTCTATCAAAAATTCTTTTTCTAAGCAAATACAAAAAACTCATATTTACACATTTTAAGTTAGTTTTCTTATTGAATTTTTAATTTTCCCCACAATTTTTTTTCCTTAAGGATACAAATTTTATTAAAACATCGGACAAAAAATCAATGTTGTAACAAATTTTAATTATCCATGAATCGGTGTGAAATCGATAGATGGTAATAGAATGACTGAAGATAGATAATAGAATGACTGACAGGTATACGAAAAGGTGGAGGAAAGTTGGTGACAGATAGAAACCATCAAAGCAGAATGAAAGGAAGGCCATGGAGTGGGTAAAGGAGAAAGGGGAGGTTAGGATTTTTAAATTTGTGTACTATGTCATAAATTAGATAACTACTCATACTGTCACTCAAAAACTTATTTTGATGATATGAATATAAATATGAGTTATACGAATACGAATTTCAAAAATCTAGGTTAGTACGTGTGTATGTACATATATGTATCTATGCTTATCAATTAAGAGTGTTAAGCAACAGCATATGCAATTCCATAAGTTCACAAAATAATAAATTTATTTTAAATATTAGTATACATATTTAATAAATTCGCAACGTGTCTATAGGAAAGATGCTACCCAATCAAGGTAAACGGTTGCTAATTAGAGATGAATTAATTAGTTTAAACATGTTTCTCTTTGTGTTTATGAGCTACTGTTGAAAATTACGTAGGACAGTTGAAAAATGTCGGCATGGTCCGCCTTATAATGATATTTAAAATCGCTGCTAAATACGTTGACAATTTTCACAGTGAAAAAGAGAAAGAAGAGGAAGGAAACAAAGGTATAAACTTTGCGTTTATATCAGACACCAACGAGAATCGGAGAATGGCGAATGCTAGAGGGAGGAACAAGGGGAGCGTAAGGTTGAAAAGTGGACCAGGTTCCCGGCTCGAAGGTTGGGCTGCAACGTTTGCGCTCCTTAATGTCAGTGGACATAAATGTAAATTGGGCGCGTGCAGCTATTGTATTATCAAAGGAGGCCGCACCGCCGAACCACCGAGCCACCAGTCTCCAGGCTGTGGAGTAAGCAAAGAAGCTGTAGCTGTAGCTGTAGCTTGGAGCTCCAGCAGGAGCTGTATGCTCCAGCTCGGGGGCCCCAGACCTTTATGCATAACTTTTAAAAGTTGCGACATATCGACACATTTCAAAGTAATTCGGCTTCCAGGAATTCAAGCAGCAGCCGCAGCCGCAGCCGCTGCCGAAGCAGCCAAACGAGACAAGTTTAAATATTGCCAAAGCTCAGCCTCAGATTCGCTCCCTAAGGGAGAACCCTGACGCCCGACGCCCGACAACCGACAACCGACGTCCGACTCTCGATCCCGGTTTCGCTTCTGACTCTGACTCTGAATCTGGATTTGGCTTTGGCTTTGAGTTTAGATGTGTGTGCGTGTTGTCTTGGTCCCTGGTTCGATTTGTTACCGTTTGAATTTATTGCTGCCCACTACACTTTTGGTCTATTGTCTCTGGCGGGCCAGGTTGTCTGCTGTCTGAGGTCTGAGGTCTGCGGTCTGCTCTTTTGCCTACCAACTTTGGGGCTCGCTCAACAAGAGGTCGGCCTAATTGTTAGCTCCATAGCCATAGGTTGGGCCAGGGGCCAGCTACCTTGGCCCAACTAGGCGCTCTAGTTTCAGCTTTCTTTTGGGCCCCAAACGGCGAAGCCGACACAAAACATTCAGAGCCGTGGCCCAAGCCCACAGCCTAAGACCCAGACCTAGTCTCCGAGGCTCAGCCCCTGGTTTCAGCTCCACAGCTTCAGCTGGATAATTTATTGAGGGTTCCTGGTGACATCGTTACGTTTTTGATATTCGGTTGCGGCTGCCGCTGCTGCTAAATACTTTACCCAGCTACACAAAATTATACCGTCCTGGCCTGTCCAACTGGTCCCAGGTCCCTGCCTCCGACACCGACTCGGGCAGAGGTTTGCTTTTCTGGTCTGCTTTAGCCTAAGCGCGCGCTCACGATCCGCGACGGTTGCGGCTTTAGCTTTGGCTTTGGCTTCGGTTTGGCTTTAGCTTCAGCTTAGCCCCTGGTCTGTGCAGCGTCTTAGCCATGGCCCTGATTTTAAAATAGGACACATACAGTGGCCGGTAAGTTGGCATTTTTATGCGCGCAAAATGTCAACATCTTTGCAAAATGCCACATATTCCACATTGCAGTCCTCTTGCCACCGATGTCTCCCAGCCTTCTGCTCGCTGTGTCCTCTCCCCATCCACTGTCCACTGTCCGATGTCCGATGTCCAATGTCCACCGTCCACTGTCCACTGTCTGCAGTCCAAGTACTGAACGTCCGCGCTGACTGCGAACTGTGGACCGTGCAACGTTTTGTTTACGACAACCGCAACGGGGACTCTGCTGGTGGCTTCAACTGCGCCGGTTGCTGCAACTCGGACAACTTGGCAACTCGGACAACTTGGCGGCTGCCGCAAAGTAGGCAACTTTGGCTCTGGCCTTAACAAGCCCAAAAACTTCATTCAGAAGCCGCATTGATCGGGAGAGAGTGTCAGCCCTTTAGCATATTGTGATTCATGTGTCGCCGTGTCTCAAAGACAACCCTTTAAGTCCCCCGGATCTTCCCCGGATCCATATATATATCCAAATTCACAGCAGACAATCAGAGCAAAGGCGGCGGCATTTGGCATTCAACATGCTAGACAGAAGTTTTAAATATGCTGTGTTAATTATGAATCGATTTACTATATAGTAACAATCATCATCTGTTTTTATTTACTATATTTTAGCCATATATAAAATATTGTTATCTGATTCTGTTTACCATAAATGAGAAATGCTAGCAATTTAGATCACAATCTTAACTATCATAAACTGCCAGCGAAAGTATATTCAACTGCTATATATAGAGAGATCTTCTACATACATCTATGTATAGTCCATTGACTCTCGCATGCCACTTGGAAGCTTCTATGTCTATTCACACGTTCCAAATAGCCATCAAGCATTTGCTTTCTAGCTTAATTTGAGACTGGAGAAAATTCTAAATATTTTTAATGGCATGGTCTAGGAATTAGACATATACATATTTTGCCAGTTATCTGGCGCGTGGGAACATTCCATTAACTCAAGCATATGCTTAACTGTATATGATCATAAATCAGATACACAATATATGTATCTATCTTAATTTTATATATATACATTTTATCTAAATTTGAATATCATCTTAATCATATTTATAATGAAATCCCTATATTTATTTCCTAACACAAGTAATTCGAATGGGGGCTTAGTAATAATGTTTTTTACCGTATACTAGAAATTTGTACTTCCCATTAGATAACGATTTCAATCATTACCGCAACTGAGATCCGGGTTCGAATCTCAGTGTAATAATTAAATGTAATATTTTCTTAGACGAAAACCAATTGCAAATATTTTCAGCTGAATCCCTTTTATACCGACTAGACAAACAAAAATTTAAGAAAAAAATAAATAATACTCAAATATAAATAACATAAATGAGACTTAGTTGTAAGTATATATAATAAATAGCAATCAATATATATTATTATATATATATATAATATATAATAATATATGTCTTTAAATTAATATATTATTTAGTGATATATTATAAATGTATTTCAGTAGAAATTTAGATTTCGTGAGATATCTGCAAAATTTGATTGATCAGCTGCTAGAAAAACATTCGGGCTCAAATCTAGGACTAGGATATAGTAATAATATAGTAATAGTAAAGATAATAATAATTTGATAGTGGGATCAATAATAATAATAATAAAACTTTAATAGTAATGATAATGATAATACAAATGTTAATAATTATAAAAACAAGAACAGTAATAAGAATCTCAATAATAGTGTAAAGCTTAAAAGGCATCTATGAAACTTATCTAGACATTCGCCTTTATTCCAATTTAACACTCTCTATCTTTATATAAATATTTATATTATTGCTATTATTGAAGTTAACAATTTATTGCTTATCAAATTGTCGCATGGATTAATTTGGAGCCATGGCAAGTATTGCCGGCCATATTCCACATGGGCCGTAAAGCTGTAAAGTTGTGGTAATAAAAGCCATTTTGGTTTTCAGCGGTGGCGGCGGCGAAGGCCACAGTGGGTGTGGCCTCTATAACAGATGCAGCATCTGCTCTGCTCCATTTGCTCTGCAGTCTATTGGCTGATGGTGCGAGGCGCCCCAAAAGCCGCATACATTTGCTTCCCAACTTATTTTGCCTTTACACAAAAACCAGTCTGGGGCCGCGGATGCCAAGAGTTGGCCCTCAGTGGTTGTTCTTGTTGTTGTTATTGGCGGTTGACTGTGGCTGTGACTGTGGTTGTGGTTGTGGTTGGGGCAAGGCGACTGCGGCTTAGGTGTGATGTACTGGAATAACTTAACGACGCAGTTGCTACGCATACATATGCATAAGCATAAGCATGTGCGTGTGCGTTTGTGTGTGTGCGTGTCTGTGCGTCTGTATGTGTGAGTTCCTTTGTATGCGTGCATTCGTTTGTTTACGTATGCGAGTGTATGTAGATGCCTGCTGTTGACCAATAAGCATAAACAGCTACAGCATCCGGGCTGGTTAACCGCCATCTTAGCGCGTTTGCCGCTGCTTTAATGAACCAACAGCAGCAACAACAACAACAACAACAGCAACTGGCAAAGGTAACGCAGCTACCTGTGGCAATCTTTGACTGTCTCATTGCGAACGAAAGAGAGAGAACCTGAGTTCAGATCCGGGCCCTACGACTCGGATCTCACACGCACACACACACATATATGTGAGTCTCTTGTGGCATGCATATAAAGATTCTTGCTCTCGTACATAATTAAACTAATGAAGCAAGCATTATTGGTGGTGCGGCTGATGGTAGTGCAGCAGCTCTCTGCTTTGGCTGCCTCAGAGCCCGAACATCGATTGGCCGTTCGGCAGCGGCCAAAAACGAAGTCGAAACGTGGCTGCGAATGAGTTCGGCAAATGGGGTTTACGGCCCTCGCCAAAGAAACAACAAACAAACGCGAGACCCACTTCTCACACACCGAAGCGATTTAAAGAGCAGCAACAAAACCTAGAAAAAGACCCCAGAAAAATGCACTGAAAAGTAATGGATTTTATCACGCACATACCAACTCCCTCGCAGCGCTTAGTTGCCAGATAAATTAGATATGTATATACATATACTACATATATGTATATATGATCAGGTATATATTATAGTAACTTTGATAGAGCATAAAGCTTTACGCTAACTGTATTGCTTGTATTTAAAGTATTATTCTGAATCGGAAAGAATTTTCTATAGATCAGTTTTCTGATTAAGCCACAATTGATAAAAAGTGAATTAAATGATCAATTTTTGAACCTTTAAAAATCTTCTAATGCAAAGGAATGTTAGTTTGAACTTTTAGCTCACAATCTAGCTTAATAATTTATGTATTCCTTATTTTAATTTATATTTTTAAATTATTTCTTGACTAATATTATAAATGATTTTTTGTTAGGAAATATTCAGTCTTACATCAGTCTTATCTACATAGAAATCAGGCTAGTTTCAACGTATATTTTTTTTTAATCCTATTGAATATCTTAGTAGTTTTTTATTTATAATAATATTATTATATTATTACTTCTATAACTATTATCAACATTAAAATCTCCATAATAAATAATTTGCAAGGCGAAAAATGTAACTCCCATTAGAAAACCTTAATTTTAAATTTTGAATAAAAGTCAACAGATTAATTTATCAAAAACATGTTGAAAGATTATTTGTATGTTTATCAATCTGAACATTTCCAAGATTTTTAATTCTCTTTTATTAATGTGAAATATTTCAACACATTGTAATTAGTGAATTGATTATTATTAATCGGTTATTGATGGGAATCATGTTACAAGTAAGTATAATAAACTAATTAACAATTAAGTTGTCAACTCTTGATTTATGTGCCTATTAAGTGGTGAGCATTTGTCTCATCCAATTCTGGATAATCAAGCTTTAAAGGAAAAATAAATCTATTGCTTAACAATAAATATCAAATAGGGATAATCATATTATTTATCCGAAACGGAACAGTTGTATAGGTAGTAAAATTCGTTGTAGGCCATAAAATATACATCGATTGTGTATTCAGTTTTAAATTTTAAATTGTATTGAAAACTTGATTAAATTGATGTGTCTACCCAAAAGGTGGATTGATTTATAGAGCAGAGATCAAAGAGCGACAAAACAAAACACATCAAAATTTCCAAAAATGTGACAAAATATGTGACAGAAATCTTGCGTAAAATATTTGTGATTTCCTCAGAAGTTTTTAAAAGCTTTTTATATTGTTTTTTTTTTTTTTTTATTTTTATTTCATGTTGTATATAAAGTGTATATAGCCATAGCAAATCCTAACCGGATGCTTTGTAAGGTTAGTTAAATGTTTAGCCTAATGCTATGTTAATATCATGCATAGCTATCAGAGATTTTAGATCAAAAGTAAATCATTTTAATGAGCGAAACCGCATGGTGACCTCTCCACCAGTCTTATAAACAATCTATTTTTTTTTCTTTTTTATTTTTATCATATTTTTTGTTGTCTTTTTTGTTTTATGTTGCGCCCAAAGGTTTTTCTCATACTTTTGAATTTTTGAACTTTCTTGCTGACCATGCTGTGAGGCGCTGCTCTCTTGGTTTACTTTCCACTTGACCAATTCCGAACTGGAGTTCGAGCTCGAGACGGGGTTCTATTCTAACCAAGCGGCTAACTATTTACATATTCTCACACAGAACTCACACAGTGAAACGAAAAAGCGGACATACGCATACAAGTGCAAGTGCTTTAGAAGTCTGTCTCTATAAGCAGAGAGCGGGGGCAGTCTTAAAACTCTACTCAAAAAAAAAAATACATTTAAATCTAAGCAAAACTTTCGTAAATAACTATATAAGGTATATACTTTAACGTATCCCCCCTTTTAGCTGTGTGTATGTGTGGCTATATATATATATGTATATTTGGGAGAGCCAGCGAGTTAGACGAGACATATCTAGAGAATTTCTTCACCACTACTGGCGCAGTTTTTCCATTTTTCATTATGGTTATTATCTTGAAAGATATGTATCTTCGCTACGGTTGGATATAATTAAACAGCGAGAAAAAAAAATATATAAAAATGTTGTAGTTGTTGCTGAGTTTTTTTTTCTTTTTTTTTATAGCATGGGAAAAATGTAAATATTACTTGTAATTTGTTAGCAGATGATGTGGATGTTCGTGATCATATGAGGGTTCCATTTTATACGGCAACGGCAACAGCGACGTTTCGTTATAACGGTGACTGCGATGACGACGACGACGGCGACGGCGACGACGACGACGACGATGGTTGCAGGTTGTAGATGTTGTTGGTGTTGTTGGCGTTGGTGGTGGTTTGGGCTTTGCTTTAGCTTTAGCAGGGCCAGCAGCATTTTGCTTAATGTTGCATTATTCCGTTAGTTTTTTTTTTCCTAAGCGAATGCTGGCCGTGGTTCCATTTTACGTACCACAACAGCCAACCATAAATTTGCGCATTCGTTGTTGTTGTTGTTGTTGTTGTTGTCGTCTTTTAACTGGCATGTGTGAATTTGTGTCTATTTGTCTTTCGTGTGTATATGTGTGCATATGTGTGTGTTGTATGTGTGTGTGTTGTGTGTGTGTGTGTGTATTGCTTTAATTTGTGCTAGTTTAGGCCCTAACCCACATTAACATTAACACTTGAGAATTTTGCAATCAGATTTTACTTTTAGCTTTTTTAATTTAGCCGTTTCATAGCTATCGTATACACTTTTGGCCACTTTAGCGAGCAATTTGTGCTCCACATATTTGTTTCAATTGGAAACACACATATACATTAATATTTATTTGTATTTGATTTAGAAAAGGATTTCAGGCGAATCGTTTTGCCGCTGGCAGCTGCTGCTGCTGCCGCTGCTGGCGCTGCTGCTGAGATCCCACGTTAGCCAAGATCAAGAGGTTGGCGAACAAAACGCGTTTACGATCACGAAAAGTCTTGCGACGACTAATGAACGTATCTGGTGCTTAAAATCAAGGGCTTCAACATTTCACAAAAAAACACAAATACAAAACTGAGAGCGGGTCGCTCTTGCTGTTGTTGTTGTTGGCTCACAAGTTTACAATACACTTGGGAAAAATGCACAGCACAAACGCATTTGGCATATAACCGGGCCTATATACAATTATAGCTGATATACAGATACAGATACACGCCGCTTTATGTAGATATATATTTATGATTATAAGCGCAACGCAGCTGCTGCTGCTGCTGCTGCTGCTTCTGTTGTTGCTGCTGTTGTTACTGTTGCTGTTGCCGGAGCTTGTGGCCAGAGACGTAGCCAGCCCAAAAGTCAGAGACACATGAACCACGCCGATGACGAACCGCTAGCTAACTGCCAACTGCCAACTGGCAACAGGCAACAAGCTGGCGAAACTTGGCTTAAACACCGCTCACTCTCTCACTCACACACACACACACGCACACACACATATAGCCACTCTCTGTGAACGGAACTGAGATCTCAAGCCGAGTCGCAGTCGAATGCATAAGGCCAAAAAGCGCACGAGCAAAACCTTTTGCGCAGTCTTGGCCCAGCTAGAAGCTGAGCAGCGTCGACCCCAGAGAGCGACTGTGCCAGCAGCACTAGCAGCAGCAGCAGCAGCAGCGACAGCGGCAGCAGCAGCGGCGACTGCGGCACTGGCAGTGGCACTGTCAGCTGCCCAGCTAAGCGGAACGAAGCGAACGCAGTCTCATTCTGGGGCAAGTGTGCCCCAGCTCCGGCCGCAGCCACTGCCACAGCCCCAACCCGAGCCCGAGTCGGAGCCAGATCTCAGTCGAGCAATTGCCGTGCGGCAAGTTCTTTTGAATCAAATGAAACAGACTTATTTAATATTCCTGCTTGCCGCTTGTGAGTATTTTAAATAGTCTCCGGTTAGAGCTGAGAGCCTCCTCTCCCTCTTCCGCGCTCCCTTTTCCGCTGCCTCTCCCTCTCCCTCTCCCTCTCCCTCTCCCTCATTCAGCTACATGTGTCGCATACATCGAAAGCCCGAAAACCAGTTCTCGGCTTTTAATGTGTTGTGGGAGAGACGACTTTGCATTTGGTTTGTTTCAATTGGTGGAGGCCCCCAAGCGGCTGTGTGTGTGTCTGTGTGTGTGTGTTTGTCTGTGTGCCATCCCCACATACACGCACATACACGAACATGATCGTAAACAAACACAAATACACGCACACTCTCACAGAGCGAAGCATATGCAAATATTGTAATAAGCGGCTGCTTTGTAGACAGGGTAAATATATAAACTTATCATAGGATCTAAAAGTATAAAACATTTGATAAAAGTTTTCACAGGTTTGTTTTATATTTCTGTTATAATATATAAAATTTATGAAATGTAAGAAATACAGTTTTAAAATCTATATTAACAAATTAAATGTTATTAAATCTGAAATTTTTATGTGTATAACATTTACATATATCTTAGGTCTCTTTTTTTATTGTATTATTTTTTAATAAATGTAAAAAATGTTTAAAAAAAAAGAAAGACATATTTAATATTAGTTTATACACATAAGAATTAAAATTATTTAAAAAAAATATAAGTTGATTTTACGTCATTTGTTTATGCCTAATGTATTGTTTTATAAATTATTGTCACTTATGTTAAAGGCTATAATTATCAAAAATTTATTGAATAGCTGATCATATATAAATGTATATCAATAATTTAGGATTGTTTCAAATTTAATGTCATACTTAAATTAAGTACCAAATATCATTGATGTATAAGTAACTTCAATATAAATAAATCATATCTTGCATCAAAAATTTAAAACAAATTGAAAATTTAGTTTTCGGCGCTGAAGATCAAATACGCTTTACTTATTTGAATTCTTATTTTATTTTATTTCCTTGTCTCTTATAATAATAACTTAATTACCAGTCTTCAATGTAATTTGGTAATTATATATAGTATTTCGACAAGTATATTAATTTTGAACATTTTTCTTTATTGATTCTGTAGGCATGATATACAATATCCGATTGTCGTTGATTATATAATAAATGTCTCAATTAAGTTGTAACAACATTTTAAAGAAAATGCAAATACTTGCTCTAAGAGTATACCAAAATATTAATACTTAAATAGAGCCATATTTAATTTTTATTTCATTTCTCCACCCACTTTGCATGCGGCCAAAATGCCGACTGATTCGTATCCGAGGAGCGATAAGCTTCTAAATTGCATATTGCAACAGCTTGGGCCAAGCCAAGCCTTGGCCAGGTACCAGTTACCAGGTACCAGGTACTTACCAACCAGGTAAAAGTGCATTCGGCCACGCGTAAAGCATTTAAGCACACATATTCAAAAAATAACAACAGCAACAAAAATACAAAATAAAAAACCTGGCTCAGGGTTCATAATTAAGCGCCAGAATGCCAGAAACTGTGCTCCTCAGTCGGCGACGTGGGTTAGATGCAAAAATATTTGTTTATCATATCGCGATAATTGCCGGCGGCGCTGGTTGGGTCCGTCGATGCAACGGGCCAGGGTCCAGGCCAGTCCCAGCCAGGCCAAGACAGGCCGAGCCAGCCAGACTGGGCACCAGAGCAAAGAGTAGAAACAAAACACAGCTAGCGTGTGCCGACCGCCTTTGAGTTGGGAGTTCATGTCGGAGACTGAGGACGAGGATCAAAGCGTGCCTCGGTGGTGGGTACAAGTTTATTGGCGTGGCGCATGTGCAAATGGCTTCAGCTTAATGCTTAATGCATGGGCAGGCCTCAAAGATCGGGTCCAGGCCGAGGCAGAGGCAGCAGCAACAGCAACGGCAACCTCTGGCCCGCTGCTCCAAAAATGTGGGCGTGTGACACTTGAGCTGCTATCGCTAGCAAATCTCTGCCTAAATGCAGCCAAAAAGGAAAACAAATTATTGATAAGGAGATCGCCCGCCCGTTGCACTGCAAGAAATTCTGATGGCCACACAGCCAGCCACTTGATTGGAGCCAAAAGATTTTGTTCAGTGTAAGCTGATCGCAAAAAAGTATTGCTGTAGGTGCAGTTGCCGCTTATCAGAGATGAAGCTCGGCACACGTTGGTCCAGACGCTGCCTCTGTCTCTGCCTCTGCTGCAGTCGTTGAATGAAGAGCTGAGGCACACACATTGTTGCTGATTGCTGTCTGTTAGTTTTGCCTCAACGTTGCGGGTTATGTAAGCCAATGTGATGAGGTCGTTGTGTGCAATACCTGCCTCGGCAAACAATCGCTGCGGTAGGTATAAGTAGCAGTTGGCTGCAAAATATAAAATATACAAATTAATATAATAATAAATACATTTAGATAATAAAATTTTTATATGAAATAAATCAATATAAACAAGTTTGTAATATCATATCAATTCGTTAACTTTATTTACTGTATTCAATTTGCGCGCCGTACCAGTGATGTAAAATGTACAGTTTTCTTAGTTCTGTCACCTTACAATACTAAAAACACTTAATCGATAGTATTCGAAGTAATCGATATGTCTGTGCACAATAAATTTTCTTCAGTACATCGCTGTCGGTATGGTGAAGAACACTTAGTCGCGCGCATATTTTTTTCTGACGAGGCAATATATTTAAAGTGAATTAAAATATAAATAAAGTAATTGGAAAGTGTATTAATATCTCATTGCAACCAATAACAACATGGACTTCGACGGCACGCAGTCGTTGCAAACCATATTACAGCCGGAAGAGCTGCAGCTAGTTCCAGACATTGTGCAAGTAAAATTGTCGGCATACATTGAGAAATTTTCTGATGAATATTGCAAACACCGAGCTGCTGCAAATCGTTTGAGTAAGTTCAACAGTTGTATTTAAGTCAATGGCTATAATTTGTGTTTACTTGTGCTTGGAAAAGCCGGCACATAAAAGTCTAAACGGTACAAACAATAAAATATTGATCCACAATTGCTAGGTACACACTGACATTAGAGATGCGAATTGTTGTTTTTGATAAATGAACTAATTTATTGAACTATTAATAATAATGATTGTATCACTAAACAAAAAAACACTTATTTAGTTATTAAACAATTTTAAATTAAGATAAAACCACACTGTTTGCTGGTTGGATCACGAAAAGTGGAACAATTCAAGTTGTTTATCTAAAGATTCGTTCAATTGAACGGAACAACTTGAGTAAATGTGTACACACTTGCCAGATGTATTGCAATTTTCGCTAGTACGTCGCGTCGTCTTGCAGAAAATTGTTTTGCGCAATAAATTGAAAAGAAAAGAGAAAACATCGTATTGAATTAAAAAAGTAAATCATTCCAACCATGGATCTCAGTGGTCCACAGTCACTGGCACAAATTTTTGGGCCAGATGAGTTGGAGCAGCTGCCAACCGGTGTGCAGCAAAAACTTCAAACGTATATAGACAGATTTTTTGATGAATATTGCAAAGAACGAGCAGCCGCGCATCGTCTCAGTGAGTAAAGTTGCTTCGTTAGGGTGTTACATATATTTATATTTCATATAACTTAAGAATTACCACATAAATTTATAACATTTCTTCTAATATTTTTACCTTTGCTTAACTCAGGTGAAACAGAACAAAAGAATGAAGAGCTTCAAAACCAAATTCTTGATAACCAAGTGAAGTTTACTAGCTTTGCCCAAAATGTAGCCGAACTGCGTACCCAGCTGGATCAAGTGTCTGCTGAACGTGACCAGCTGCAGGAATCAGTGAAAGCCTACGATCAAAACTTGTCAACGTTACGTCGGGAAAAGGTCTCCTTTGTCGATGAGCGCGACTCGCTGCTGAAAGTGATCGAACGTCAGAATGGGGAGCTGGAACGCCTTAAGCAAGATCTGCAAACGTATCAGCAGCAGCTTAGGGGTGCCATCACCGCCAAGTGTGAGGCCATAGCGCGTCTCGATGAGGTGCAAAGCAAGGAGGTATCACTGGACATCAAGGAACGCCGACTGGAGACTGAGCGTGCCATGTTGCAAAATGAGATTCAAGTGCTTAGCAGCGATCTGAATCGCAACAATGCCGAGCTACAGAATCTGCGACGTGACCATGCCATGAACACCATGCATCTAGAGGTGCGTATCAAGGAGAAATGTGACGAGCTGCAAATTATCCAGGGCCAGAACGCACAGTATTCAAAAACCATTGAGGATCTGAACAAGAAAATTGAGGATCTAAATGAAACAATGTTCCAACACAATATGGCAACTGAAAAGTTTGTGGACACCTTGAAAAAGGAACTGGATACAAAAGACAAACTGGTCGAGATCTATAAAAATGCCGAAGGTGAGAATATTTCAGAGCGTAACGAACTCCTCAAGGGCATTTCGGATTTGAAGCGCATGTTGACCGAAACCACCGATCAGTACGGAGAACTAGAGATGGAACTGCAACTAGGAAAGCAATCCTACACCGAAGAACTGAATAACCTGAACAAGACAATTGAGTCACTTAAAAAAGAAATACTGCATGCCAACGATCTTCTGAAGGAGGCTCAGGAGCAGAGCTTGGAGAGTGCCATTTGCAAGCTGGCGCCCACAGCTGCCGTTGCCAGCCGCCTGATGCGCTCCGACATGTCCCTCACCGAACTATATTCATTGTATGCTAAAAACTCTGAGGAGCTGGAGGCCAAAAACCGAGAGAATGCACAGCTGAAGCTCCAGATCAAGTCCATTGTGGAGGAGATCAATGAGCGTGCACCTGTATTCAAAAAACAGGATGACGATTTCAGCAAACTGACTGAGGCGCACCAATTGTTGATTCAGCAACACGATGAGCTGGTGGAAAAGAAACTGAGTCTTGAAATGGATCTCGAGCAGTCGCATTTCGACGTCAATCGTCATGTCAAGGAGAATAAGAAACTGAAGCAATCCCAAGTTGATTTGAGTCGACAGGTTTGTCTGCTTTTGGACGAACTTAATTGTTTGCGTGCTGGTGTCAATCGTCCACGCAACCAAACACAGTCCGGTGTCATCAACAACTCCAGTGATGCCATCAGCAGAGATCTGGTTACTTTTGAGTCCATTGTCGAGCTGCAAGCGCAGAATGTTAAGTTGCTGTCCCTAATCCGGGAATTAACTTCGGAACTGGAGGCTAACGAGCAAAAGAATGATGAATTGCAGCTAAAGGCGTTCGAGGAGAAGTTTGAAAAAGCCACAAAGCGTCTGTCCGAAATGGAGGAGGCTCTAAATCAAAAGAACAGCACAATTTCTACTTTGATGGCCAAGTGTGAACGGTATAAGAAGTTCTATTTCGATGCCCAGAAAAAGCTGGGTAGCCAGATTATTGATCTTGATGACTCTACCGTACTTATTGATGAGTCTCAAGCGGAACAAACGCAGGCAATCAAAAATACGCAAATGCTTGAGGCAGAAGCCAAGCTGGAGCGGCGCATCCGCAGCTTGGAGCAGCAGCTGGAGGATGAGTCAAAGAAATATGCAGCTCTTAAGGAGAACTATGACTACTATACCAGCGAGAAGCGTAAGAATGATGCACTCGTCCAGGATCAATTCGATTCGATGCGCAAGGAGGTGCGGGAGCTAACCTCATCTAACTGTAAACTAATGAACGCCACAGATTTCCAAAAGGAGCAAATGGAATTGCTGCAGAAAGGCATAGCTACATATAAACAGCAAATCGCAGCGCTGGAGGATCGCACCAAGAACTACGAGAAGACCATCATCAAGCACGAGCAGACTGTGCACATGCTCAAGGACGAGGTCATGACAGCACATCGTAAGCAGGTGTCATCCGAGACAGAGACCCACAGCTTGCGGCACGAGAATCGAGTGCTCAAGGAGACAACGGCACGTCTGCAGGCCGAAAAGGATGGATTCAATCGTGAACATCAGAGTCAGGCGCTGTTACTCAACAATCTGGAATTCATTAAGGCTAACCTAGAGCGTTCAGAGACTGAAGGACGCCAGCGTCTGGAGCAGCGTCTTGATGATACCGTGCGCGAATTGTCCGCTCAACGTCGTCATTTCCAGGAGGAGGAAGAGAAGTTCCGAGAAATGGTCAACGAATTGAAGCGCCAAACTGAAACGGCCAACAAGCAAAAGGAGGAAGAACGTCTGCAGGCCGAAAAGTGGCATCAGGAACTACTGAGCGTACGCGAGGAACTCGCTGCAAAGGTTAACCAAGTGAACGATCTTAGCAAAAAGCTGCAGGAAAGTCTCACTCCATCCAAGGATGAGAATCCAATCACAGCGGCCAACAAGAAGGCGCGTGAATTCGAGCTGCGCTATGAGCAGGCTAAAATCGAAATTGATTCTCTTACCAAGGAGCTGGTCAAGATTCGCGAGCACGGCGATCAATTCTACAAGATGTCGCAATCCGCTGAGAGCGAAATCAAACGACTGCACGACCTGCACGCCGAATCCGTTGCCAAATATGATGCAGAGATCAAGAAACTGAAGAACTCTGAGGCTGAGCTACAGTCACGTGTCACCGATCTTACGGCAGAGGTGCTGCTCTCAAATGTCACCGAACAGAGCAAATCCACTAATGCTGGTGATCAGCTAAAGAGTACCCAAGATGAGCTCAAGAATGTCCTAGAAAAATTGACTGAATCAAGTCGCAACATTCGCACCCTACGCGCCGAGAATTCAACGCTAGCCGAATCCCTAAATGCTGTGGAAATTAAGTATGCCAATGAGATGGTATTACACTCCGCTGATATTCAGGAGTTGACCAAATTCAAAGCAGATTTTTTGAAGGTATGTATAACAAATATCCTTTACGTTTTACTTGCTCAGAACCCATTTGTTATGAACTGGAATAATAACAATATTCTTTAACAAGGTGCAAGACGAACTGAACCAATTGAAGTGTGGACGTGAATCCTTGCAAGTTGCCCACGACGAGTTGCAAAAGGCAAACGCCGAGGCTCAGAGTCTCCTGCAGAAGGAAAAGGATGAGTCAGAGAAACGTGCCGCTGATTTGAATGCGTTGAACTCCAGTCTGCACGATCAGATCGAGGCGTTAACCACAAAGCTGGCCGCGCTCGCACAGTCTGCGTCCAACCAAAATGCATCCCTGGTGCTTAACGACTCGCTCCTTGAAAGCTCGGCCGCTGTCGATTTGAATAGCTCGTCAGCTGTCGAGAGCGGTAAGAACAGTGAACAGCTCTTGATGATAATAAAATACTTGCGTAAGGAGAAGGATTTGTGTGCGGCCAAGTTGGACATTCTAAAGGCAGAGAACGCACGTCTCGTCTCCGAGCACACAATTCTTCAGAAGAAGGTTGATGAGTTGAATGGTTATTTGAATCAGGAGCGTGCCAAAACCGAAACCGATGTCGTCTCTGCGTCTAAGCATGAGGCGGTGCTTCGCAAGATAGAAACCCTTAATGCTATCACCGATAGCAATCGTATTCTGCGCGAGGAACGAAACAATCTGACCAAACGGGTTGCAGAACTGACGGAGCGCATCAGCAGCGTGGAGAAAGAGCTGTTCCCGCTACAGTGCAGCAACAAGGAACTAACGTCAAAGATTGAGGAACTTAATGTGGAGAATACTTCACTCCGCACCGAGGCCATCAAGTGGCGTCAGCGTGCCAATGCTCTGGTCGAGAAGAGTAACCGGAATCCGGAGGAATTCAAGCGCCTGCAAGCAGAACGCGAGCATCTGGCCAAGATGTTGACCACCGAAAAGGAGATAAATAAGAAGCAGCTCGAGGATTTGACGGCACTTAAATTGCGCTTGGATAACGAACTGCCAGCTCTGAATAAGCATGTCCAGGTGCTGGATGAGTCTCGCAAGAAGCAGATGGAGGAGGCCACAGCACTTAAGCTGACGGGCACTCGTCAGACACAGGACATAATGGAGCTAAAGAATCGTCTGCTGCAGAAGGAAGAGGAACTGCTTAAGGCGCAGGAGGAACTCGAGTCCAAGGACAAGGTCATACAGGACAAGGACAGCAAGGAGCTAATGCTGCGCAAACTGGCCAAGCGCTACAAGGATTACTACACAGGCCTGCAGGCGCAGACTGGCGGCAACGATACAGTTGCTGAACTGGAGAAGGTGCGCTCTGAACTGGACGAGCTGAACACCACACTGCGCACCACCAAGGAGCAACACGAACAGCTGCAGAAGGAGAACGATGAGCTCAAGGCGCGCTCCAGAGTTGAGCAAGACAACGGCGAGTCCAAGCAAAAGATCGAGCAGCTGCTACAGGAGTTGACCGTAACTAAGACCGAATTAGCCAACCAGGAAACAACTTTGGCTGGCACTAAGTCCAGTTACGATGAAACTGTGCTGCGTCTTGAGAAGGAGCTCCAGGAACACATCGCCAGCAACAAGGACATTAATGCACGTCTCACACGCGAAAACGAATCGCTGCATATGAGAATCAATCAGCTGCAACGGCAGCTCGGCTCTCAGCAGTCTACCAAGCCATCCACCAGCTCTGTGGGCATGGTTGAGAAGGGCAACATCTCGGAATCCTCGCCTCGCACGGCCAATGTGAAGCCCATGTCCGGGTCAGCAACAGTGCAGCAATCGGCCACGGTGACGCCCTGGCGGGGCGGAGAGACGCCTCTAGCCAGCATTCGTCCCATCTCGGTGCAGAATAGTCGCACTGCTGCCATACTGCCCACCAGTCAGCAACCAGGTGCCTCTACCTCCACCTCAACATCAACGTCAACTTCATCGGCAGCCGCCGCATCGGGAAGCAGCAGCAGCAGCAGTTCCTCCGCTGTGGGCAATACGGCTCTGGTGCCGCCACAGCAGCAGGTGCATACCACAGGCAGCGCCACCTTGGAGTCAATGGCATCTTCGTCGCCTACATCATCGCACACGGATTATATGCCTTCGACTAGCTCTGCGGCTGTGGCCGTTGCTGCCATTCCGCCAATGGGTGCAACTGCAGCAGCGGAGAGCTCCCAGGAGGCAGAGAGTGTGCAGCATCCGCAGCAGAATGATGCACAGCTCTTTGCCGGTGGTGCACAGCAGCAGGTGGTCGCGCTCGTATCGCCGCGTGTGGAGGGCTCATCATCGTCATCTTCAAGCAGCACAACCACGTCAACTTCTACACAAAATCCAACTGTTCCTAGCATCCAGGAAGCCAGCAATCAACAGCAGCCCAGCACATCAGGCAGCAGCAGCAGCTCCTCTACTGTGGTTAGCAGCCACAGTCGCCACACTCCGTCCAGCAGCAACGTGACCACCACACAAGCCGGTTGCTCAAAACGTCCACGAGATGTGGAAGGCGATTCCTCCACCAATGCGGAAGAGGGCGTCCCTGAAAAGATTGTGAAGCTGACTAAACGTCTGCGCGCCCCCATGCACGGCGGCGAACTGTCTGCCGGACACATTGGCGATTCCGGCATGGACGTGGATCAAATGCCCACTTCATCGCAACGTGACCAGGAGGATGATATTCAGGTTGTGGACTCTGATGATGACGAGGAAGATGTGCTTGGCCCCATAGATGGCGGCGATGCCGAGCAGGAGGAGGGCTACGAAGACTCTTACGAACAGGACAACGAAATGGAAGACAATGAAGGCGCTGATGATGCACCCGATCAGCACAATGAAGTGGATATCGAACAGGAGCAGATGCAGGTTCAGGCCGAGGGCCAATTGCTCGAGGATTCGCCTGCCACCGTCTCAACCCAAGAGAACAATCAAAGCCAGGCCATAACTAGCGGAAGTGGAGAATCGAATGCGCAATTGCCACAGGCTGAGGCCAACTGGAAACAACAGGCACCTTCAACATCCTCTGCAGCATCACGCCGAAATGAAAGGTGACCAGCACATTAAATGTCTGAGATAATAATGATTATTATTATTCTTTTGTGTATTCCTACAGCTCTGTAGAGATTGTCAGTTCGCCGCAAGTATCTAACTTTAGTGAGCAGTCCACATGCGTGGAAACGGAAGTTGATGGCACAGCTGTGGCGGAGGCTGTTCCAGCGGTAGATGAAAGCGCCGGCACCAGCGTCGACTGCACTGCACCTGCCGCCAGTTCGCCACAGAAACCAAATGAGGCTGTTGAGCAAAGCAGCAGCAGCAGCACCAGCCAGGCCGCTGAGGCCAAAGATAAACCTGATGAAAGTGAAACAACTGGAACGGAAAACGCCAGCGAGGCAGATGAAGCATTTGCTGAAGAGCCTGCTGCTGGTCAGGCGGAAGAGTCCCAGCAATTAAGCAATGAAAGTGAGTAAAAAATCGACTGTTGTGGTAAATAATAAATACATAACGTATTAATCGCAAACAGATCCCAATGTGGGCACAAGTCAGTCTGTGGACACGGAAAATCAGGATAACCAGGCGGAAGGAGCATCAGAGGACAACGAGGGCGCCGATGGCGTCTCATCAGAAGGCGAAAAACAGGCTGTTGAGGTTGAGGTAACTTTCTAAATATATCTACGCAAATAAATATGCTCTAATGTTTTTCATTTTCGACCAGGAGGAAGGTCGTGAAGCCGAGGCTACATCCCCGTCGGAGAACACACGCTTTCGCACGTTACGCAGCACGGTTCCAACGCGACGTGGTGGTCGTTCCTTAATGCGTGGAAATAATTCCAACAATAATAACAACAACACAAACAGGCCAGCACGCATCGTATGGCAGCGTGACTCACAGCCGGGTAATATACGTGGCGGGCATATGGGTAACCAGGATCAGAATATGCCCAGTGGCTCACCCAACTCCAATCGCATGTTCGCAAACCGTTCCCGTGGCCGCCGTCCCATGCGGCGTCCCGGACCAAACAATTTCAATGCCGGCGGAGGTTACCCTTGAGAGGGTGAAGAGTCTGGCACAGGCTGACTTTAATCCATACTGGTAGTTTCTAAGGCTTTAGGCATTTAAATATACATATATATATATTATAATTAAGCTGTCAGCTGAAAATACATAACACACATATTAAATGCTCAACATAATATCAAATATAAATTTTAATATTATTGGGAAGTGTCTAAACTCTAGTGGTGGTCCCGGTCAGTTCAAATAATGAAGTTGATCCAAAAGGAAAAAATGTATTATTTATGGTCCAGAGTACTACATACTATATAGCTCCCACCGAAGAAGATTTGCTAAGCTTTGCCACATTGATATCAATTATCAATCTCCAAATGAAGCAAGAAAAAATAGTTTAGTTTTGTTGTTTTTTTTTTTGTTTGTTTATTTAGCTTTGTAAAACCCTAACTCTGGAAACTGATAGATGTGTCATCATCTAAGATCTTGGGCGCTCCTTCTTTTCCTTGTAAAGTGCCAACAGGGAGACGTTGGCTACTTTGACGACCTTGAAACGGACACCGGGAATATCACCGACGGCGTGGCCCTTACGACCGAAACCGGCAACCAAGACCTCGTCGTTCTCCTCAATGTAGTTCAAGCTACCGTCACGGGGTACGAATGCGGTAATCTTCTTGCCGTTCTTGATGAGCTGCACTCTCACGCACTTGCGGATGGCAGAGTTGGGCTGTTTGGCTTCAACACCACTGCAAGAGATCGAACATAGTTTTGATTAGTTGCGATGGAACATTTATAGTTTTTAGTTATTTTCAAATTGAATTTGTTGTTGTTACAGCCGATAACTCACAGTATAATCCTGTGATTTGATTTCTTTAATAAACAAAACACAAAAATATACTGCGAGACATCGAATGTGTTGGATTCAAATAAAAAAAATAAAACATAAAATAATAATTATCAAATAACGCAGTTAGTACTTACACCTTCTCGAGGACAATACCCTTGGCGTGGGATGCACCACCGAAGGGATTGGCCTTCCATCTTGTGCCCAAATGAGCCTTCTTGTAGTCCTTGTCGGCCCAACGCTGGTCCCGACGGTGGTTCACATGCTTTCTGGCAGTGCGCAGACCTCTAGGCTTGCCTTTAAATAATATCGGAACGGTTTGTCATTAGTTAACTCATATTGCATAGAATTCACAAACAACAAACATAATGTAAACAAATGGAAGAACGCAGCGGCAGCTCTTTTAGGTTAGTTTGAAAACGTCATTGTAAATTGCGGTTCACATAAAAATTTTCACAAATAACACTTGCAATAATTGTGCTACATAGTTAGTTTAATGCCACACAATTCTTTTACTTAATATGTTTAACGATTCTTTTAGTATTAATGGATTTGTGGCAGCCAGCAAATTGCAGCCTAAATTTGCAAGCTTTCAAAACTCAGTATTCTTTGGAACACACATTTTCGCCGGTTCGTTCATATTCACTTACATTTTCTGTTTCACAACTAATTTAGTTCGTTTTGCACTTCGTTTAACAATACAATTTACGTATTTCACACAAAAAACACTCTTTTTTAACAACTCACCCATATTTTTCCAACTATCTCAGGCAATGGCGGAAATAAAAGAAAGAGGAAGAGCTCATTTCTTCTTCTTTTCGGCAATGTAAGTAGGGCTGATTATATCGTATCGATATATCAACATGCCAACAATGTGTTACGATAGTTTTTGGAACTATTATTTGTCGGAAGCAACTCTGTGGCAAAGTGCTACCCATTAATGAAAGATCGAATGTAACTGGTTTTCGAATATTGCCTACCCTATCAATTTAAAAAAATCGCGTTGTGAATTATGTTTAGTGCTTAATTGTTTTAAATAATTACAACTTGTGCACACATTAATGCAGAAGCATTTATATTTTCTGAGCCGCAGTGTAGAAATTCATAAGCCAGCAAATATTTCACAGAGCAACGCTTATTGAACTAGTTGCGCAGTGCCCTTGCAAACAATAATAATAATCCTCCTGATATACGTTTCGTTTAGTGAGACCGTCATGACTTCTGTTCGAAAGAAGCTGGTTGTTGTGGGCGATGGGGCATGTGGCAAGACTTGCCTTTTGAGTGTCTATTGCAACGAGTCTTTTCCTTCAGAGCATGTTCCTACAGTATTCGAAACACATACTATGGACGTCAAAGTTGAAGGATCTCAGGTTTGTTATATATAATAAAAAAAATCTTCGCCTTTGTTATGTGTATGAGCAATGCTGATATTTATTATACGAGTATATATAGTTATTCCGAGTGATATTTACTGCAGATCTTATTTTCGTACTGGCTTGCGCAATGCTGGACCCCTATTGTTCTTACAATCGTATGGAACTGTATGATTCACGATACGATTATTCGAATTCTTTCTTAATTTCTGTATCATGCTTTCCTAAAAAGAATCTTATACATATTTCTTTACACTTAAACATATTATTCTATTCATATATTCGGATCAAGGTGGAATTAACTCTGTGGGACACAGCCGGACAGGAGGATTACGAGCGTTTGCGGGTTCTAAGTTATCCAAATACGGATGTTATTATAGTGTGCTTTTCCATCGACACACCGGGGAGTCTGCAAAGCGTGAAAGATATATGGGTACCAGAAGTAAAACACTTCTGTGGATATACTCCCATTATTTTAGTTGGAAACAAACGCGACTTGCGCGATGATCCTCAAACCATAAACGTAAATTCATAATTTTTTACTTTGATCTTTAATAATATACTTTTTTTTGTCAATTAGAACTTAACTCTCGAGAAAGAGCAACCTGTTCAATACAAACAGGGTCTTAGGATGGCCAAAAAAATAAAAGCCCATGCATATCTCGAATGCTCAGCCAAATTGGAGGAGGGTGTTCGCGAAGTCTTCGAAACTGCAATTAAAACTGCTTTCAATGAAAAAAAGAAATCCCCAAAATCACGATTTTTATGTTTATCGTGTATGCTACTATAATTATAGTTAAGCTATCGAATCTTTTATATACATATATATTTTCAATTATAAGCTTTAGAAGTAGAAAGTCTCACAATCAACAAATATGTTGATAAAAAATCTGTTTTAAACATAATGAAAAAAAAACCATTTCCGTTCAGTGTGCCATTTTTTTATTTATTAATTGTGCAATGGAAAAGTACAGCAAGTAATTCGAATTCAAGTTCAAATTTCTGAATATATATATATTTTTTTAACTTCCGAAGGTATTTCCTACGATACTATTTGTCAAGCAGAGCTATAAATAATAAATAAATAAATTAAAAATCTTATCTAATATAATATTGGAACAATCATTGGCCACCAATTTGTGGAATTTGTCATTGCAGCTAAAAGGTTTTTGTTGCTGCTCCCACTGCCACTTATCAATCAAAACTCAAAGCACCCGAAATCGTATTCAACAAGCTGATAGGCTTTTGCATTTAGCTCGATCACGTGCTAAATACGATATGTCATAATACAGTTACTATACGATACGATAAGTAAAAACCCATATGCAAAATTATAGCATAGAAATTTCGAGAACTGCCTTAAACCAATTTAAAAGTATGCCATGCGATAAGCATAATTCAAAATAAGAGCTTTTCTTTTTTTTATTTGTTTTTTTTTTTTTATTTTAGAGTTTTTTGTTTTATTTAATGGTCGCATGTGCGCATTGAATTAAATGAAGTTCATAGAACGCTTAATGAATTCCTATTCCCATGATTTGCCATTTTTTTGCTTCGCATCTATTTTTTGTCAAATCATGTTTTTTCGCTGGGAACAGTTAAATGTTCAACAATTTCATAATTTCTGGCAATAATTGCAAGTATTTTGACCAAAAACGGAGTTTATTCGAGTGTATGTGTGTGTATAATGCCGGCAACCTGTTGAAATCAAAATAAAAATAAAAGGCAACAGGCTTTAGCCCGAAAAACGTGAATGGATTTCATTCAAAATAGCTTGTTAGTGGAAAAAGCCACATCGCACACACTTCACATACCATAATTACCAACACAAATATAAACACAAGCGGGCAAACATGCCCAATATACATACATATATAAGAAAAATTTTTTTTCATTTTACTGTGAAGCAAACTTTAAGAAAAATGATACAAACTGAACCATTAGCGAAGTAGAAGAGGAGAGAGTTCTGAACAGTATGAAGAAGAAGAAGCAGTAGCAAAGGAAACACAAACAACAACTGGCGCAGTATCGGTATCGGTATCAACATCACATTGCGTATACGTGTGTGTGCTTGTTGTAGTTGTTGTTGTTGTTGTTGCTTTTTTAGTTTTTTGGCAGGCCATTTTGTCTGGCGAGCGCTAAGACGAAAGCGAGGGCGACGCCAAGAGTGGCCACATGTCAAAATAGAGAGAGAGCAAGTGAGCGAGGGAGACGTAGACGGTGAGAAAGAGAGAGAGCTTACACTCTCAGTAAGCTAGTTTCAGCAAGTACCCGCTACCCACACAAGCAAGCTGCTGCAGTTACACTCACACATGCGCAAAGTCTTCTACTTGGACAGCGCGCCATGTTTTTGTAGTTTCGCCGGTTGTTGTTGTAACACTTTTTATGTTGGCTGACGGTGGCGCTTTCTTGTTGTTGTTGTTGTTGTTGTTTCATTTTCATTCACGACGCGGCATGAACGATAACGTAGAGCAGACAGAGCAGGCGGATGGGTGGACAGTGGGCGAGGTGAGTTTCGTTGGCTGATAATGTGCGTTTACAAGAACCCGAGAGCAACAACAACAGCAATACGAAAGCAAACACAAACACGAGCGCATGCAAACATCAAATACAAACACACGCCTCGTACATGCGTGCGTGAGTGTGTATGGGTGTGTGTGTTTTCAGTTCTCGTGAGAAGAAGTTGCCTTCGTATCGCGAAGCAGCCTGCTGCGTACTGTTTTTGTGCTGCTTGTGCGGACGAATGGTTGCTTGTGTTGGTGCTGTTGTTGCTGCTGCTGTTGCTGTTGCTGTTGCTGCTTTGTGGTTTATACTGCCAACACATTTCCATTTCCCTTTAGTTATCTTTAGACATTCGCTTGGATCGGTCGGTAAGCGCGCGATCAATTACGTATTTAAAAGGCCAAAGCGCCGCTGAGAACAGAATAGCAAAACAACAGCTTAAAAAACAGACACAACGGAATAACAAATATAATAGAATAGTATAATTATATTACGAATCACAACGAATTTATTTGAAACGCGTGCCTTTCGCATTCGGAGGCAGGTCGTACATTTTTTATGCTACACATATGTACAATAATATATACATATATGCACATATACAAGCAGACACACAGATCGGCACACGGGGATCATACGAACAGCTGCTAAACCGCTACAGATAATCAGATACAGATACATATACTAGAAGTATTTATAAGCGCGTTCGTTCTCCTCGTCTTGCGTTCGGTTCAGTTTCTAAATTGAGGCGCTTTTTACAGTTAACTTTCGCTTTTTTTGCTGTGCTGCGTTCACATTTGCTTTCGCTTTCTCGCATAAGAAATTCTTTGCACTGCCCACGACTGGGCGCCAAAAATAGACCAAAAATAAAAAACAAGCGGGACCGGGTTCCACTTTAACCGAACATTTTTTCAAAAATTCAAATACTCAACGCCGCCAACAAAACAAATTGAAAGCTGCAACAGACGCCACAACAGCCAAACACATCAACAACAACAACAACTACAACAGAAACTACATCAAAAGGTAAGCGCAAGAGGGCCAACACTCACAAACACACACACATTGACACGCACACGCGCGCAATCAGCTAAATATACAGATACAGATGAATGGCTAAAAAGACTTGGCCTTATGCCTGTGTCACATGACCGCGCCCCGTCGCACAGCCCCTGTCGTGGCCAAAAAAACTCGTTTTTTGGCTAAGAGTAAAAAATCCAACAACAACAATATACAAAAAAATAAAAAAAAAAAAAAACAGGCACACACGTCGCGCCGTCTGCCAAAGACATCAATTGAGACCGGCCGGGAACTTAGTCACAACTTAAATGTTCTAACTTTAACTGAAGACGCGGTTAAAAAAAAAATATATATATATATATATGTGTATATATATAATATGTGTACATGTGGCTTTTGCCTGAATACTCATCAGGCCAATACCAGGAATCAGGAACCAGAAACACGTTAACACGTAAACGGCTTTCGAGCGCCTTTTATGGACGTTTTTCGCTGACGTTGTTTCGATGCTGTTTTCTCTGTTTTTCACTTGTATTATTTTTTTACATTTTTTTATTACCTCTGTAATTTTTTTTTTTTTGCTGAACTTGAAAAAGAAGAAAAGAAAATCAGCTTAGACCGGGATCGATACTATAAGCACTTCATCGTAGCATTCCGGGTTAGTTATGCAAATGTTGTACCAAGAACCAATTTTATCTTAATTGCAGTCGCAATTATCACAAAATTAGTGAAAAAAAAATAGAAGACGAAAACTCGAAATTGTTTCAGAGTCATTTTTTAGGCAAAAATAAACAGAAAAAAGTGACACACCCTTTATACCTTTTTTATTTTTTATCTGTCTGACTATGCGGTGACTCACCTATTGAAAATCCATCAAGGTAGGCAAAAAGAAAGAAAAACATACATATGTTGGCATTTGTTCAAGGCCTTTAGCTCCGGCTTTGATCTGTGCGAAAACTTCTTGACTCTTATTCATTTTATATATAGGTAATACGCCCATTTCCAACCGGTTGCCGGCTAAAAATATAAAAAAAGTATTAACTTTTAGTTAATCCGTTATTGGTATCTTCGTTATGTCATTTGCATAAATCAATGTTAGAAAAATCTCTAATCGCATTTAAGATAACGTTTCATTAATTAATCCGGTTCGTTTAAAAAAGGAGGGGGAAATAATTTCAAGTGGTTCAATTTGTGAATGGAAATAGAGTAGGGGGAAAAACTGAAAGTCAAATACTTGAAGATAAAGCCACAAAAGATTATGTGGAATAAATTAAATCGAACCAGTAAGCATTTCAAGAAGCGTATGCCGTAAATATAATAATATAATATACTTAAAGATAAAGAAAAATCATTAAGGTTATTATATTTCTTAGCGTTCGACTAAAAAATTCCCTGTTATGGTGTAAATATTCAATATTTTGACTAGGAATTGGAGTGTATTGGCGATTAAGATTATATATATATATATATAGATATTGATTCATATCTTAAGTTCATGTATGCTTTTCGGTCAGAACAGTATATAAGAGAGTAGGAGACTATCAGAAGATGGATTCTTGTATACGTATTTGGAACAGGCAAGAGAAAAATTAAGTAGAAATCATATCAAGTTTATTTAAATCAATAAAAGCCAGTAAATGTACTTAATTTAATGGATAGCATATGACTCATTTAATAGTTAGAATAAATTTCTTGAACTCTACGTATAGAAATCATTCAATGGGCTTCTACTTAGCTACAAAAATGATGAGAATGTGACGTGGATTCGACTTAAAGAAGCTTTAGAACTGCCATAGATGACGTTAAAACTCATTCGAATTCCGATTTGGACTCAGATTCGGATTCTGATGTTAATGACCCAATGCCTAATTACATTTTAAGTTAAGACCAAATGGCCAATTGGCTGGCAAATATTTTGAGTTGATTAATTAAAAGCAAAAGCAAAACTAGGCTAAGCTACAAATAGCATGGAATATGTATTAAAAACTATAGATTAACTATATATATATATATATATATAAAGTTATGTGTATATGAGTTATTTATGTGCAGTAAACAAGTTTTTCGCATTTACAATGCAACACACAGATAGTCAGTCATACAGTTAGTCAGACAGTCAGACAATCTTTCATTGCCAAATATCTGAGTTTTCAAGCGTGGTGTTTTTCAGAATTCTTGCGGTTTTTTTAGCGCTTTACCATTATATACCATTATATATATATATATATATTTGTTTTTTATTGGATAAGCTTCAGCGCATTTGCGTGTGGAACCTTTTTATTTATTTATTTTTTTTTTAAATTGAGTACACAAAAAATTTTTCCACATCTTATGAAAATGAAATAAAAACAGACAACGAATCTTTGCGTTAATCAGTTTGAAAATATTTACATATTTGCATGTGATTAGGGCCGAGCTGCTGATTGATACCCGTGATAAGGCTAGATGACAATTTTACATTTTTAGAATGCAATTGCAGCTTGTTTAAAAATTTATTAAAATATTTATATTAAAGCGTTATCAGATTTGTTTTAAATTCGAAAGCGTTTTGGCGCCAATGTCAAATGTTTATAGCTACAAAAGTTATATATATATATATATATATATATATATATATTTATAAGTATGTCTCTGTATTTGTAGCTGTAGCTGTGACTGTTACTGGGCCTGGTTATAGCTTAAGGCAGCGCCTGACCAAAAGGCACGTGCAGATAACCTAATAAATAATCAATTTACAGCAAACACACATATTTACAAATCAGTCTCTCCCTCTAACTCTCTCTATGTCTGCCTCTCTCTGCGCCTCTCAGATGCATCGGTCTGAATAATTGCTAAACTTAGTTGTGTTGACCATAATTTGAACCTGTTAATTGATTTTGAATCGCATGCTCCACTTCCGAGAAAGATCATTTGGTTTTTTGTTACTTTTTTTTTTATTTTGTGTTTGGATTCGAACTCTGGTTCTACGAGACCCGGGCGACCATTGATCGCTCCACTAATTGTTCATTGACACTGGCTGTGCCACCAGAGAGCTGGCAGGCCTTTGTTCATGCCGATAGTGCCGAAAGCAACAACCACAAAAACAACAACAACAACGGGAGCTGATAAACTGCGTCCCGCATCTGCTCTATACTATATGGCACACATATATACATATTTATATAAGCTATATAAACTCTATGGCAACAACTGTAACAAAAGGAAGCAGTTATCTTAACTATTCCAAAGTCGAAATAAACTCGCGGACAGTTGAGCTTTACTCTTAAGATAATAAGTTGTAAATATATTATTATACAATATTTATGTTTTCATTCGACTTTGATCATAGAAGTATTTGTGGATTTGAATAGAATATTATAATCCTAAGGCGTGGTGTTTCAATTTGACAATTGGTTCGAGTGAAGTAAGATTCCTATTTATATCCCATAAAACTAATCAGAAATAATTCTAATTATTTTTATTTTTAATTCGTAAGATTTGATCTTGATGTTAGGATAAGATATATTCAAGGCTTACTCTTTAGCTATTCTTGAAGAAATAAATGGAGCTAGGAACAATCTGATAGTATAAGCAATTGCAGCACAGTCTTAAGATAAGATATACATATGTATTTTTCCATGCGCTTTCAGCTTCCTTTTGTATTATCAGTTAAATTTTGAAAAGTTAAGTTCGATTTTATGATCTTTCATTTGTGATAATTAGTGATATTAAATGTATAAACTCAATGGGGAGATAAGTTATATTGTGTAATTCACCTTGAGATGTCGCGCTCTCTCTGTTCTCTCCCTCTTTCTCCCTGTTTTCATTATCACTCAAGTTTTTTTAAGTTGGAGATTAAAATCTTTCATTTGTGCTAATTGCTTCATTTAAAATCGGAACCATATGGCATTTATGGCATCCAAAATGTAATTTCCCCCAGTTTCTGCAAGTCTGTTGCGCATGCGCAACTCGTGGACTTCGGACCATGAGTCAAGCGAGTGACTCAATAGATCCGACGATGACTTTGATTCGGGGTCCACCACTCTAAGTCTGACCTTTGGTCGGTCTCTGGGTGAAAGGCCGTTCAATGAACTTGAACCAGCGAACCAGCGACAGTTGTTAAAAGTGTTTCACAAGATTTGGGCCAACTTTTTGGAGTGGCGCTCGCCCAAATTGTTGGCCAAAACCGCAATTGTTGTACCCCGTTGCCTTATTGGGGCATACACAATTGGTTAGCAATCGAAAAGCAATTCGAACAGTAGCAATAACTAATTAATATTTTGAGCAGAAAATCGTTTAATATTGTTTCACATTGTGGCACACACGTATCCATACACACGCAAACACAGACGCATGCCACATGTCACGGGCAGCATAAGGAGAGCGAACGAGACAGCATGAGAATTCATGTCATTGAAATAAGAGAAGCAAACAAACAAAGCACACACACACACATTTATACATATATGTATATCTACATACATACAAATACACTTACACACACACAGTTACAGAAATACACGCGGATATAAAAACAGATACGGATACATATGTACGCATAGTTATGCTAAAAGGAAAGACAAAAGCAACAGGAAAAGCAACAATGTTGCTTACTTGTTGTCTGTCTGTCTCACCCTGGCCCCCTGCCCCACTACCCCCGCTCTATCAACCTCTCCCATTCTCTCTTTCGCTCATGCATATGTTTTACCTATAATATTTATTAATTCAATCGACGGGCATCAATTTAAGAGCTGTCAACAGTTGCAACTCTCGCTGACAACTGTTCGAGACGCCACTGTCACAGCTCCAACAACGATGGAGAAAGAGCAAGGGAGGAGGAGGGGCAGGAGAGGAGTCGGTAGACGGGATCAATTGATGGATGGGCGCTTGTGTTTGCGCACAGCGGGATTAGCTTACAACAAGGCTAAGGATAACAGCTCCATGCCACAAAATATCCACCGTCTGCTGCATAAATGACATAAAACGCCGCCAAACCCAGCGACAAGGCAAAGCAAATAAAAAACAACAAAAAACTTTAGTCGAGTACGGTCGACTAGGAGACACCCTAATCTAGTGCAGTGCTGCTGCTTAAAAATAATTGAATGGAAATTATTGCTTATCAAAAATATATATGTATGAAGTAGTGTGTCGGCCACGCCTCCTTTTTCCTGTTACAAACATACATATTCAGACAAACATTTTACCCTTTTGTCATTTTGAATAGGTTAAGGGTACGAAAACAAAACGAGCCAGTTTTAGTTGGGTAATGCACGACTAGCAGCCACCCTGTAAAATATTTAACAAATTGAATAATTATAAATTAATTGAATATATCACTCAAGATGAATGAAGGGTATTTAATAAGTCGTGGCTTTTGTCCGGGAAACTGGGCGCGACTTTTCCCATCCGCAAGTGCTTTGTACTTAGTGGAAAAGCAAATGGTTCGATTTCGTTCAACAAGTTGACAACGGTCTATTTATAGTTGGGTTAGCTGCAAGCCAGTTAAAAAGCAGAAGCAGTAGTAGATGAGGAAGAAGAAGAAGCACTTGACTGGCTTCTTTGGGCTCAGTTCGTTCAATGTGCTGAGCCATTTCCTACCATCGAACACTTTGGCCTGACCATTGGGCAAATAAAAGCAATCATGAAATACGAGACCCGATCCAATAATAAAAATAATAATATTGCATAATAAACAAAAGTGTTAAAGGGTTTCGACGACGCCTATCTTAAACGAAAAAAACACACACGTATATAAACATACATATTTATATTTATAGACTTATATGGTGTACCATAAATTGGAAAAAATAACGGTTAGAATAATCAAGGAAATCGAATTATCGTGAAATACCAGACGCCAGTCACATGGCGGTTGGGTTGCCAAGTGGCTGGGGTATTATCTGGTACTCGAGCTACGATAGAGCCACAAATCCATAACGGGTTAAAAGGCCATCTTATCTTGGCTAACCAAATCTGTTCAAATCAATTGATTTATGCCGCAAAATTCAGGGTATTTATAATATTTGCTGTTGTTTACGAGCAGAAAATAAAATATTTACAATGCTCTAATCAGCAGCTAATCGCCAGGGTTTCTAAAGAAGAAGAAGAATAAGTAGAAAAACTTTATATTCGGGGTTGTCAGGCAATAAAAATAAGTATATAAAAGCAAAGCGCTAACAACTAATTGTACATGCTGCTCACCACAGAGTTGCCACGTTGTTAAATAATCTGATTCTCATGGAGTGTTACTATTTGCATATACATAACAAATCTCTGTCATCATAAATCTCACCTTCATTGCGCCCTTTTATCTACATAGAGATATGACAAATGCACTGTTATATAAAAATGGATTATAGGGTTTGGCTTCTATCACGATTTCAAGTGCCTGGTGATAGGCTTAAATTGAAATTTATAGAACTACTTAAGATATATCAACAAAAACAGAGCTGAAACGATTGTGAGTGTTAAGATATAAATCTTAAGAAATGATCTTCACATTAACAATCGATTCTTATTATATTGAAATTTAATATTCTATGAATTTTTCAACGTATATTAAACAGATTTATTTTACTTGGATTATAAATTTTCGTTCATATCACATCGTAATAAACCCAAAGCAAAGTTAAACGAACTCAAGAACTTCCTAGCTGTAAATTATTGTGGATATAAAAATGCGCAATTTAGAGACAAGCAACTTATATTATATACACATATATACACTTTATATGGCTGATCTAAGCCACATCATATTTAATTTTGTAATTAAGCAATTAAAACATTTACAAAATTCGTTGATATCTTAATTATATATAATATAAGTCTAAGTGCATAATCCATCCAACATTTCATATTTCTCAGACAGTTCGTAAGCCCAAAAAAGATGTGTGTGGCAACTTTTTTATTCAGTTTATTGCAGCTATTAGCCCTTTAGCTATGCAGTAGCATCCAGATCAGATTAGATAAGGCCAAAAATAAAGAATCAAGGTTGAAACACTTGCCAGAACCGGGTGCAAAAAAATGAATAAAAATTGTTTAGAGTACATTTTGGAAAAACATAAAACGAAAGAAACAAAAAGTTGTGTAAGAGAAAATTTTAAAAATAAAAAACATATTAAAATATTTGCAAACAATTTAAAAGATTTCTTTGACGGACAGCTTGGACACATAAATTATTTTTGGAAAATACAAAAAGCGAAATTGTTTTTCTTTTGTGTTGTTAAATTGCGATTTTAAGCAGCTTTTGACGCAGTTGTTGTTGTTGTTTTTGTATGCTTAACATTGGCATTGGCTGCCATTGAGGTGGAGGAGGACGTTGACGTTTGACACCCACCCCCAGTTACACACACACACACACACACACACGCTCAAACACACATATACAGACACACAGGCTCACACACATACATGGCAGCAATTGACGTCGTTGAAATAAACAAAAGCTAAGCATAGATAAAGACAGCTAAAGATACAGATACAGATACAGATACAGATAGATATATAAAATATATATAGATATAGTAACCAATACAAACGCCTAGAGAACACACACGTGACTAATTATAAACATAATACGATATATATACACATATATTATAGTATAGTATACTATATGGAAAGGGAAAGTTGGTTCCGTTCAAGGGGGCGTATACGCAATCTGTGTGAAGGCTATACACGAATATTTGTGTGGCCGCTCGCTGGCTGATAAAAAAATATATAATAAAACGAAAAACAAACAACATTTGCATAATAATTATTATTTCCAAGTAAAATTAATAACTATATATACATATGTATATAATTTATTATTTGTAGGTACGCAATGCCCACGCAGCATACGAAATCGCAGGATGCGTTGGCGGCTGCAAATGCGCTAGTGTCCAAGCATCCGGATAATAAGCCGTACAATGAGCAGGATGAGGAGGAGGAAGAGGAGGAGGAGGTGATTGATTCGGCAGCGGTGGTTGTGCCGCCGGACAGCGGTTGGGCGTGGGTGGTAATGGTTGCCTCCTTCCTCTGCTGCACGGTGATCGATGGCATTGTGTTCAGCTCCGCCATGATCCAGAAGCACCTTATGGAGGAGTTTAATGTATCCAAGTTTTATGTGTCGTTTGTAACGTCGCTGCTCAGCGGCTTTTACCTGATGGCCGGACCCTTCGTCAGCGCATTGGCCAATCGGTTTGGATTCCGTCCGGTGACCATTGCCGGCGCCATCTTCGCCTCCATCTGCTTTGGCCTCTCGTACTTCGCCACGAGCGTGGAGTTCCTCTTTATCATCTATGGAATGCTGGGCGGGATTGGCTTCTGCATGGTCTACATACCCGCTGTGGTCATCATTGGCTTCTACTTTGAGAAGTGGCGCGCTCTGGCCACAGGCGTTGCCCTCTGCGGCTCCGGTGTGGGCACCTTTGTCTTTGCCCCAGTGACCAGTTTTCTGCTGAAGTCCGGCGGCTGGCGGTTGACAGTGGGCGTACAGGGACTCATAATCCTTCTCTGCGCATTCTTTGGCCTGGCCTTCCGACCAATACAGCCGATCACGCTGGGTGTCACAGAAGATGGAACCGTTGTGGACGATGAGAAAAACAAGCTTAATGGACATGGCAGTACGGTGGCTCCCACGCCCCAACTGCATCAGGCGGCATTTACGAAGCCCCTGCCAGAGGGTCGCTTTGCCTACTCCATGCCCAACTCGGCGCACAACACCTACATGGGTGCCTCCCAGAGGCATCATTACCCAACGGCTGCGGAGATCTTCAAGGGCATGAATCTGGAGCGTCGTCCATCGGGCCAGGCAAACAAGGGAACGGAGCTGAAGCAGCTGCGCAAGTCACAGCCGACCACGCCCAATGGCGATCCACAGCAGCTGACATTCAATCTGCACAAAGAGCTGACCACTGTTGGAGAGAACGAGGAGGAGGCTGAGAACGATAACCTGCTCGAGACGGAGGCCAAGCCGGTTAGCATTCAGGCGCGCAGACACACGGTTTCTGGACGTCGACCACAGGATTTGGCTAAGCGCGGCGCTGGCGGCCACCACGAACAGGGTCATCATCATGGCCAGTCGCATTCCTCGTCCCGTCCCATGTACAGAGATGATATCTTCTTCACCGGCTCATTGACACGGATTCCCCAATATCAGTCGCAGACATCTCTGGCCTACCACATGTCAGTCACGCGTCTGCCCACCAAGCAGGACATGCTGGAGGACAGGCAGAAGGGCTGCCGGATCTGTCCGGAGGCAGTGCGTCGCACCCTCTCCACCATGCTGGATACCAGCCTGCTCAAATCTCCGGCTTTCATGTGCTTGGCGGTCAGCGGTTTTCTGACCATGATGGGATTCTTTGTACCCTTCTCCTTCCTTGAGGATCGCGCCAAGGCCTCCGGCATTTCATCAGAGGCGGCTGTTTCAATCATCTCCGGCATTGGCATTGTCAACACCATTGCTAGGATTGTGTGTGGCTCGATGAGCTCCTTCCCCAGCGTCAAACCCCTCTGGCTCAACAATGTGGCCCTCACCGCCGGCGGCCTGGCCACAATATTCAGTGGCGTGGTCATCACTGTAGCCAGCCAATGGGCATTCGCTGTATTCTTTGGCATCTGCATTGCTTGCTTCTCGGCTCTGCGGTCACTGATCGCTGTCGACCTGATTGGCCTGGAGAAGCTGACGAATGCCTTTGGATTCCTGATGCTCTTCCAAGGATTGGCAGCCACCATTGGCAGTCCCATAGCCAGTAAGTTTTCAGACTAGAGATTGGGATTAGGGATTACGTAGTAACTGGATACTCTTTTACCTACTTTTAGGTGCCTTATATGCAGCCACGGAGAGCTACAATGTGGCCTTCTACTTCGCTGGTGGTCTGATACTCTTGTCTGCCTTCCTCTGCTATCCGCTGACCTGCATTTCCAAATGGGAGGAAAAGCGCAATGCCAAGAACGAGGCGCAATCCACAGCCTAAGCAAGCGATATAGGGAGAGAAGACCCGGAGACAAGGCTTCGTAATTGTCTATAGATAGCGCGCCATTTGTCTCATTAAGTGGTTAGTTTAACACTAATTGCCAATCACTCGATGTTGTTGAAGAGATATTGAAAGCCGAAGCAGTAACTGAAAAAGCAACTGAAAAAGCAACTGAATAAGTAACTGAATAAGTAACTGATATAGCAGCTGGAAAACGTAAAGGAACGAAATGCTTTCAGTGATTGCTTGAAGCATGTACTTGATATGTCGTATTTGTCTAGATCTAGATTAAGTAGTCTTAGTCTAAGTGTAATGTTTGTGCCTTTTGCTTTATCGAGTGCCTCGCCTCAATCTAAACACACATACACACACACACACACAGAGTACATAGATCAAGCTTTAGTATTGATTGATCAATTTGTAACTAAACTTTTATATTTTATAACATGTTCAATCTTAAGAGTGGATCGCTGAAACAAGAGGAAGAAGGATGATATGTATTGATAATGATGATGATGATATATTTGTATATATCATATATAGCAGCTGAGCTAATGGCTGGGCCACAATTCGACTGCCAAGTTAAGAGATGAGGACGTTGCATTTGTTTAATTTAAGAAGTTCGACTAACTAAACTGTTAGCTTTTGCTCCCCAGACTTGTTACATAGTTTGTACATATGTAAGTTTTAGCTATAAGACAAGCAAACACAAACACAAATACACATACAAACATACGAAAGATCATTGAACTCAATAATCCAAGCCGAACTCCACACAATCCGTTGTCAACGCCGCATGTTAGCTGATTATGAAAACAAACAAAACGTTGGCCCTTCTGGAAAATGTGTTGAACCATACACTCACACACACACACACACACACATACACGTACACACATTTAAACAGTTATATACATACTCAAGCAAGTTTCATGGGTATCAACTCTACTATGTAAAAATATTTTAAAATAGCATCATATCTATATTGAACAGAATTCAACACAGCGGACTATACGAGTAGTTATGTAAATCTTTCTAGTTTATTTAACAGTTATATACATTTTACAACAAACAAACAAAAAAAAAAACATTTTAGTAATTTACAAAACTCAAATATTGTGTTTTTATTTGACTTTACTTCTTCATCATTTATTATCCACAGCAATAAAAAACTTTTCGAAAAACTCTTCAAAACTTTCCAAACCAAAACAAAAGCAGTGCAATGAAGGATCCTTAGTATCCATTATTTAAGGAACACTTAGTTCAACCTAATAAATGCAATTAGTTTCCCCTACTTAGAAGGTCTCCATCAAGCAAAGAACATATGTATATGTTGCAACATGGAAGTTATTGAAATAATCAAATTTTTTATAAATCTTTCCGAACGGCCTAGTTCTGAATAATTGACCCAATTACCGAGGCCACGTGTGAAAAGTACTTCAAAATTTGTAAACCACATTCCACAGTTCTTTATCATCCGTTGTAGATTATATATAGTATACAATATCATAAAAAACGTTACTGGTCTTTAACTTTGGTAAATACAAACTAACAATCTTGTTTATTACATTTTTGCTGCACAAAGTAAGCGTATAAACTAATCAGTAAGGAAAAATCGTTATGAACAAGTCGTGACTGTGATTATAAACGTTTCGTATTATATTGTTTTTGAGCTTAAATTAATACATTAAATAGATAACGCCGTTATGTCTCTGGTCATGGCAAACCATATATCCTACTTTTCTTGATTCAATGAATTAATGAACTCCTCTAGTTTCTCCTGTATCATTCGTACTTTGACTGCAATTAAAATGTATTTAGAATTATATTGAACTAGTTTTTGAGGATCTACTCACTCAGTTCCTCGGCCAGCTGCACACGCTTGCCCGTAAGCAGATGCGCTTTGCGCTCCTCATCGTCACTGAACTCATCCAGCACCGCCTTTATTTCCTTATCAAGACGTCGTGCCTCCCGATTGATCACCTGCTGCCGCAGCGCATTGCCCGTTACCTTGATGACCTGTTGTATGCGCCAGAAAAGAACCACATCGCTGCAGGATACCTAAAACAAAGATTAAAGATTGTTAGCGAATGTTTCCCAGGATTGCCTGGAATACACACCTCACACTCTGCGCCTTGTTGGGTATACAAATAGTAAGCTTTACGGCACTCCTTCGCCCGCTGCAACGCCTGCTGCAGGAAGTGTCTACGAGAAAACAAAGGATCTACATTAATTTAGTGCAACCTTAAGCTTTGCCCGCTACGCACTTTCTATAAACTGGGAACCACGTTTGCCGTATGTAGTCCGTGTCCACTTCTACGTTATCGCGCTGCAGATTCTTTCGCACCGTCGTCAGTTCATCGTAGCTTAGGCTGGGTAAGTGCTTCTATAACACACAATATTTATTGCACATAAGATTTCGACTTACTTGGCCATACGCACCAAATCATTCTTGAGTATTTTGTCCAATTCACCCTTAACACTCCGTCGCTTTTGCTGATCCTGCGTGAGATACTGCCAGTGAGCAAAACGCGTCCACGGTCCGGGTCCAAACATTTGGGACAATGTTTCATCGGTTTGTAAGAGCTTGCTATTAACAGAGTTCTCCAGAAACTTAACTGCCTGATCCCATTCCGTTTTGTCGTGCACAAAGCGATCCTCCAACGTGTTCAGCTGTATCACACGCAGCATATCAATGGCCTTGTCCTCCCAGCTATGCCGGCGTATGGCTTCATCGACCACCGCTGCTTTCAGCTGATCAAAGACACCATCATGATCATGCGCCTTCTTTGCTCGCTCCATCAACGATATGAACTCTTGCTGAAGTGCCTCCCAACCGGCCTCCACCGATTTAGCAGGCAAAGCCTGCTCTGCCCACTGTCGCAGCTTGATATCCACCATTGTATTGAAGGAATCTAAAACACATAAGAAAATATGAGTCTCTTACTAACTTTGACTTTATAGAGCATAGACTAGATGCGAAAATGATCAACAAAACGACGCAAAACACATTTAGTTAAAACTCGGCCAATGCACTTGAAAATTTTGCTTATAAATTAAACTAATTAGGAAGTTTGTTTTTAGTGTATTCATTGATCAAATTAACGCAGTTTAAATTAAAATATCGGGTTAAACGTGTTCCATGGCACGAATTGTTTGTTTAAAAATCGTAAATCTTAAAAATCACACTTTCCGGCAAGTGCATGCCTTATTCGCACATAGCTTCAAGAAATACATATAAGTAAAAAATTCCGGAATCACATTTTTTTTATGGAAATATGCCTAATTAAACGGCGCTAATGAAATTGGGAAGTGGGGAGTACACATATTATATTAAAAGTCATGATTCAACGAAAAGGGTATGCCAAAATGTAAACAGGTTTTTGGTTCAGTTCTTTATGTTTGTGATTCCCAACTCATTGAGTTGATAAATGTATATCGATCCATTTCACTTAAGCTGACGGAACAGATTTAATTTCCCGTTAAGGCATTTGGCTGTTTAACACACATACACATGCTTATGGTGAATGAACTGGATGGAGCTCCTGCCACTGAAGCGAAGCAGTGGGCGCGGCTTACAACTCTATTAATTATAACTACAGAATATTACTTTGAGAACCTGACTGTGCAGCGGGTAGGTAAACATTTTCGAAGACATAATTCGATAGTTTCTCCCACAGCTTGAGAGTGAGTGCATCATCCCATTTCTTGGCTGAGATCTGTGACAGTGTAACAACTTCATCCAGTATTTCTCCCTTGGCCTTATCAAATAATTCATCACGTCCAGATTCGCGCAGTCTAAAATAAGTAAACAAAAAATAAATATAACACCCCCTATAACCGATTAGCTTTTTTTGCGTACCTGGGGAAGTTGTTTTTCCATTCGGTTTCCAGATTAAATCTGGTTGCCTTAAATGCATCGGCTTGCTGTTCTATAGTCTCGCGAACCATCTTCCAAAAACGATCCGAAACAGCTAAGCTCAGATTTCGACTCGTCACTTGATGTGGCATTATAACCCCGCGTCGACTATACAGATTGTAAAGATATAGTATCAAATCACGCACTGGTCACGCACTACTTACTGAAACAGTTTCGAATTCTTAAAAAAGTCCTCTTCGTACTGTCTTATGGCATCTATACTGTCATCCTTTCTACCGCGACCCGTGACAACGGCATAGTAACCTAAAGCCTTCATGGGAAACAGTTTACCCGACAGTATTTTTCTTATTCTATCAGGGTCAGCCAATTCCTCGGCCAAATCAACTTTGGTAAGTACAAATATTGTGCGACGACCCAGGGGATCACATTGCATGACTAGATCGGTGACATTGCTGCGCTCCGCATCAACAGACCCATCCTGTATACACAGTATAATCGCATTTGGATTGCTCATATAATGTTTGGTCATTTGGTGAATGGAGTCTTTGGTATCCGATGCCATATCAACCGTCATGGTCTGCAAATGAAACGTTGGTGAATGTTAGAATTTCTCCAGATTAATTCATTACTTACGGAAATAATGCCGGGTAAATCTACAAGCACCATGCGCTGCAGTCCAGGCCCTTTGACCGTCATGGAAATCACTTCATTGCTCACCGTCTTGCCGCCACGCACAGAGGCTCGCATTCGGAATTCCACCTCCCGACGCAAATCAGCCAGATCAGACTCCTTAGTTAAATCGTACTCGCGTTCCGTGTCCCGAAACTGTGCTACATGATAGGGTCCCTCAGCCAGCGTTACCTTAACAGGGGCACGAGTCATCATTTCTCCACTACCACGAGGAAAGATTCGCGCCTTTGCAATCGACTCCAGTACAGATGTCTTTCCGCTACTCTGATCACCAACAACAACAACTCGCGGCAAATGATCAGCCATGGTGTAGCCCGTATCATAACCAGATAGTTCGTCAAGAACTTCAGAGTACATGTCAATTAAGGATTTCTTAATTCTCTTTGCAGTCGTCTTCTTGTTGGTCTTAAGTATAAGATATTGCTGGCGCAGCTCACGATTCTCTTTCTCCATTTTCTCGAGCTCTTTTTGATATTTGATCTGCACATTCATTATTTCAGTTTGCAGCGTTTCCACTTGGGTCTGGAGTTTCTCTGTAAAACACAGATGGTAAAATAAATATACAATCTTTTATTCCCTGATATTGTTTTCTAACCATATTTCTTACGACTTTCGTCTGCAGGAATTCCCAGTGCTGCAACAGTTGTCTTTGACCTGATGTCTTCCTTGGCTGCAATAGAATTTGATATATATAAACAATTAGATGATATATGATTAATTGTAACGTTGGGCGAACATAAATTCTCTCACTTTAAATGCATAATGTTCACCAAATTGATTTGAAATGTGTAACCTACTTTCGACAATTTGATTTCCTTGATAGTCGGCCGCTTCAATTGCATCGTCCAGGCGATTATCGAACCACGAGCGCCATTCCGACAATTTATCTTCGCCAAGCTGCTTGAGCCTCGGATCTACAAGCAAACCCCAATATCATCAATATCAATTTTAGGCGACGCTATGCAATACGCCGCAGCAAAGTGTATTCAGTATACAAATGTAAAAATCAAACGGCTAACAAACAAGCAGGCGAGTAAGTAATAAATGGGTGAAAAATACAATATGCAAATAAAGGTGCAAAGTTAGATACTCGAATCACCTGTACCCAATTAACCATGTAACTGTTATGTCAATTTAAAGTGAGAGAGTAGGCTTCGATTATAATCCTGACAAAAGGATAGACTCACCGATCTCAATGGCGTTTTTTACTACGCTGCCTACTTCAATGAGATTCCTTGAGAACTGACTCCATCTCTCACCCTGGGGCAGTGCATCCTCGAGCCATTTCATATCTGGTAGCCCCTCCTTCCAATCCTCGTATTTCTGCACGTGCATAATTGCATTTTGCACATTATATAACAACAATGGCTAGCCATAAATTTACTTACTTTGCTCAGTGAAACACCACCGCCAATGGCACCGCCAAGCACAAGATATCGAAGCTTCAGCACACCTTTGACAATACGCACCACAAACATTCCATAGCCACGCGAATGGGGCGGTATCGTCCAACCTCTCGCTTGGTTGCCTGCCAGCAGAAATTGTTCGTGGTTGCGGCTGTTGTGTTGCTCCCATTGAGCGCCAGAACCGTTGCGGCGTGGCTGCCTGGTGATGTTGCATAGTGTGGAATGATTGCAGCAGACCACTTTGGTGGAGTAAACAACGGCTTTTTTAGCGGTTCGCCTGCAAATGCGAATTCGACATGGGAGAGGCGATGACGAAATCGGCGTATGAAAATTGCCACCGGCTTGAGATTGCCACGTGCAATGCTTACCGGTATGTGTTCTGATAGATGCGCAACATTATTGCTAGTTGAGGCTACAGTTTTTACACAGTTTACTATGCCAATCTTATTTTAAATATTATTTTCAATTTTTTCTCCACAAAAATGTCATAATAGAGATGAGCTCCATGCACATACCTGTTACTTAACACTAGAATAGAAACCTATCGAGTAGCAGTCGACGTAATATTGTGAAAATCACAATTTTGCACATCGCTAATTGGTGGAGCCCAATCGACTTAAACCTTAATCGATTGACAACTCAAGTGATGTTTCGCCGATACAAAGTTAACGGGGCAAAATTCCAATAATTTAAATTTAGTAAGACGCTTTTTCTTGAATTTATATTTTATTGACTTTATTTGAGTTGGTTTGTACATCGTACGCACACACTTATCGCCATAGAATACAAACATTTATTTGGGAATGCACGAAATCTATTTGTGCGAATGGTGTTTCGAGATTAGGCAACGTTCTCATCAGTAAATAACTTTAGCATAATGTCAAAAAATGTGCCTTTGTTTTATTGCTAGTTTAAGATTGCATAATAAATTAAATTACTCTACAACTAATATTAAATTGTCGCATATGTATTTTTTTCTTTAACCTTTTTGATCTTTTTTTGTATACATACACGTACATGCATATTTTCTACATATTTTCTACGTTTTAAGATTTAGAATGCACTTTGCAGCTATTTTTAACGATAACTATTAAGAAAAGTTCACTACCGGAAAATATTTTCCGAGCCTTCGAATTTTCTTCATAGTGACAAAGCATTTAGAGCCGGTAACATGTATTGCTTTGGTAAGGCTTTTATCTTCCAAAATCAAATCAATTTCTTCGATTGAATTTAGATTATAAATATCTTTTGGTGTTTCGTTGGATTTCTTTTTGTTGGTGTTGCTGTTGTTATTGTTGTTGTTGTTGTTGCTACTACTGCTGTTGTTGTTTCTACTATAATTATTATAGTTCTTACTATAATTGGTGTCATTAAAATATTGCTTTTGCTGAAGCGTTGCTTTGGCTGCATTCAATGTGTTCTTAATTTGGTCCGTGGTGTCGTTGTCCGGCTTAATTTCGGACTCCTCGTCATATTCTTCTTTAGTTTCGGCAACGGAGAATGTGTTTAAATTGATTAATGAATTTCTTTGCTCGATATGTTGTTGGCCTGTTGCAGCTGCGTCATTTATATAACTGCGAAAGCGCAGTTCGTACTCTTGAGCCTCTGTTATGCGATCCAGGGATTGACTTTCGCGTATGCGCCGTCTACGTGTTGTTGTATTTTCAAATAACACCAATTGCTGTTTTTCCAATTGGGAATGTTTTTCAACATGTTCCTTATGCTGTTTCCTATTCTTTTGAGTGTGAGATTTGCGTGTTTCCTCAGATTTATTCGGCTTTAAAAGTAAACGGATAGAAATGTATGTGAAAAATAGTTTAAAAGCGGGTGTTTATCGACATTTTACCTCTTTACATTGCCCCTGCTCCTCCTTTTTGCCACTTACTCCAGAATTACTATTCGAAATGAAATTGGCACCACTGCTATTGGAGCCTGGTGGTGGATACAATTGATCCTGCGAGTCACTCGAGTCGTCATGCGAGTCTCGACGATGCATCCGAAATCTGATGGGCGTATCGCCAACAAATTTATTTATCTTCTTTTTGTTACGAGTCTTCGTATCGTCATCGGATGCCTCGGAGCTGCTACACGAGGGTGTTCGGATCTTATTTAGCTTTGTACGTCGATGCGTAAGCACAGGATTCTTGCTACTGCTGGGCAATGGCTTCAGCTTTCCAATTTCAAGTTCCTTAAGTCCGCTTAATGTGTCCTCATCCACCTTGGCACATTTTTCCATTTGCTTTAGCTTTTGAGCCAGTGTCGTATCAACAGACACGACAATCTTCGTTCGTGTATTTGTTGGCACTTCAGCTGATGGTGCTGGGGCTGATGAACAGCTGCGCTCTAGCACCGAGCGATTAAGGCGTCCATCCGAAATGGACTCGCGTCGAGTTGTGGCCACCTTTAGCTCGTTGCCAATGCCACAGCCCTCGTTGGCAGACTCCTCTTCGTCCTCTTCCCGCACAATGCTGCACTTACGAGTGCGCTTATCCTAAGAGCAAATGGATAATTAGTGTCAATTCGTTTTAGTCACACAGTTGAAAACTTACTGGTTTAGCATTATCATTGCCAAATTGTGCTGCCGGTGTCACATTTATGCTAATAGGCACAGTTACTTTGGGACTTTCCGTTGGACTCGGCTTATCTGCTGCGGCCCTGCGATTTACATCGCCCAGTCTAAAAGATAAGCCAAATAGAATCAATTATATATTATATATATTTGCATTTACTAGATCGCATTTTTATTTACTTTAGGCCAGCCTCATGAAGCATTTGCTTCTGCAACTCCTCTCGCCTTCTACGCAATCGAAGTTCAGCCAACAAAAAATAAGTGGCCGTTATATGATTGTACTTATTTTTATCCAGAGCTCTGTAATAAATTATGAAATTAGTGAAATTATCGATTATTAGCTATGATAAACTACTGACTGCACTATTTCTTCTTTGGACGCAATATTTCCGTTTATCATCTTCTGTATAATAAAGGCATGGTCCTCTTCACTTAGCTGCTCACGGCTGACCAATGGCAGTGAGTGCTCCGCTGAGTCGGGCTCATCAGTTTGCTTTAGCCAACCCGATGAAGCGATTTCCTCGACAGTGGCGCGATCCTTAGGGTCACGCACCAACATTGTGGCTATTAAACTGCGACATTCCTGTGTTACGTGCGAAGGCACCGTGTACTTGCAATCCATAATCATGGTTAACGTCTCAGAGTCGTTGGCCTTTTCAAAAGGCGCCTGGCCACAAACCAACATGTACAGTATAACACCCAGCGACCAAATATCTAACAGATAATGTCAATAATTAAAAAGAGCTTATCATACGGTATACACACACACAAATACACTTACCTACGGCGGGCGCATCATATGAGTCGCCCAATAGAATTTCGGGTGCCGAATATGCGAGACTGCCACAAAAGGTCTCTAATTTTTGGCCCGGCGAGAATTTGTTGCTAAAGCCAAAATCCGTGAGTTTAACAAGACCCAACTTTTCGAAAAATACAACATTCTCTGGCTTCAAGTCTCTATATGTGTATTTTATAGAAAAGCGTTACGTAAAACATGTATTTTTATTTATGTTATCTATTCTTACCTGTGAACTACGTGCAGCTGATGACAGTACGTGATCGCACGGAGTATTTGACGGAAATACTTACGCGCCAACTCCTCGCTGAGTCCGGCATCGTGTTTCATTATATAATCGTAGAGATCACCGCCATCCCCCAGCTCCAGCACCAGATACAGTTTAGTCTGCGTGTCAATGACCTCATAAAGCCGCACCACATTTGGATGCTGCACCAGCTTCATGCATCTACAGAAATGGGACAATATTTGGTCAGCAACTCTGTTTGATCTTTAGGTACATTTTGTAGCTCACCGAACTTCCTGAAACAAATGTGCTTTGGACACCTCGTCAAGCTTTGTTTTGTCAACGACTTTCACTGCCACTTTGGCACCCGTGAACACATGTCTGGCCAGCTTCACCACAGCAAAGTGGCCCGATCCGAGGGTCTCTTCTAGATCATATAGTCCAGCAATCTTTCCATCGCACAGGCCACCGCCAACCGGTTGAGTTTCCAAGGTCATAATCCTGCTTATCTTTGCCACTGCTTGACCCTGCGTTTTGCGCAATGCAATTCACTGTGTTTAACTGAAAAACCACTAGAAATACATTTTTTATGAGCGGCCGGAATTAGTACAGTACTTCAAGACCACAGAGAATGCACACAGCTTGTAATTGAAATATTTTAAACTTAAATATTTTATTAAGCCCCTCATTGTGTATGAGTTATTTGCATTTTTATGACACAGTCATAATATACAATGTTCTTTATTCACTCCATTTATTTAAATGATTTCAAATTAGCTTAAGAGTTTTCACTTTTTGTCCTGGGCCCAAGCAGGAGCAGCAGTGCAGTGCACTTAGCAAACAGGGTTGTTATACAAGGGGGAAGCAATGGGGCAGGGCTGTTGTTACCGTTTTCCAGGAGCCGATGCACGCAAAACTATAATGTGGACTCCATTTTACAGTTTGTAATTCCGAACTCTGCAAATTAGTTGCTTTTTAAAGGCGTCCTTTTATACACCTTGCTGATTATCACACAGGAAAAGTACTTATTTTAAACCTTTTGTGTATACTAGAGTTGTATCGAATCGTTCGGAATAAGTTCGATCGAACGACTCACTAAACTGAACGACCCGATAATCGCTCATTTGGATGTAGTTCTTTTTAAATTGTTGCTGCCCTGCGCTAACAGCCAACATAACATTTTACTGTAATGCTGTTATCTGCGCGCAATTTTTTCTATTTGATAATTATTACTCACATGATAATAAAAAATTGAATGTACAACTTTATAATAATGCAATTATTAAGTTGATGACTTAATTGAATGAATCGAATCGAATAATGAAGCTCAAATTTAAATTTTTCGTGATAGCTAATTACCCAATCGATAACACTGTTAAAAAAAAATTACAATTAAAAATTACTACAATAATAAATAGATATTAGTTAACATAAGCTGATTTCTTATCCTTTAAAAGTAAGAAATCAAGGTCTCCTATTCATTACATGAAGATATGAAGCGCTACTTATTTGTAACACCGGTCTTATCAATCTACTAAACCTTTGAGACATGACATACATATTTATATTTCGAGTAATCGACTAGCCGCCACGAGACTCGTGCTGTCCGTTTAGCGAGTCAGACAATAACACACACACTGTTATGTGTAATACTTGTATTATAATTACAGTAAAAACAGACCAATTTAAAGTTTTTATATACAAATTATTGAATTTTGTAAATATTATGGACCCCGATATGGCAGTTTTGAGCTACAATTGACGACCTACTCTTCTATATCTTATCGTGACAAGTGCGTAAGTATCGGCCATCTCTATATTCGAGCGAACTGTCTGAAGGCATAAAAACAATTTTTTATTTTTTTTAGCGAAGTGGTAATTTGTTGTACTTTAAAATTCGTGGATACAACCATCGGTCAACTTGCATGTCCTGGAAGCTTCGGTCTTCCAGTACAGCGCCTGGTCAATGCAGTAGTCACATTCGTTAGCGTAGCGTTCACAGTACCACAAAAAATAGCAATAATCAAAATTCTCAATTAAAATTGTAATATAAATCTTTCGAAAGCGAACCATATAATGAGTTTGAGCTTCAACAATTCACAAAAATGCTCGTATATAGAAAGTAAGCACTGCAACGAATTGGACCTGGGTCAAAAGGTGAGCCACCTAAATCGATCTTTATTACATGACTATTCAATTTTTCAACACCTTGAACTCTTATTGACATAGGCAATCAACAGCCTGTCCATGCGCAACATGCGATATCAAGATAAGGAAAAACTGTTTAGTTGCTCGCTGAATTCACTAGCCAAACGCGACGATTTCGATGATGACACTACGGGCTCTGGCACTGGCCTTGTCGGCCTGCAGAACATTGCGAATACATGTTACATGAATTCGGCTCTGCAGGCGTTAAGTAATCTGTCTCCCGTTACACATTACTTTATTAACTGTAGTGATCTTGTCGAGCATATTGCAAGCACGCCTCGCTCCAAGCCGGCGGGCTTGGCTAAAAGTTATCAGCGCCTAATGCAGGAAATCTGGTTAGATGTCGACGACCCAAAGGGTAATTGGTATATGCATATAACTTAAAGATTCTCTTATTTGCTTATTTGTTTCGTTATTATAGATTTTCTTGTGCCACGTGGAATATTGTATGGCATTCGATCGGTGCATCCAATGTTCCGGGGCTATCATCAGCATGATACACAAGAATTTTTGCGATGTTTTATGGACCAGTTGCATGAGGAGCTTACGGAACCAGCACAGCAGCAGCAGCTGACGCAATCCCAGCAGCCGCCTAGCGAAACTGATGATGAGAATTTTGATGATGTTCCAAAAACATGTCACACTCCCACTGCATCGGAGAGCGAGTACGACACATGTGAGAGCAGCATATCTGAGCGATCCTCGGAAGTGCTAATGAAGACCGAGTACTTTATGGCGCCACATCGAAACAGCAGCAGCAATATAATATCTGATGCCTCCACTACGCAACAGCAAAGCCCGAAGACAGTTCAAGAATCGAAGCCAGTGGAGACAGCACACTCAATAATAAGTGATGTATTTGATGGCAAACTGCTATCATCTGTACAGTGCCTGACATGCGATCGTATTTCGACACGCGAGGAAACATTCCAGGATCTATCCCTCCCCATACCCACCCGTGACTTTCTGAATGTGCTTCACCAGACACATAGCCTGAGCGTACAGAGTCTAAATGCAGCCGATTTGGCATCGGCCCGTAGTAACGAGGGCTGGCTTGCCTGGATGTGGAACATGGTGCGTTCGTGGATATTTGGACCGTCTGTAACACTGTACGATTGCATGGCCAGTTTTTTTAGTGCGGATGAACTAAAAGGCGATAATATGTACAGGTGAGTGAGACAAATAGTTTATTTTATTAAACATAAATGTAATTATTTTTATTTTTTATTACAGCTGCGAACGCTGCAACAAGCTACGTACTGGTATCAAATATTCGCGTGTGCTTAACTTACCAGAGGTTCTCTGCATCCATCTTAAGCGTTTCAGGCACGATCTGTCGTATAGCTCAAAGATCTCCTCGCACGTGTACTTTCCGCTAGAAGGATTCGATATGCGGCCATATTTGCACAAGGATTGCACATCGCTTGTACCCACCTATAATTTGTGCTCTGTTATTTGTCACCATGGCACCGTCGGTGGCGGCCATTATACGTGTTACGCGCGGAACGCGATGAATGGACGATGGTACGAGTTTGACGATCAGCTCGTAATGGAGGTTGCACCCGATGTAGTGCAGAACTGTCAGGCCTATGTGCTATTCTACCAAAAACACAATCCCCAAATGAAAATTGTGCGCGAGGAGGCTATTAATTTATCCACATCCAATCCGTTGTACGAAGGTGACATACAATTCTATGTAACACGCGAGTGGCTGTCAAGATTGGCTACATTTTCGGAGCCGGGTCCGATAAACAATCAGGAAATGCTGTGTCCACACGGTGGTATTCTACATTCCAAATCTGCGCTCATTAGTCAGATTGCCGTCCCCATTCCGCAACCCTTATGGGATTTTCTTTACAATCGTTTTGGCGGTGGTCCGGCCGTTAATATAATATTCGAGTGCGATATATGTAAACGTGCCGCAGACGTACTCTACCGTCGCCAACAATATGAGTTAGCCGTCTTTACCAAATATAATGTGCAGCAGAGTGAACTGGACGCAACTGCCATCTATGCGATTGCCATGCCATGGCTGCGGGCGTGGCAGCAGTTCTTGCGCGGCATATCACACAAAGAGCCAGGACCTATTAACAACGATGACATTGCTGACACCAGTTTCCAGAATGGTTCAACCATTAGTTGTGTCCGTGCAGGCTCCGACTATGCCCAGCTTAATGCCCCGCTGTGGCGATTTTTACACGGCATTTACGGCGGCGGACCAGAGATATTGCTGAGAAGTGCGCTTTCTGAGACTGATGAGATTGAAATTATTGATCAGGACGATGATGAAGAGGATGAGGATATTTCGGCTGATATCTATCAGTACAATCACTCAGACACAGAAAGCAATTTGGGCCGGGCTCACAATGAAAGTCCATCGCCGTCATCATCACCAGTGCCCGAGCTCCGACCAGTTGATCAGGAAATGCCGCCCATCAAGCTCGAATCAACACACACAGAAACATTACCTAATGGCGGCATTACTAATAAAAACAACAACAGCTCCAGGCGGGGCCGGTCGAATGGGAGGACCATAAAGGTTGCAGCTTTACGTATGAATATGCGTAAACGTGGCCGAAATCGTAATGCCCTTAAGCAGCATTCCGATATGTTTGGTGCTAAAGGTAAATATATGACAGATAACAAATTTGATCATCATTTCATATCAAATTGTTCTTTCGCTTAGGTCACTACAATGCGCATGCGGCTGGTGGCGCTGGTGCTGAGGCCGCAACTGAGTCCGAATACCAAAATAATAGTCGGGACAACGATCAAAGGGCGACGGCGACGGTGACCCCGGTGGTAGGAACTGCATTTCAAGCTGAATATACGATACCATTCCAAAGCGATAATTTCCAAGTCAATGGGACACGGGATAAAAAGCGTGAGCGGAACAAGCTGCGCAACAACAACAAGGAGAACGTTAAACTGCAGAAATTTGTGATGCTTCGCGATGCGAATGGAGCCAATGAGGAGACTGATATATGATCGATAGCCAGTGCAAATCGGAATAGTGAAGCATTTTGTGAGAGTCAATCGCTGCCGACGTTAAGGCCAAAAGCAAAGTTTAGGCATTAAAAGTAGTTGAATACCTCACTGTTTAATGGGGTGGAGGCTATATGAACTATGTAAAAATTGTATTTATAAATTGAAACATATGGATTTTTTGCAAATATTATACACAACAGTAGTCTTAGTACGATACGAGTTGTTGTACATACCTCCCCAACAAAAAAGATGAATGAATTAATGAAAGTTATGCAATATGCGACTGTACGCCTTTATGTTCAATGTCTTTTTCACCCCCCTTTTTCTTAACAAACTTTCTTATCTTAATCCATAAACAAATTGTACATAATGTAGCCGCAATAAAATACCTTAAGATACACACAACACCAAAAATAACCATGTAATAATTAAATTATTATAAATATCTTCAAATTTATGAATATCCCAGTTAGGTTTTATTGCAAAGGAAGTGTTTAAAATCTTTCCACCGCTATCTCTAAATTGTTGTATACCGGAAAAGTGAGATGAAAAGTAAAAAATAAACGTGCTCAGCATTGGTCCGCCGCCACATTAATTGTGTGGTCTATTTATAGACCGTGTACCTACATATGTTCGGCTCTCTCTTGTCCCACATCTCAGTCTGAGGCAGTGAGACGGAAACGTGTCTGCAGGCATATGCATTGTGCTTAGATTTTTATTTTTTCCAATACAAAAAATCCATAATTAAAGTGGTTGTTGAGATTTTCCTTTGGAATAAGCTGCAAAAATGAATCCGTGCAATGTCTGTCAGGCGGAGACAAAAAACAAATGCTCCAACTGCAACCAGGTCTCCTACTGTTCGGTCCAGCATCAGAAGCAGGACTGGAAGGCACACAAGCCAAATTGTCATCCATATAAGGTTCCAACTCATCAGATGATGCCATAAGGAGTTGTCCACAAATTCTAACCTCAATTACTAAACGATTACAGATAGCACACAACGAGCTGCTTGGCCGGCATTTGGTGGCCACACGTAACATCAAGCCGTATGAGATTATCTTAAAGGAGGCACCGTTGATGCGTGGTCCAGCACAAATCTCCGCGCCGGTTTGTATGGGCTGCTTGAACGGCATCGAGCCGAACGATCACATCACCTGTGATAAGTGCGGCTGGCCATTATGTGGCCCGGAGTGTCAGGCCCTGGACGAGCACAAGGCTGAGTGCCAGCTGACACAGGACCGTGGGCAAAAGGTGAATGTTCAGGAGTTTAATGGACCCCACCCTCTGTACACCTGCGTCAGCACGGTGAGATGTCTGCTTATTGGCGAAACAAATCCGGAAAATGCCGAGAAATTCAAGCAGCTGGAATCGTTGGAACAAACTCGTCGTGGCTCCAATCAATGGAAAGCTGATTTAGCCAGCATTGGACAGTTCATACCCAAGTATATATATATATAAAGAAGCATATAATCTTAAACCTATAAATCTATCTTATTTGCACAGATTCTTCCGGACGCAGAAATTCAATGAGGAGGAAATCATGCGAGCTGTTGGCGCCCTGCAAATCAATGGACACGAGGTGCCCACGTCGGATCCTCCACATGTGGCCGTGTTCTATACGGCGTCTTTTACGGAAAACTCGTGTGTGCCCAATCTGGCCAAGAGCTTCAATAAAAACGGACACTGCATGCTCTGGGCACCAAAGGAGATCAAGAAGGGATCGAATTTGAGCATTTGCTACTCGGATGCCGTTTGGGGCACAGCTGATCGGCAGAGGCATCTTATGCAGACGAAGCTCTTCAAGTGCAGCTGTGTCCGATGCCTGGATGTCACCGAACTGGGCACCAACTACAGCGCCATCAAGTGCGAGGATCGCAAGTGCTCGGGAATCCTGCTGCCAAGCAAGGCGGATGACTGGAACGGCTGTTGGCGGTTTGTATTTATTATTTATTAAATAAATATATAAATCTTATTTAATTAGTCTCCAGCTGTCGCGAGTGCCAGAAGCAAGTACAGAGAAAATACGTGGACGGAATTCTGGACCGCGCTGGCAAGGATATTCAAAGCATGGAGAAAACTGCAGAAAATGGTTTCAAGTAAGTTTATCTCTATAATAAACTTTCGAATAATACTCCTTGTAAATTAATATTTTTAGATACTTAAAGCACTATGAGAAATGGTTACCCAGCCAACATTATCATCTAAGCGAGGTTAAAATTCTCCAGGTGCAGCTCATAGCAAAGGATCAGAAGGAGCTTATGGTATTGTCCGATAAAGATCTACAACTTAAATTGGCATATGCAAAGGAATTAATTGAGCTTTATGAAACTTTAGCGCCCTGTAAGTTAAACTTTAAACATAATATTGAGTATACGTAGCGTTTACTTAATTTCTCAATAATATTTTTCAAATAGGTGAGGTTCGAATGCTGGGTACCCTATGCTTTGAGTTGCATTCAGCAATTGCTGAGAACACGCGACGCATTGCACTGCAGTCGAATCTCTCGCCCAAGGAAATGCTGGAGGAATCTCTGTTGTATGTCGAAAAGTGCGTCAACTATTTGCAATACGAATCTGACATTTTTGTCGAGGGGCATATATTCAAACAGGCAAAAATTAATCGTGACGCATTGCGCATGGTCATTAGAATATCTTAATTATTCCTTTTACTCTTGTTTTTTATGTACTATTGTGCTGTCGTCAAACAAATAAGAAGAAAAAATAAATAAACGCGCGATAAATAAAGTATCTTTACTTATACAGCAGTTAGCTTTTAGTTACGTGAAGATTGATAGCAGAGAGCTTTTAGACTAGCGTTGTTCAGTGTTGATTATTGCTGTCAGAAACGTTTCAGCACTGACTGTTAAATTTGAAAATCAAACATTTAACAATTAAAGTGCGCAGGCTCGTTTCTTATATTTACACTTACATTGCTGTTTAGTTTGTATCTAGCAAAGGAGATTTCAAAGTCAAACGAATCCTTGAGCTGTATGCCGTGCGGTAACGGTGCTGTATAACAGTGAAAAAGGATTCGCAAGCAAAACAAGAAGCGGAAAAAGTAATTACCTTTTTTTATACGCTCAGAAGGCGTGTGCATAGTTAACAATAATAATATCAAATGCAATATTCTCTATTTTGATAAATAAAAAGTTAAAATAAAAAACTGGACGTCCTACCAGTTACAGCAATTTGTGTCGATTTACAAATAATTTTTTAAAAGGTAAGTAAATAATTGAGCCACATTACGCAATTCCCTTATGACATATGGACACAAAGCAGGTTAACTTCCTTTTTAATGTTGTAAGGTACATATGAGCATTTAGGCTTTAGAGATTCGACCATATTATTGGCATATAGCGTTTCTGTTGCCAATTTACTGCGTAGTTCATAAGTGGAGTGAGCAAATAGGGCGTCTGCGTGAGCAAGCATACTTCTCTACAAACACAAATACGCACGTATACTTAGGTATAGGTATGCAAGTGTGTACATCCAAGGCAACATAATACGCACATACTTTTATACACGCTATAATAAAACATTATTGAATTCTAATCTAATAAACATGCTATCATGCATAAACAACTCCTCCAATGACCATCAAGTGTATAGTAAATACAAATCAGCTCGTGGCATCCTATCAGCCCCTGGATATTCCACTCGACAACGAAAGTGCTCTAGTCTTGAAAATGAAAACAAATGAAAACCACACTCAGTTTCTAAAAGAAGTGCTTTGTGCTTTTTTTTATATACATACACATTTATACATATATAAATATATATATATATTCGATGGCTGTAAATTATTTTCATATCAAAAATCATAATCACAAACCGCGAGCGTGGACGCTGGCCTCTTGATCGTCAACAAAACAAAGGGCCTAAAAATAGCATCAGCTTGTGTACAGTTCATTCCGGTTAAATGCAAACGATTGCAATAAAATTTTATGTCTCATTGCTGCATAATTTGTTACATTTCCCCGACATGGAAATCATTTATAAGCCAGATCAACTGGGAAATCTTGTTTAAAGCAAGTGGGCCACATTTTTTAGTAAATGCATTATCAATCATTAAACAAATTTATTTGTTTATTTATTATTAGAATTGAGCAGAAAATTCCATTGTTTAGCAGAGTGGTAACTATTTTTAATTGGCGACTGGCTCAAAGCAATAAAAAATAAATTATTTAGCATTTGACGAATCTTCATGTGCTGATCTCTCAAGATCGACACACACAATTGACCCGTCTTCTCTGTCATTGGCATTATTTCTTATATTAAACAAGAAAGTTTTATTGAAAACATAAATTGAGCTTAATTAATGTATATATGTATGCGTGTATGAATATAAAGTACCCATAAATTCGTGTGTCGCAAGTTTCGCAATGTCGAATTTTATGGAACTTTCGCTCTTTTTTGACTCGATCTGCATTCGGTATATATCATCATTTACATACATGCGTATATACTTAGATTCATTTATATATGCATGTATACAAATTCTTATGCATTTTTAAAGGGCGATTGTCATATACATTCATACTTCAATATGTTTACATTTTGTGTTGTGTTGTGTTGTGAAATTCTAACAGTCAAAAATTGACCTCATCGCAGTTCCATGCGGCTGCTGAATGATTTAAAATTGTTATTATCAGGATGCAAGATATTAATACGTACAGTTATTTGAATGTGTGTGTGCATATAATATCTGTGTATTGCAAGTGTGCCAACAAAGAACAAAGGCAGCTTAACGCACAAAGAAATATGTGCGTAAATACATATTTTAATACGTGTTTGTGTATGTACATATGTATGTACATTGTTTTTTCTATCTCCGCATTCCGTTTTTAGCGCACAATTTCCATAATTTGAGGAGAAGTTTGCGGCCAATGGCCAAATGCGATTTTTTTCCAGCAAAACGCATTTGAGGGTGAGACTGAGAACCAAAACAAGAACCGCAAAAAGCGAGAGCGAGAGCGAAAGAGAGAACAGCAACAAAAAGTGTGTGAGAGGAAGCAGTTTGCCGGTTCACGTATTTTGCACGCGTTGAGTGCGTGATTATCACGCAGCACTCACATGTTTGGTAGCTGTTGTAGCTCTTCTTCTTCTTCTTGTTTTGTTAGTGCTGGTGTTGACCCTCATTTCCATTCAAACATCTCTCTTACTCGCTTTAACAAACAAAAAGCGCACACACCTCGATAAGTATGTATGTATTTGCTTTCATGTACGTGTATGTGTATGTGGGTTGATGTGTGCCATAATCGATGCGATTGTGTATGTACAAAGTTTTGTTTATTTGCTTTTAATTGAACACAAATAACAAATAACAAATTTCATATTGTAAATAAAAATAATCAATAAGTAGTCTTCTATCTGAATAGCGTCTTACTACGTAATGCCACAATCAGTGAATGGAAACGTGACTAATTCAGCGTTTTTTATTTAAATGATTTTGTCATTTCATAGTTTACATATATTTCGAAAATTATTAGAACATTTTAAAAATAACAAAGTTGAGGGCCGCTTGGCAACGCATCCACGCGACGCACATATATGTATGTATATATAAATCTATTTGTTTTGGTTATAAATCTGCCGTTTACCCCGATAAATATGTTGTTTTTTATTTTGATTATGTTTACGAGTTGCGTCGTATTTGTTTTGTTGAGAATTTTTAATTCGATTTACAAACGGACATGCATATGTACATATGTACATATGTAGGAATGCAAGCAAAAGATAAACAACATACTGGATGTTATGCACTGACAAAAATTGTCGTGTTACAAACTTAATAAGCTGATTAATTATTTCCTTACTAAATATCTATATTTTTATTTGAACTATTCACTTTAATTTGCTTTACTTTGTGCTTATGCATATTGCAATGAAATTAATTTTGTTTGATACTCGAACAGCTGAAACAAATGTTTGTATATATATATATTTTGCATCTGTAGCTCAATGTACACGCTCAGTGCATGCATTGCGTGCATGTGCTGAAGACTTATACATATGTATCCAGTGTACGTGATTGTGTGTGTATGCGTGAGTGTGTCTGTATATGTGCAGCTTTCGGTTTTTCAACTCATTCCCACCACAGTCGTTGCCGCCGCCGTCGCGGTCGTTGCTGCCGGTTTATTTTGCTTTTTAGAGTGCGCATCGTCTCAGGAAAATTTCAGTTGTTCTTTGGAATTGCGCTCGATAAGTCCAGTGGTGAAAAGAGCTGCTATAATAAAAAAGAAAAATCTGAGTAGCGCTGTGTAAACAGTGACAAACAAATACATTTTTACAAGTTGCCGTGAATTTTTGAATGAGTTTAACTCTGATTCAAAATAGTTATTAAAAAAAACTACAATCAAGACTTAAGCTAAGCTAATAAAATAATAAAATGCCGGTCGACATTTGCAGTCAGCAGCACAATTTAATGAGCTCCATAAGGTAAAGCCATACACATAGACTTTTATAGTCTTTTTAATTGCAGTCATAAGACTAATCAATTTTAATGAGTGAAAATTAATATTTCAACGGACATTAATGCAAATGGATGGATGGATTGAATGCAAAATAAATCTATACCATTTAGTATTTATTTATAATTCAGCTATCTAGCTTTATCAAGTGCTTGGCCTGCCTCAGGGTGCAAACACTTTAATCATTTTGACAAGCGAATTGATCTATAGCAATAAATACTGTCACGCTGAACTCTTAATAAATAAAACATAACGAAATTGCTGTATAAAGAGATTATACTCTATTCCATATTCATATGGAAGTACACCTGTAACACCTGACCTTTTACATACACCTAGCAACTGTGTTCTCTCCGTCCAGTTAGCAATAAAACAAAGTGTTTTTGTTTTTGTTCATTATAATCAAAGTCATTGTGGTTGGCATTGAATTTAAGATTATTCAATACAGGAAACCAAAGATAAATACAAATTGTTTAATTAATTTGAATTATCATGATGTGCGCATTCTCAATTACCACATAAGGATTAATTATTACATCGTGCCTCTCTAAAACTCTTAAGTGTTTCGTGTTGTAATACAAATGAATGAGTTTACATAGCAAAAACAAAACAAAATGACCTTGTTCCAAATCGGGACTACATGAACGATAATGAAAATAGATCTATATGAAAAGAATGTGTAATATCATTTTATTTAGATATGGCAAACTAAATTAAAATGAGTTCAAATTTATATAAAATAAATTAAGAACTGTAGCTGAAATATATTTTAAAAATCTAACAACCAAACAGCCTGATCTTTCTTATAATTTGTATTCTTTGAATCTTTGTCTTTGAGTTTGGCAATTTCCATGGCAAATATTTTTGATATTCGTACGACCTCCATATGTCTAGATATGTCTAGATTTCTTAATATTTTTCGTGGGTTGTTGCACACATTTGAAATGAGTAAAATGCATATATTGAAGAATTTTAAAATTAAATGCGATTTTTATTGGCTTGCAGCGGAACAACAGATACCTCCTCTTTGTCGCTTAACGGACTCTCCTTGACGTCTGGTTTGCCGCCGACCGATCCCGATCATCATCTTCACAATATGAATAAACTGTGCCGTCAAGTGTCAATTGAATCACCCGGACCGGGTGTGAAGAATTGTGTCTTTAATTTCTTTGTCCCCATTGAGGATACACCGGCACATGGCGCCCGGATCAAGATTGTGTGCGCTGGCGCCTGCTACCGTCGCAGGGATCGATCCAATTCGATAACTAGCGTCTCCTCAGTTTCGTCGGAATTGAGTGACTACTGCCCGTCGGTGACTTCGATGTCATCGCCGGCTCATCAGGGTATACGCGAGGGCTCATTCTTTCCGGGCTTCGAGGTGGCTGGCGTCATTGAGTCCCTGGGCTCTGAGATAACAGAGGCAAACAACTGCGGCCTGCGCATTGGACAGCGTGTTATTGTCTATCCTTTTGATGAGACACCTGCCGGCTATGCTGAACTGCTTGTGGTGCCCGATCTGAAGCACATTGTGCCGATACCGGATAGTCTGCCCATGGAGGAGGCAGCGATGCTACCGACAGGTGCACTTCTGGCCATGAATGCCGTATTTCAAGCACAAGCCGTTGTCACGCAGATCCTTAATCAACGTGCCGCCACGGATTCCAATAAGAAGTGCAAGATCTTAATAGTTGGCACTGGTGGCTTGGCTCTTTGGGCAGTGCGTATTGCATCTTATCATTTTGCATCGACTGGCGCACACAATGTGGACATCACAGTGGCCAGTCTCCGGGACGAGGGTTTCCGTCTAGCTACAGAGATCAAAAAGTGAGTGATTACACAAGAAATTCCTGTAACCATATTCCTAAAATCTCTCAAATCTCATTCTTATCGCTTGCAGTGTCAGCGTTGTTCAATGGAATGAATGTCTGTACGAGCCACAGCTAATTGAGCGCACCAAGGATGTGTGCGGCGGGGCTGTGGATGTGGTTATTGACTTTGGCACAACTTCCAGAAGTCTGCATCGCTCGATGCACTGCTTGTCGAAGGGCGGCGTCGTGCTGATCAGCGAGGAGGTGGCTGAGAAGTTGTTACCCAAATTCTCCAGGCTATCCAATGAGTATCAGCAGGAAATAGTCCCAATATCGAATGGTACAGCGGAGCAGCTGTCAGCACTGGTCGAGTTGGTGGCAAACAAAAAGATCGAGCCGCCACCGTACTCGGTGTTCCCTTGCGAGCAGGCCGCCGAAGTTATACAAAAGCTGTGCAATTCCGAAATACCCGGACGTGCAATTCTTCGCTTCCACGAAATTGAATAGATTCAATAGAACTATCAAACCATTAACTCATCTTAAATGAATATCTCTGTTAGTTTTACTCACACACATCCACACAAACACCCACTCACACGCACACACACTCAAAACATCTGCCGCACTTTCAAATCGAATTAGCGATGCAAAATGTTTCCTCCACCCAAAACCCTTAAAAATATGTGCTTAATATTCGTAGCAAGCATTTGTTTATTTACTAATTTGAGTTAGTTTTTCGATTAGTTTTCAATTGTCTTGAAAGCGAACAGTGATTTTATTAATTTCGTAATTTTTAAGCATTTTTAGTATTATATTTTGTATGTATATATGGATTGTGATTGATTTTTAATTTAAGCAAAAGCAAAAGCAAAACAAGAGCCCAAAAAAATAAGAAAAACAAAACACAAAACACTTTTTCGACTTGATTTGCGTACTTAAATGTAGTTCACGTCGTTTATGCTTCATTGTTGATTTATTTAATTGGACTCAAAATCACAGGCCATTAAATAGAAGCGAATTAAAATAAAAGTTCAGAATAAATGTTATAAATATATATAAAAAAAAAAAATAATGAAAATTGTTATGCATGCAATGCAAAAATGTTTGATTCGATTTGCTTGATATTTGTACTCATTACGTACCCAAGAAAAAATTGACATTATATTCAACTATCACTAATCACAAATAAAAGCGTACGCATACCAATATACCAATGAACAAGCCTCTAATCCGCACCTTTAACCTTTGGTCGTGCCATGATTCGTCTTTATATGATAATACAGTCCCGAGTGCTGACGAAATTTGGCATCACATCTCGAGCAGCTGTTTTTTAGCGCCGTCTGGTGACGAAGTTTGTGACGGGTCAGTTCCTGGGATCGCCGGAAGGCCTTATCGCACATAAGGCAGACAAAGTCGCGCTGCTGTGAGTGGGAATGCATATGATCATTTAGGTGGGACACTCGGGTATAGTTCTTGGGGCACTTGCTGCACAGGTAACGGCGCAGTTTTTCGTGTGTTACGCTTATGTGATTCATCAGCTGAAAGCGCTTCTTGAATATGAGTCCACATTTCTCACACACATAATCTTCCTTTTTAATGTTTTTTTCACCTCAATTTTGTAAAGATCCAAAAATGAACCGTTATTTAACTGATATTTTTGTCTTAAGGCGCTCTCCATGGTTTTCTCTTCTTCTTCATCATCTGAATGTTTAAGCGCCAAATGCTTTTGAAATTTCTGTGTGGTGTAAAACAAACTTTCGCACACTGAACATTTTATGACTAATTTCTTGTACGGTTCCTTTGATAAAAAGAAACAGCAAGTTCGTAAATCCTCCGTGTGTGCATCCATAAGGCCTCCTCTGCGATGATTAATTAATTATTCAGTGTTGAAGAACTTCATTACCAGGGCTACATAGTGAATGCTAAACACACCGATACCTCGTGCTTACAGTATCGATATTTTTAGTGATCGTTCGATTACAGTTTGTTTTGCGCCAAAACGAGTGCCCAGCGCGGCAAACTGCTGATTTTATTGTTGTATATGAAAAAAGAGAGTCAAAGTAGAACACAACCCATTTCTTCAATAGCTGACTAAGAATATTTGTTTGACTACATACACAGAACGTGATGGTTAATAACGAAAATGCAAAAATGCAAAGCGCTGCCCAACAGGTCATTTGGATCGGCGACCACGAGCGAAACACAATTATCAAGAGTCTCGAGCACAAGAATGTGTATTATTACAAAAAGTGTGTATATGGCCCATTAACATTATCTGTGGGCGACTATATATTGGTAGCCAACGCGGACTCAGCTGAGCCGGATACTGTGGACGGGTGCGATATTGCCAAGATCCTACATCTGTACGAACTTCGGGAAATGACCAATAAGGAATCGTGCCGTGCAATCGTCCAGTGGTACTCACGCCCAAAGGCCATACCGCATAAGTTTTTCGACCAGGACAATTTGACATTCGATTTTGATATTGAGGTCATAGAGGAGCATCGTTTTTACGACAACGACGTGGCTTTGGGCTGTATATACCGCAAGTGTCTGGTGCTAGAAGGAAGTTCGCACCAAAGTGCCGATCAGATAATTAAGAACACTAAAGTACCAAGAAACTGTCCCATGTTTGTGTCCCGCTACAAATTCCTAAAGGTAAAGAACACATATCGCCTGATTCCGCTTGAAATACAGCTCGATGGAACGGAATCGTCACGCAAAAGACGCTCCACCCGGGAGGCCAACCCGGTTTCAGCGCGGAAATCGATCTCGCGTAGGCGCGTCTCCACAGCTGCAGAGAGTCAACCACCCGTAGAGTTTGTTGATGTCAACTATTTCAATTGTGAGAACAAAGTGTCCCCCATTAAAATTGTGGGTGGCCGAAGCGTAGTGCGCCTATCCGAGAAGAAGAAGAGCGTGAGCGGAGCAGCAGGAGATGGAGAGAAGACTGAGATCAATGCCAACTATTTAATGGCCTCACCACTGACTGAAAAGAATCCCAAAGTTCACACACCAAAGTCTCGTGCTTCGGCAGCTCGTCGCAATCTCAATTTAAGTTTAGACAAGGGAGCAGACACCACAGCCGATTCCGACTGCTTAAATTATTCAATTGTGCAGCAGACCCCTGATCCCAAGACACCCTCAAATGATATGAAAATTAAGTTGCGCGTCTCCGAGCGCAAAAAATCAGTACGTCTCGAGTCGTTGGATGATGATAATGATCCCTTGGAACTAGCTGCCTCCAACATCAACGACACTCCCAGCAGTAAGCAGCGACGGAAACGTCTGGGTGTAACCAATGGAGATATATACCATACACCCACAAAGAAGTCCAAAGAGCCGGTGGAATCAGCGGCAGTAGCAGAACTAACACCCTCCACTCGCCGCAAAAGCATCCTCAAGTCTGCGACCAGTCGCTTGGGTAAGTAAAACATGACAACAACTGATGAAAACTTTTCATTTATTAATTTTTTGTATATATAGCGGAGGGCACACCAAGACGCAGCATTCAGCTGTCAAATATCGTGGAACAGCGTATATTTAAAGATAACGAGATTATCTCCACACCCAAACGCGGTCGTCCCAAAGCAACCGATGTTGATTACTCACCGAAGAAGTCGGTCCAAAAAACACCTACACGTCCACGCCGCATCAGCACCACTGGAACATCGAAACAGGCATCGGCAACAAAGGTAAAAGAGACCGCTCCATTGACGCCCTCGCAAAAGCTTAAGAAGATACGCGCCGGTGAGCTGAGTCCCAGCCTAGAACAGCGAGATCAGCCCGTGGATGATCGTCGCAAATCTCAGCTGCAGCTGGCTCGAGAACAGCTTCATGTCTCGGTGGTGCCTAAGAGTCTGCCCTGTCGCGAGAAGGAGTTTGACAATATCTACAGTTTTCTAGAGGGTAAAATTCAGGATCAGTGCGGTGGTTGTATGTACGTCTCCGGCGTGCCGGGCACGGGAAAAACAGCGACTGTCACTGGTGTCATTCGCACTCTGCAGCGTTTGGTTACGCAGGATGAGCTACCCGCCTTTGACTTCCTTGAGATAAATGGCATGCGACTGACAGAGCCACGGCAGGCATATGTGCAGATCTACAAGCAGCTAACCGGCAAAACCGTATCCTGGGAGCATGCACATACGCTCCTGGAGAAGCGCTTCACCACACCGGCGCCACGTCGCGTGACCACAGTCCTACTCGTAGATGAGCTGGACATACTGTGCAATCGGCGACAAGATGTTGTTTACAACCTGCTAGACTGGCCAACCAAATCGGCGGCCCGGCTAGTCGTTGTCACCATAGCCAACACCATGGATCTCCCCGAGCGTTTGCTGATGGGTAAGAACTGAATTAACGCCGGTAACTCTAGTAGCTAATTTCTGTATATACTTTTAGGAAAGGTTACATCTCGTCTGGGTCTCACACGTCTCACTTTTCAGCCCTACACCCACAAACAGTTACAGGAAATTGTGACAGCTCGTTTGGGCGGTTCCGAGGCATTCAAGGGCGAGGCTGTGCAGTTGGTTGCTCGAAAGGTAGCCGCTGTCTCAGGAGATGCGCGACGTGCTCTGGACATCTGCCGTCGTGCAACGGAAATTGCTGACACCGCTGAACCACAGGCGGGTGGGGTCAAGTGCGTGACTATGCTGCATGTGCAGCAGGCGCTGGCCGAGATGATAGCCAGTGCCAAGGTGCAGGCAATTAAAAATTGTTCACGTCTGGAGCAAATCTTCTTGCAAGCGGTTGCGGCTGAGGTTACACGAACCGGTGTCGAGGAGACAACATTTATGGGCGTTTACACGCAGATTGAGACGATTGTAGCATTCATGGGCGTAGCATTGCCAGCGCCTGGTCGCGCTTTACATCTATGCTCTAAGCTGGGCGCTGAGCGACTCATCATCTCTGAGCATTCGCGGAACGATCTGTACCAAAAGATTTTGCTGAACGTTAGTGCCGATGACATACACTACGCGCTTCGTGTCGAAGGCAACTAGGATTAATTTACAGAGCTTTTAATTTATATTTTAATTAAGCGTCACGTTTAAACAATTTAAAGTACAAACTCGTTGATAGGAATACCAAATAGAACACCAATACAGTATAACAGTCATACAGTACTTTTGGTGAAAAGACGGAGTAGATAAATAGATGATAGCGAAAGATCAACATTAGGCAGAGGTAAATTGCCACCGGCAGCAATACCATAGCTGAATACAATGGCACCACTAGCGTATCGGCTGCAGTCGCATATGGCGGCTGGAGCTGTATGATGCCAATGTTGCGGAGATCTGTGCGCAATGTATGCACAATAAGGTAGAGGAAGGAATGTATTTCGGCGCTGTAGGTGTTGAGCGTAACAAAAATACCAACTAGCATTGGATTATAGCTGGTCTGGCCAATATAGCCGGGATTTAGGTCAATAGTTGATAGGCTGTTTGAGTTACCTTGATAAAAGTAAAACATTCTTGCCACAAATATGGTCATAATTATCTTATACACATGTAGCATGCGCACGGAGAACTTCCGCGCAGTGGAGCCATACGCATCGCATAGCTTATACGTCTCGTCCAGCGTGATGAGCATCGTGGGCAGTAGTACAATATTTTGCACCTTATAGAATAACGCCACTATGATCAGTGAACACGTCATATTTGTTTGTAGCAGCTTGAGCACATTACTTTTCGGCTGCTCATCCAGCAAACTGCGAGTGCTGCTCTGATGCGGGAGTGCTGTGCGGTAGCCCAGAACAAAGACTACCGCTACGCAGCACCAGAAGAGAACCAACACGGGCACCAGAAACCTCGCGCTGGAGGAGAGCGTAAGTTAACATTGAATCAATTATAATATAATTAAAACTCACGTCATATACTGGGGTAGCTCGAAGAACTGCACCTGACCGTTCAGGCCACGGAAGCAATAGACTAGCATAAAAGCTACTCCGTTAAATACGGTCTGAGCCGTGTTGGTGAATTTGCGCAGGCGTGCCCAGAACAAAAACAAGGAAAACATCATAAGTGTACTCTTAATGGCCGACAATCTATGCAGATAGCGCATCAGTATCAGCAATAGGAGCACCACAAAGATCTTCCTTTGCTGCCAGAGGCAAGCGGATGCAATCTTGTGCAAATGCCGTCCATCCAGCTCCACATTTGCTTTCGTAATGCGCCGACGCAGCGTCCTAAGTACGGTCAGCATAAGCAGCGTGTTGCCCAAATAATACCACGTTTTGTATTCAAATTCAATGAACGACGAGGAGCCGAGTGTTCCAATCCGTAAAGCGAAGCATGTTAGAAGTGTCAGTGGCACTGGTATTGATAGTTTCATGCGTCGCGCGTAGAGGGGTGGCAATGCAATCTGAACAAGTGCTTGGGCCACATCAATGGTCAGATAAACGGATGCAATTATGGGCAGTAGCAATAGCAGACTGTTTAGCATGGTGCTGGTCAGTATAAGATCCAGTAAGTGACACGCTACATTCAGTAGAATTCCAATTACCAGAGAAAGAAGCAACTGTGGAACTTTTAGTGTATGCAAATGCAGGTGATCCGATGCGATGTCCAGAAACAAAACGGTCAACATAAGGTGCAAGGTGCTCTATAGATGTAAGATGAATACATAATAATATAAAAAACTTTAAACTGAATAATTTGCAACACATACGGCTGTTGTGAGTGCCAGTCCCACGGCTATGAATCCGTAATCAAATTTCACTAGCGATTCGGACAGCAGGCCGGAAATCTCACGGGCCACGCGCAAATAGTTAAGCTTCGCATTTTGGTAGTGCACCTTGCTTGCTCCGCTGCCATCCCCGATACGCAATGGCTTAAGAAGCTGCTTATGCAGCAATGTGGCATTCTGATACCAATGATAATAGTCTGCAAATAACTATATATTCAGTTCTTCGATAAAACTTGCAAATGACTAGCATACCACTACGTCGGACATTTTCGTGTCCAAATTTAACGCGTGCTTTATTAAGCAAATGATGAGCGTTGTAGAAGTAGGCGTACATTTGTTCCTCAAGCGTTAAAGTTTGCAGCATCTCCGGTATAAGACACCCAATGGACATGTTCGGTATCTCAACGGAAAGTAAGAGAGCCAGTGTGGGAGTCAAATCAATTTGATTGTAACGTTTTGTGGTAGATCTAAAACACAGACAATTTAAATGGTGTACGTTTATATACGGATTTTGTTTACTTACGTATACTTGCTGCAGTTCTTGCTGTACACATATAGCGGAACTGTTGTTTCGGCAGGCGTATTACCTCCGTGTCCACCACCATCAGCCATGCCATGATCCCCAGTCAGCATCATCAAATAATTGGCCATATTCTAGAAGTGTAAGATAAGATAAGATTATTCGTTGACCTGCAAATAGATTATTAATTATTGCCTTGTGATCCATAATCTTTTTTACGGCATCATCCATTTCCTTTAATTTCATTTTAATTCTTGGACTGGTATTGCCCTCAACATGGCCAATGTGATCCAAGCCAAGATAATGCAATATAAGGAGCGACCAGTCTGTTTTCTCCAGCTCCTCCGTCAGCACATTTGTCACCCTCCGGTCACCCTCGTAAAAATCATTAACGTAAAACGAATCATTGTTAGCCGCTTTGCGTGTAAATTCACTTGGAAAGAGGTGCACCCAAGTGTGATCTCCAGCAAAGGAAACCACAGTTTTGCGCTCTTTCAGACGATGCAGCAGCGAATCCTCCAATTGCTCTGTGTGACCAACATTAAGCGCAATGTCTATAAAATTGGACAATGTTCCAGTGGTGATGCTTTTCAGTCGTGGCATTGTCACAGTCGGTATGTCCACGTGTAGGGAAAGCTTAAGACATGCTTTTTGGTGGGCCACTGGCATTGTTTGCTCAGTGGGAAAATCATCGCGAAAGGCGTCAATAAGGAATAGTATATAAGAATCGTAGCTAGGCGCCGGCGGATTTAGTCTGGAGATGATATTTAAAGTGAGCACATGTGGCATAAAATACTATACCCAACATAGATAACAACTGATAATTCACATACTTTTCACCATGAAGTGTTGTCGGACGATCAATGGGCACCGTTTTTTCCTGTTCTGCGAAGGAGTAGGAAGCCGGAAAGAAACCTATTAAAAAGAGTATTGCGCCACATAGGAAGAACGTTAGCATGTAAAATGTGTATGAAAGGCGACTTTTGTGTTCCTCCATCGCAGTTTGTTTTCCTTGAACATGCCAAGAATTATCTCCCGTACGGTCGCTTGACATGTAAACAAACCTACTGAATAGAATAAAGTGGCCAGACATCTGCTTATCGATAATTTAATGCGTGGGCGATATGGGTACGGAGGTCTGGCAACTTCGCGAAACAGCTGATTGCAACGAAATTCGACTTGGATTGTTTATATCTCTTAATTAAATGCCAGATAAATATCCCAAACGAAAATGGAAACTTGCGGCTTTATTATGAACAGAGTTGGCGAATTCGAAAATTTTCTAATGCGTTGTTCGTATTGTACTATAGACGTGGAGATTGACAAGTGGCAAGAGTTCGTGCTACACTTTCGTAATACACACGTCTTGAAGCCTCAGAATAACTCCGAATGCTTGGAAATAGAAGAAATTGTGGTAAACGAAGGCTGTGATCAAGAAAAATTAGTAATCATACCAATTGGAGAGCAGGAAATAGACACCGAATACCAAGCATTTCCAGAGACGAATATATTAAGACCCTGTTCTACGCTTTCGGATACAAGCTTGCTCAAGAATAGCGGAGATGAAACGGGAACTGAATCCAATACTGACTCGGAAAATGAAGTTCTTCAAGTGCCTGATTTAAACTCATCCAACGATAAGGTTAATAAACTCCAAATATCAATTCTTTACTTATATTTCAATTCTTTTAGTTCAATCCATCATTTTTTCGACGAGATCCGCGTACTTTACAGTTTATTGAGTCCTATAAGAATCAGCCCTGCCTCTGGAATCCTGCCTGTAGTAAATATAAGGACCCAATTGCATGTAAAACCGCATATCAACAGCTTATAACGGAGCTAGATGCCAAGATATCTGTCATGTTCTCAGAGCATTCTCTTAAGGCAGCCATTAAAAAACTTCATATTCAGTACAAGATGGTTGAAAAGCGCACTATGAGCGGTAATCAAAAACCAAGTTCAGTGGCATTTAATCACTATACGAGCTGCAGCTTCCTGAAAGCTTGTAAAGATCAAACGCACGCCTTAAAAAACTCTATTATTCAGGTACTATTATGAATTTCTATAGTAATTTGTTTAAAATAAAATAAAAACTTTTTACTTTGCAGCTAAATTTTTGTAAGCGAAACAAACTTACCACAGAGTTTATACAACTATATGCTGACTTTCCCCAGCTCTATGACAGCAAGCATAAGGACTTCTCAAGCATAAGTTCTCGAAAGCAGGCCTATGAAGCAATGGCAGCTAAAACTGTAGTGCCACATGTTGATATTAATTGCGACGACATATACCTCGCCATTCAGTGCCTTCGCCAATGGTACTATAAGAGTACGAAGCATGCAAATAAAATGACAAATGAGGCGGAACAGTTTTATTTAAAAGCCTGTGCCTTTTTGCCACCCAAGATGTTCAAGCAGAAGCTAATTTGTGAATACTGCCAACAGGAAACGTCCTCAGATCATGTTCTGCAAGCGCACATGTGGAAGGTTCATAACATTGGGGAGCTCCCCTTCAAATGCACATCATGTGAGCGTAAATTCGTGGGACGTGCTGAGCTATCGACGCATACGCAACGTTTTCATATCGGAAAGACACATAAGTGCAATTACTGCGACAGAACCTTCGCCGTAAACTCAGATCTTCGCCTGCATATACGTACTCACACCGGTAATAATATACTCTGTGAGTTGTGTGGCAAGGCCTTTCGATTAAGATCACAATTAAAGCTACATGTAACTGCGATTCACACCAAGATCAGAGCATTTAAGTGTACAATGTGTCCGAAGGATTTTCTTAAAAAGGTAGATTTGTCAGACCACATCAAGAGTCATTTAAATATCCGTGATAAAATATGCACAACATGCGGTAAAGGATTTACCAGTTGTCATTCGCTTATTAGGCACCGACAAATTCACTCTGAAATTAAAAAATTTGTATGTAAACTTTGTGAAGCCAGATTTTCGCAATTTGTCGGTCTCAACTCGCACATGAAACGTACGCATAATATTGTACGGAATAATGACCAAAAATCAACGGAATCCGTAGCTACAGAAACGATAAGCTAAAGTATGTAACAATAAAATATGTAATCAATTTTTTTTCAAAATAAATTGCTTTATGAGAAAACGGCGCTACTGCTATCGATAAACTTATAAATCGATTAAAAGACTTACGTTCCACAGAACTGGTCCAAATCAGCTGTGCTAAATATATTCAGTTTGTCGCAAATACATCTTTTTGTTTTCTAAGGTTTTCTTAAACCGTTAAAAATGGAAATATGCGGCAGCGTATTAACAAATAACGACTACACCGAGTTCCACTTAAAATGCATATATTGCTCGATTGAAAGTGAACTTAAGGATTGGCAACAATTCGTTCTGCATACTCGCAATGCACATCTTTTCGATAATGCGGACGAAGGAAGCGCCCAAAGTGAAAATGAAGTTGAATGCGCCCCAGTGGAGCCCTATGAATCGTACGTAGAGCTCGAAAACGAGGATGTAAAAGATGACAACTTAAGGTCTCCTGAGGATGATGCAGACTTTTATGTAAGCAACGCCGTATAATTCCCAACAATTGTTTTCATATATTTATTTAACATATTTAATTTTACAGGAAGATTTTGAAATTTATAGGAATGAGGAAAGCCAATCGCCAATAAATACAGAAGCACATAAGTCTTCGACTTATAATAACGTGGAAGCCAATATAGAAAACGCAGATGCAGATATGTACGGACAGGAAACTGAGAGCCTAGAGCCAGACGAAATGCTCGTAAATCAATAAGAATAAATAGGTTTAAGGAAACAACTAACTAATATGTACTTTTTTAGACAAATTTGCACTCTAATACGTCGGACGACAGTGACTTTGAAGGCAACGAAGACTCTTCCAGCGATACTGAAGAAGAATTAGAAGAAAATCCTCCTAAACGTAGCAGAACTAATCCAATGACATTGAAACGCAAGGTGTTGTAATTTAATCCTAATAATCATAGCAATAATATTTATAATTTCGTATTGCAGTTGAAGGTGACATTCATTCGACAAAATCCGCGTATTTGGACCTTTATTGAGGAATTCAAGAAGCACCCTTGCTTGTGGAACCCAAATGATGAAAATTTCAAAAATGAGGACGCCGCGACTGAAGCGAATAATGCTTTAATGGAATCAATGGCTAAGAAAGCCAATATTCTCTTTGTTGAAACAGAGTTAAAGAAATCAATTAAACAATTGTTTAAGCAATATGCAATAGCCAGTGAAAAGGCAGATGAGAACCAACTAACTGGAATGCCTTTACGTTACCTACGTAAATGTAAATTCCTTTCCATCAGCAATTGCTCGGAAGCCTGTGATGATGACGACGAAGAATCCAAGTCAGATGTTATACAGGTTAGTAAGATAAGAAACTGTTTTAAACAACATTTGTTCATTTAATATGTATTTATTTTAGTTAAGTTTTAAGGAAATTAACAGTATGACGACCACATTCATTGAAACATTTGCTAATTTTCCGGTATTATATGACACTTCTATGCGGGATTTCAAATCTTTGGATGCACGAACGGAGGCGTATATTAAGATAGCTCAGTTGTTGGCGCCTGAGATGCGAGTGAACGAAACAGAAGTTCATATGGCTGTTATACGACTGCGTAAATGGACATATATGATGCTCCGGCGCGTCAAGTCAAAGGAATTACGTCGGGCATGCACCAAATCCGAGTTGCATTATCTGCAATTGTGTAGCTTCTTGCCGCCCAAATCGGAAAGTTTTGTTATTTACTGTGAATATTGCAATAAGCGCTTCTTTATCGACTACAGTCTTCGCGCCCACATGGTCAAGGTCCATGATGTGGGTGAGCTTCCATATCTCTGTTCCCAGTGTCCGCGACGATTCGAAAAGGCTCACGACATGGAACGGCACAAGCTGCGGCAGCACTGTGAAAAATTACTGAAGTGTGAATACTGTGATAGTGCATTTTCATTAAAGAATGACCTCAAGGTGCACACGCGTGTCCATACCGGCGAAAAACCGTATGTATGCGAGCTTTGTGGAAAATGCTTTAGGCTGAAACTGTTGCTAGACTACCACATCAATGGTTTTCACCTGAATCTTCGGCCATTTGAATGCGATATATGCCATAACACATATCGTAAGAGAGTTCAGTTGAAGAATCATATGAAAGCTCATTTAAATATTAAGGATAAGAAATGTGAAGATTGTGGTGCAGCGTTCACCTGCCCGACCAGTCTTTCTCGACATCGAAAAACCTTTCACAGTAATCAAAAAATACAAAAATAATATTTACTATTAATAAGCATTCCATTTCATGTTAATACAAGCAATTATTGTAAATCAATACGCTAATAAAGACATTTGACCAATGCGAAAATTGTGTGCGCGCCTTAAAAGGATTATATTCTTGCCGCTGTCCAACACTGTCCACCAGCTGATAACTTTATCGATAACACATTTGTTGATAAAGCATATTAAGCTCCGATAATTAAAAATTGTTCATGGTCACTTGCATTAACCATTAAAGTGCAAAGAAATGTGTTGAATGTGTTCAAAATGGTGGTTTGTGGAACAGTCCAGGTACGAAATAGCTATGAAGATTTCTATTTGAGTTGTGCGTATTGCAAAACCAACTGCGAAGTTGAAATTAGCCTCGAAAGATGGCAAGAATTCATCTATCATATAAGAAATGTACACAAAGAGGAATCGGATGAGGACCAGATGTCCTGTGACAGCTGGCAGGGATTCAAATCAGAGCCGTTGCCAATCGAAAGTGAACCTGAAATTGCAGATGATAATGACGTTGGTAATAAGGATTGTTTAACCGAGGCAACATTTGTGGATTTGCCAAAGGCTGCTTCCGATCATGAAGACGACAACGATAGCGAAAATGACTTTGACGAAGAGGTAAAAACGTTTAATTGTTCAAATATGTGATCTTATGAAGAGTTATGTTTTTTGGTAGATTGAAGAAGATTGTCAGGCTGAGGATTTAGATAAAGCCGATGAAGAACGTGGCAAGAAGAGTTTTACACCAACAGTTAAAGTGAGTACAATTATTTATTACTACAAGAAATGCTCGACGATTTTAAGAAGTTTTTTTTTCTCAAATATACATTTAGTTCAACCCGACATTTTATCGCCGCAATCCTCGAATCACTCAATTTATTGAACTCTATAAAGGACATCCCTGCCTGTGGGATCCTAAAAATTCGGCTTTTAGGAATAAGGAAAAACGAACAACTGCCTACGCAACACTAATAGAACAGTTAAAGACTAATATAAATGTTCATTTGACGAATTACAAGCTAAAGAAATGCATTGCCAGTCTTCATAACCAGTATGCGACCATAAGTCGTCAAAAGCGGACCAAAAAATTGACTAAGCTGCCTTTATATTATCACGAAATGTATAGTTTTCTAGGGAAACGCTGTGATGTAGACGAGGCCGAAAGCGATGAGGAGAGCGGCGACAATAAAATTAAGGTTTGTAAAATTTGCAAAACAAAATGTCTATTTAATATCTTATTATGATTTTACAGTTGATATTTACCGAAACGAATGAACTGACATCGCATTTTATAGCTCTATATTCCAAGTTTCCGCAGTTGTACGATCCGGCGAACGAGGACTTTGCCAATTTAAGTGAACGCAAATCAGCCTACATATCAATGACTTATCTACTTGCTAAACAAATACCTCTAGGTGTAATTACCCACTATGATATTTATGATGGTGTGCTGTATCTACGGCAGTGGTATTCGCGTAAGATCAAAGGACTGACGGAAACTCAGACAATCGGACTACTGAAGGCTGAAAAACGTTACATTGAGACATGTAAAAGTTTTCTGCGAACAAAAACATTCCGTCAAAAAATACCCTGTCACGTGTGTCAAACAAGCTTCAGCACGGATCACGCACTGCAGGCACATCAATTCAGGGCGCATAAGCTGGGAGACGGCGGCTGGTTCAAGTGCACTTTCTGTGAGAATCATTTCGAGCGACGCTGCCATTTACAACAGCACAATCAGCGGGTACACATGGGCAAGACATTTAACTGTAGCTTATGCGACCGGAGTTTTGCATTTTCTAGCCAATTGAGCACACACATGCGTACCCACGACGAGACGCACATAGCCAAACCATTTGTTTGTGAGTTTTGTGGCAAGTCGTTCAAGCAGAAGATTCAAATGAGTAACCATGTGACCGCTGTGCATACCAAAATCCGCGCCTTCAAGTGCACCATGTGCCCCAAGGATTTTCTGACCAAACGTGATCTTAAGGATCATATCAAAGCACACCTTAATATACGTGATAAAATATGTGAAATCTGCCAGAAGGCATTTACCAATGCAAATGCCTTGGTCAAGCACCGTCACATCCATAAGGAGAAGACCCTTCAGTGCAGCCTTTGCAATACGAAATTCTCGGAGCGCGTAAGTCTGGGAGTTCATATGAAGCGCACGCATAAGATCATTCGAAATAGTTCCAAATCGGAAGTGTCGGAAACCGCATTGTATTCAAACACATTCCCACAAAATGAAGATATTTCAAATAAATAAAGACATTTCAAAATCTACTCCAAATAAATATGTTTACTTAAAAAAATTTTCCGTTTAAAGCGTTGGGCATTGTACAGCACTGCAATCTGCGGCGAGCACTGAAAAGAAAACAGCTGTTTTTGTTTTGATATTACTGCGGCGTGCGGCATTACGGTAAACGGTTACGTGTATTGGTTTTGCTGACTATGAGAGGTCTTCTGATTAAACTTTGGAACCATTGCGATGCAATCGCTATACACAGGCTGCCCAGTGCGTTAGCTACTATTGTCAGTGGCCGCAGTGCCAGCAGACACTGGAATAATTCCCGTTTGTTTGCCACCAGTATTAAAGACAAACCGGATCCAAATCAACGTGACCGACCACACTGTAATGTGGGTACCATTGGACATGTGGATCATGGAAAGACAACGCTGACAGCCGCAATAACAAAAATTCAAGCCCAAAAGGGTTTGGCTGACTATATGTCGTATGACCAAATCGATCGTGCGCCAGAGGAAAAAGCCCGTGGCATAACCATAAATGCGTGCCACATTGGGTATGCGACAGCCGAACGCACCTATGCGCATACGGACTGCCCAGGTCATGCGGATTACATCAAGGTGAGCGGATTTCGAAATAAGTAGATTGATAACTAAATAATAATTGCATACAGAACATGATTTCTGGTGCATCCCAAATGGATGGAGCTATATTAGTTGTGGCAGCCACCGACGGACAAATGCCGCAAACCCGGGAGCATTTGCTGCTGGCCAAGCAGGTGGGCATACAGCGTATTGTTGTGTTTATAAACAAGGCGGATCTGGTAGACCAGGAGGTGCTTGAGCTTGTAGAGATTGAAATGCGTGAAATGTTATCAGATTTCGGATTTGATGGAGTCAATAGTCCAGTTATATGTGGCTCTGCCTTACTGGCTCTACACGAAGATCAGTCCAAGTTTGGCGTCCCTGCTATTGAGGAACTGCTGCGACAATGCGATTCATATATTCCAACACCTACGCGGGATGTCGTGTCACCGTTTATACTACCCATCGACAATGCGTTTACGGTGCCAGGACGCGGAACTGTTGTGGTGGGCACTATCAAGCGTGGCACCATACCGCGCAACGCCGATGCCGATTTACTCGGTTTCAGTCAAAATTTAAAGACCAGTGTCAGTGATATCCAGATCTTTCGCAAGAGCGTGCCACAAGCACTGGCCGGTGAAAATGTGGGCGCCCTCTTGCGTGGCATTAAAATTGCAGCTGTGGAACGTGGAATGCTGCTTTGTGCGACCGGCTCGGAGGATATATCCAATCATTTCGAGGGCTCAATGTATCTTTTGTCCCGTGCAGAGGGCGGACGCTTCAAACCGATGCTATCCAAGTACATACAGCAGCTATTTAGCATGACTTGGAATCAACCAGCTCGCATTGATATAGGTGAGTTGATTTTAAGTGCTGTTTAAAAGGACTATTTACAGACTATAGATTTTTTTCAGTTCCCAATGAATCGATGTTGATGCCCGGCGAACATGGTCAGGTGCGAGTCACTCTGCTGCGCAAAATGGTTATGACTCCGGGTCAGGCATTTACAATACGTGAGAATGGAGCCACTGTGGCTACCGGCATGATAACCCGTCGATTGCCATCTCTTGATCTGCCCAAAAATAAACTTTCTCAGGCACCAGTTATTTGCTAATATATTTTATTGACGCATACATTTGTAAATCGTCTTTGTACAAATTCTTTCGTATAATTTCATTGTACATGTATATGTATATAACATAATGGATTTATTATATTTTAAACAAATGCCAATAATTATTATTTTTACTTTGATTCAGCTTAGTTCCATCTTGAGGGTTCGTTCTGCGAAATACGCTAATACATATAAATTACAAAAATAATATGAGAATACATAAATCGAATACAGCATCGTTATAAATATAGCTCTCTATATATGTGTATATATAGGTACTTATTATCTTACAAGTCTCAGTATTGCAAACGTTTAAGGCAACAAATCGGCCGTTGTATAGATACATTTCTTAACATTGTTATGTTCATAAAGTACATTCTCTATATATGAATATGTGTTAATTTTAAGGTACAAGGTTATTTTATTATTGCAACTTAGGAATGCTTTTTGTCGGGGAGTTTTACTCCAACCACATGTACATACAAATAATTTTCTTATATTGCTTTGGTTCAAAACCCTTAACACGTTTTAAATAACTAAAGGGAAAACTAAAAAGTGGCAAAAATGGCTAAAGACATGGTTGGTAAAGTGGGATGTAATGGGGTTTCTTTTTAAACTAAACAGGAACTACATTTATGCACTAAGTATGCTGACTACACTTAATTAAGACTCATATAATATAATACAAAACAAATTAAGTCACGTTAAATGGCAACGTTCAATAAATTTCAACGCACTCGCTTACAAAATTTATATTTTTGTGAGGAATTCGTCGAGATTTAAATGCGGCGGCAACTCGATTTCCTCTAATTTAATGTCGCTATACTTAAACATCACTTTAAATGGATGAATAAAGTTTTGGTCCATTGTAAACTCGTCGCTCTTTGGCTGAAATTAAATCTTATTGTAAGTATATATATATAAACAAATTTTTTTGTTGCTGCTTTACCATGTTCTGCCTTTCATTCAATTCCTGCGTCAGCTTGTCCAGGAATACATTCGTTATTTCGCTTTCATAATCATCTAGTTTGTAGGACTTCATGACCTTCAGCACCTGGGCGGTATTTAACGACGTACACAGATCGCAAATAGTCTGCACATCCTCCTCACTTTTGCGGGACTGCAGTAGCTGCGATACCTGATTCAAAGGTGCTAACGGTGAAAGCACCTCATTCGACTGCAGATAAAAAAAAAAAGGAGATTAAAATCGAAGATAATCAAATAACACAGTCACGCATACTACTAACCATCTTTTTGTCCCGAACCCAATCCTCAATGCAGCCCAGATTGTAGCGTATTATCATTCCGGTCTCCCACATACAGATGTCACCGCGCAACATCAAACAGTTGAGAGCAACTGCACAAACAAAGTATAAGAGTTGGCTGAAGATCTGCTCAGCATAGATACTGTCCAGACCAAAGTGCTGAAATTGCTTGTAAAAGTGCTCGAGTTGGCCAATTAGCTGCTTCCAAGCAGGTATATTGCCGTGATCAGGTGATGATGTGCTTCGATTCCGCATTCCATGTGCATGTCGGGTGCGTTGAATCTCATCGTTATTCAGTATAGCCGGCACAATCTTCTGATCCAGCAGTCCCTGGATCTGCATGACAAGCGCTTGGTAAAGATTTACAATAAGGTCGAGTATTACGCGGCGATATTCGTAGAGATTGAAATTTTTTAACTGCTGTTGATTCTGCTTCTCCGTATTAAATTTAACGTATTCCTCAACATCGCCGTATTGCTTTAACAGATTCAGTAGTCTGCAAAATTATATACAGTTTAGAAAACAATTAGGATAAATGTCTTAATTACTTACGTTATGGAATTAACCAGCCAAATGACGCGATTCTCTATGGGATGAGGGGTTCTATGCATTTTCTTAATTTGCATAACAAATTTACTCAGCAGCTCACGAACATCTTCATCTGCATTGATCAGATCAGTATATCTGCAAAGTAAAATAGAATGGAGTTCCTCAGATCTAGCGAGTGGCAATATAGAATCTTAAGCTGCTTACCGAATGCACATAAAGATGAGATAAGCGGGAAAGCCAGGTAGCAAACCAACCACAGTGCGTGGAGTTAAGCTACTCAGCAGACGCTGCAAAATCTTGTCCAGATCGCTGTTGTGGAACTTCATCAGGCCAAGTGGATTTTGAGACTTTTGCTTGGTGACATTGGCTCCCACATCGTTGTTGTTGGCATTGGCGGCCTTGTTGCGACTCATTTCCTCTTCTAGTTGATTCTCAAGCTTGCCGCCGTCCTGCCTGTAGACCTTCAGCTTGGCATTAGCCAGCTTTAGCTCATCCTGCACCAGCAGGTACTGGGTAATGGCCTTCTTTAACTCGAGACGCAAAAACCGATCGTTCTGCTTCAGCGTTTCCACATTTGCCTGATCGAACTCATCGATGCTCTTGAAAATCACCTCCTGCATCTCATCCTTTTCGTTATTGAGCCGCTCGATGGCTTGCGTCATTTCTATAAGTTTGCTGTTGTGCTCCTCTGTAATGGCCTTTAATTCCGATTCCAGTTGCCTGTTGACCAACTTCTGTGACTGAAATGCTTCCATTAGCTCGTGCACATTGCTTGCATCGTTGCCTCTGAGTTGCAAACTCTCCGGCTCAATAGAGCGCAGCGATTGGCTTTGCTGCAAATAAACAGCCTTCAATTGGATGCATTCTTCCCGTCGTCTACGCACTTCCTCTTGGAGCGCAGCAAGTTGCGCTATATTCGCATAAGGAGAGAGATAAAGAAAAAAATGGGGGAGTGGAAGGAATTGAAAATAACAAGTGCACTAAAGACGGATTTCGAATGTTACCATTCAGCTCGTTGATCTCAACACCATGTTGAATGCTCGTGCGCAGCTGATCGTAGTCGCTGCGTAGTTTCTCATTCTCTACCTCAAGCTCGGAGACGCTATGGCAAGTGTGTGGCAATAATATACATAATATACATAATTTTTAATTAGACTAACGCTAACTATAGGCGTGTGTGTGCATGTGTTTGTGTACATTGTTTCACAACTGTTGGCTCAATATGCGCTACTTACCGGAATGAGTCCTCAGTTGGTTTATTACGGCTAGCCAGCTTTACATACTGCTCCTGCAAGCTCCTGTGTTTCTGCTTTTCCTCTTCGAGTATGGACCGCAGTTTCACCACAATGCTCGTGTTGTCAAGGAACGAATCTATTGATAAGACAAATACATTAGATATAAATTTCAAATTTATCAAGTTCTGCCTTACCATTCTTATTCCTTAAATCTGGGTATCTATTTATGTCAAGGGTATTCTTTGCAGAACCGTAGCCCACATCATCTTCATTTTGGCTGGATGCATTGCTGGCGCTACGTGTGTGATGAGGGCCAAAGCCGCCAAGACCATTTTGCTGCTGTTGGAAGTTGCTCAGCTCCTCCTTGAGCATATAATTCTCGTTTTCAATCACCTCCTTGTCTTTAATGGCACGCTGATAGGCTTCATTAAGCTCCTTATTGTCAATTTCGGTTAGCATGCGCTCTTCCCGCTCCCGCTGAGTGCCTTCTGCACTCTTGGCCATTTCTATCATAGAGTCTACCTGTTTACGCAACTCTTCGTTTTCCATGCACCAAATTTGCTTCTGTTGGCCCCACTCCTCCTGCGAATGGCCGTTTTCTTCCAGCAGTTGCATTTTCTCATCGCGCTCCGATTCCAGCTGCTTATTGAGCGCTTCAATCAACTTATCCTTATCTAAACAAGCGGCCTTAACATTCTTAAACTCGTGCTCCAAGTTTTTCTTCATTTCCAACTTCATTCTGTTAACAAGAAAGAACAAATTAGTAAAGAGTAGTAACTATTGCTAAAGTGATTTTCTACATACTTTAGAACGCTTATTTCGCTAGTCTTGTGCTTCAGAGAACTGTTGTCCCGATTAAGTTCATCGATGCGCTGCTGCATAGATATGATCTTGTTTTCCAGTCCCATGTACTTGTTCTCTATATGGGATATAGTCTTTGCCTCCGCCTTCATACGCTTGAATTTACGACGAGCCAGGAAACGTCTCACAGCAGCCTGGCAAATGATTATACTGCGACGCCGTTTCTGGTAGGCGCGACGTGCTAACACACCACGCACAAACCGCTGGATCTGAACGGCTCGGAAGTAATCTCTCATGGCATAGAACCTATTGCGTGCCAGCATACCACGCGCATACTGCTGTATCCCGGCAACCGAGTGGCACAGACGCAAATAGCGACGACGACAAAGCCAACCTCGGGCGTATTTGGACAATATTAGAGCTGCGCGTGCCTCTCGTAATTTCTGGGCACGCATGCGCGCCATATAGCCACGTGCATGTCGCTGTATACCGAAGATAATGCCCTGAAGTTTCAGATAGCGGCGTCGCTTAATGAACCGTCGCACCACCGACTGCACAATGGTAATGTATTTCTTGCGCAGATTAGCTCGAACTTGCTCCAGATAGGCCACCTGTCCGGCTCTAAAAAATATCTGCGTATTGCCAAAACGATACTTGTCTTCATCCTGTATCCATTTAAGTACAATATTACGGCACGACTGCTTCATGTCGTTCTTATCGATTTGATTGCGGTGCGCCAGTAGCTGGTAACGCATATAGAAATCCGGATAAAGCCAGCGAGATGGAAATCCGGCGGCTGAGATACGGACAGTTTCGAGTACTCCGCATGCACGCAGTTGTTGAATAATCTTAGCGGTTTCCCATTTAAAGGCTATCTTATCATCGTTTGGCTAAAAGCCGGATACAACATGTTAGTTTAATTTAAGAGTCAAATATGAATATGTATATATATATACCTTGATGCAGCGCACATAGTGCGGGGTGGTGGCATGCAATGTCGAGATTAGAGAAGCCAGACTCTCCTGGAACTGTGAGCCCACTGTTTTCCTGTGCTGCTTTGATGGCATCACCTGATAAAATAAAAAAATAATGATTGGGCATTGATCGTACGAGATAAAGGATAAAAAACATAAAGTTAGTGGTTTATAAGACAAATAACTAACTCTTCGACGTGTTTCGTTGAGTTGCTGTTGACCCAGTTGGCGATACATTGGACAGTGGACAGTGAACAGTGGTTGAAGGACAACAAGCGTATGGAAATACAAATTAGCAATACAATTATTACAATGAACATAAAAAACTTATCAATGAGTTCTAGCTAAGAGTGGTTAAGCATGAAGCCCACCCACCTGTTTACGATTAGCACTAATCACAACACGTCCACCCAACGTGGTTGTGTTTTTATTCGGATCCGTGCTGAGTGTGTCTACTTCTTCCAGTATCATCACTTGTTTGCAGAGCAACATGTTCGACTGTGCCAACACGTTGGTCAGTTCCTTGGACACAGTATCGCGATTCTTTTCCAAAAATCCATTTACATCGTACTCAACCGTGTCCGAAAAGTGTTTAATGAAGAAGCCTAATGTTCAAATGAGGTAATTAAGTTAATTTTTCGTGAATGAATGTATTTAATTGCTTACTTGTGGTACCAAAGCGTGGCTTCTCAAAGTGTGGAAATTTGTTGCACTTTTCCACCAATTTCACCGCCCAGCTTTCATCTGAGCCTTTGGGCATCTGCGAAGCAATAATATAAAACAAGTAATATTAAACAATATACGTAAATTGTTTAGCAACTTACTCTGCACTCTTCGTCGAGAAGATCAAGCACACCCAGACGTGATTCAATGAGATCAATGCACGGCTGATTGTCATAGAAATCAATCATGGTCCAGGTAATACCCTCCTTGAGGTACTCCTCCTGTTCCAATTTAAAGACGTGCTGATTGAATTGCTGCTGGAGCTTTTCGTTCGCATAGTTTATACAAAACTGTTCAAACGAGTTCACTTCGAACGTTTCGAAGCCGTAGATATCGAGCACACCAATGAAGCTGCACTGTTTGCTACCGTTATGCAAATTCTTATTCAGCACATTGACAATATACTGAAAGAGTTTTGCGTAGATGTGCTTGGCCAAGGCATCCCGTGCGGCCATCGCCATATCTTTGTTATTCGGTATCAGCACATATTCATTAACTGACTCTATCTTACGCATCAATAGCCAGCGACGCAAATCATCAGCATTGATCTTTAGTAGATCGCCAGTTACTTGCAAATGCAGATCGTTTTGCTAAAAGAATGCAAATAAATTTGTAATGGGAATAATATTTAAAGACTGTTCACCTACAAAGATATCACAAGAGTCAGTGTCTTCCTCGTCGCTGCCATCCTTGTACTTTTTGGACACCTCAATGTTGCCCAAATGCAGAATGCCAGCAAGAATCTTGACTATATCCGCAATTTGCTGTATGGAGAATCCCAAAACAGTCATTGCCTGTACAGTATCATTAAACTGATCCGCATCGGAAATTCGTTCAATGTCTGGCGATCCGCCCATCTTCAAGAATTGATAATTATCCTGATGTTCTGCAAGATTGCAATTGTATATATAATAAATATATTCCTTTTATTTACAGAACTCTTCTTACCCAGCACCAGTTCAGGATATTTAGCACGAGCCGCACACAACTGATAGAATATGTGATAGTTACGTTCACCTTGCGCCTGATACACCACTCGAGACTTCTCCAGCAGATACGTGTGCATGGTGGCGCCCTGCAGATACATAACACCCATGTGATTCGTGAACAACAGCTTGGTGAACTTGCCAAAACGCGAGCTATTGTCATTGCGCGTGGTCTTGGCATTGCCAAAGGCCTCCATGATCGGTGAAGATGCCAGCACCTTGCGTTCGACCTGTGTTTCCGACTCGGAGCCGCCAACGGCTGCAAAATAACGCATCGCATATTTAGCGGACACGGTTTTGCCAGCACCCGATTCGCCGCTAACAATGATGCTAAGATTGCAATTCTCACGCTCCAGTTTCGTGTACGCTTCCTCGGCAAGTGCGAATATATGCGGTTCCAGTTCACCCATGGCATGGCCGCGATAGGCGCGAATAATGTTTGGTCCATACAACGGCAGATCCGCGTACGGATTGATGGCAACCAGTATTATACCGCAATAGGTGTAAATTATTTGGCGCTCACAGAAGCGTACACGCAAGTTGTAGAGCACGCCGGGCTCATGCAAATAGGATAGAGTGGTCAAATCGTTTTGACCCACCAATATAGCTGGGTTGCGCAGGGGAGGCAAATCGCTACCATCTTGCTTCAATTTAATCTCTTTCAAGGAACCCGATTCAGTTTGGATTTTCAAAAGGTTGTCACCCTTATGATAGCTTTCCTCTAACGTGGCGCTTTCCCAGACCTGTTCCGCATGGGGTATCCAAATTTTGGAACCCTGGGATAGCAGCAAAAATAAAAATAAAAAAAAGAGAGAAAGATGGTGAGAGAGCTGTTAATCAAAACATTGAACATGACCTGGGACAAAAATGCAACGATTGTTGCTCAATGGCAGGCAGCTTGAGCTGCCTTAAGCCAGGGCTGTCGTGTTGGGCCCCTCGCAGCCCCTCCTGTATACAAAAAACTACACATTTATTTACACACCAGTCGATTGTAATTGAAGCCGACACACACAACCAAAACTCGCTTATCAGCACGAAAGTTCTGATAAGAATATGATTCACATTTAACAAATTTTCTTCTCTAATAATGCACCATGACTCTTGGATGACATCAATAGGGGTTGGCATAGATGACGGGGCGCGCAACCTGCTCGTTAGAATTGAAGAAATGTAGAAAACGAAATTGGCGCAGAGCACACACACACACACACACACACAGTCGCTCACTCTCAATCAGACACACACACATTCATCGCACGTTGTTATTGTTATTATGTATGCGTTTTTATAAGCCCCCATTCTTAACACTGGGCCAGACAACGACGACAGCGCGCAATTGCCAACAATGCACTTGTGGGGCATCAATATAATGTGTAAATGTACCTTTGCGTAAAGCATCTCCTCGCTTGACATGATTACAGCGTGTCCGAGTGCCCAAGTACAGCTTCTTCGGCCACTTAAAACTCTCTAAGCACCGCTTTACTTCGGCAACGGCAACAATGAGGCGATTGATATGCGCATAAAACCCGTTAGTTTTGTCTTCTCAATTCCAATTTTAGTTAAGCAAATTTTGCCTTTTTTCCTTTTCGTCTTATTTTTTTTTTTTTTATTATATTTATTTTTTTTGTTAATTTTTGTTTTTGGGTTATTCACTTTTGTGTACTTATTGAGTCATTATCGGTCAAATTAAAAAAAAAAATACTTTTGGTTAATTTAAAGCTTTAGGCCAGATTGTATCAAAATATTTTCCTACATTGGTAATTTTGAAGACACTGCTAACAATAAACAGAGTTCGCCTTGTCGCCGTCTCTAAAATGAATCTGACTGACGTAGAACGTTGTGTTGCCAAAAAGGGCAGGGTTGCCACATGGCCCCACTGTTCTGGCCAAGTTAACATTGTTACAAATTGCTGGCTGTTATAATGGGCTCACTGAATTCATATTTAAAAAGCGCACACAACACTTTAAAACTCTATTTTCTTGGGATTTTCATTTGGATTTTTCGAATTGGAACTTTTCGCGGCAACAATTAGATGACGATTTGCAACACTGCACACTTACCTGCCGCCATCTGTCAACACTGCACATCAGCGTTACAGCTGCGTCTGTCAACATTTCCCGCGCAAAGCCAAAGTCGGCCCGTTGTACACGACCTCAGCAGTAAATAAGTTTGAAAATTGGTATTATTTGTTTTAGAACACTTACAAGTGATAAATAAAACTTTAAAAAATGTCAAGTCCCGCTCGTTCGCCCAATGTCGGATCTGGCACACCAAAGCAAGGAGCGCGTACGCCTACACGAGGTATTTTTTGGATGCGCCTTTCAAATTACAAAACTTACCGCGTATTTATTTTTGTTACCAGGCATATCCGTGCAGGAAGTGGATACACCAATGCGTATGGGTCCCGGTCGCTTGCCCGGCAGGCCCTCGGACAACATAAGTCTGCCACCCACGTCACCAGCTAATATTAGTTTGCCTGCCACGAGTCCGGCACGAGGTTTGGGCAACATGAGTGAGATTGACTTGAGTTCCCCCCTCAATTATGGCACTCCCAGCTCCATGGGCTCCATACGTACACCACGGTCCGGCATTCGTGGCACTCCTTTGCGTGCGCGTCCAGATATACGCACCGACAAGCGTATGCGCCAAGTGGCTATTGGTGGTACCTCGGGTGTAAGTTTCAACAGAATTTGTTTTCTCTGAGCTGTTGTTCAGAATTCCATATGTTTTTCATTTCAGCTGGAACCCATAGCTGAGAAAGGTTCAGAGACCACGGATCCTATTTCAGAGTCTTCGTCCGCACCACAACTGGTTGTGTGGGGCACCAATGTAGTTGTGAGCCAATGCAAATCGAAGTTTAAATCTTTTATCATGCGCTTCATCGATCCGAGTGCTGAGCAGGATGAGATTTCCGAAAACATTGATGTGAATCAGCCGTTGTATTTACAAAAGTTGGAAGAGATTCACACATTGGAGGAGCCGTACCTTAATCTGAATTGCGCGCACTTGAAAACATTTGATCGGGATTTGTATAGACAGTTGATATGCTATCCCCAGGAAGTTATACCTGGCTTTGACATGGCCATAAATGAGATGTTCTTTGAACGTTATCCCGCCGCTCTGCTGGAACATCAGATTCAGGTGCGTCCCTTTAATGCAGACAAGACGCGCAACATGCGCTCCTTAAATCCAGAGGATATGGACCAGCTGATCAGTATTAGCGGAATGGTTATTCGCTCCTCAAATGTCATACCGGAAATGCGTGAGGCATTTTTCATGTGCAACATTTGCTCCTTCTGCACCACCGTCGAGGTGGATCGCGGACGCATTGGACAGCCAACTCTGTGTACGAACTGCAATACAAATCACTGTTTCCGTATCATACACAATCGCAGTGAGTTTACGGACAAACAGCTTATCAAGCTACAGGAATCTCCCGATGATATGGCCGCCGGTCAGACACCACACAATGTATTGTTATATGCCCACAATGATCTGGTGGACAAAGTGCAGGCTGGTGATCGTGTCACTGTCACTGGCATATATCGTGCTACCCCTCTGAAGGGTAGGGGACAGAATGTAAAGAGCGTATACAAGACACACGTCGATGTGGTGCACTTCCGTAAGGTGGACAACAAGCGGTTGTACGAAGAGGAAGAGGGGTGAGTATCCATCTTCCTGTCCAATAACGTACTTGACTAATTTATTTTGTTACGCTTGCAGCAAGGATCATATATTTCCGCCTGAGCGCGTTGAACTTCTACAATTGCTATCAAAGAAGCCGGATATCTACGATCGTCTGGCTCGAGCCATTGCTCCATCCATTTACGAGAACGATGACATCAAGAAAGGCATCTTGTTGCAGCTTTTTGGCGGCACTAAAAAGAAGCACTCGACGCTTGGTCGTCAGAACTTCAGGTCGGAGATACACTTACTGCTTTGCGGTGATCCCGGTACATCCAAATCACAAATGCTCCAGTACGTCTACAATCTGGTTCCTCGCTCGCAGTACACTTCCGGCCGCGGCTCCTCAGCTGTGGGCTTGACTGCATTTGTGACCAAAGATCCAGAGACACGTCAACTGGTATTGCAAACGTAAGAGACTTTTTTCCCAATTTAAAATGTATTACAATGTAGTTCACATTTTTAGTGGAGCTCTTGTGCTGGCGGATAATGGTGTCTGCTGTATTGATGAGTTTGATAAGATGAACGATTCTACGCGCAGTGTTCTGCATGAAGTGATGGAACAGCAGACCCTGAGCATTGCAAAGGCTGGCATCATTTGTCAACTGAATGCTCGCACCTCTATATTGGCAGCCGCCAATCCTGCGGAGTCTCAGTGGAATAAACGTAAAAATATTATCGACAATGTGCAGTTGCCGCATACTTTGTTGTCTCGGTTTGATCTCATTTTCCTGGTACTTGATCCACAAGATGAGCTCTTCGACAAGCGTTTGGCCAGCCATTTGGTATCGCTCTACTATGTAACCCGACACGAAGAGGAAGATACTATGTTTGTAAGTTTTTAAATTTAAGATATATTTTAATTGGAACCGTGTAAAAATTGGATTGTTGCAGGATATGAGCGTGCTGCGTGACTATATTGCTTACGCACGAGAACATCTGTCGCCCACACTGTCGGATGAGGCACAACAGCGCCTGATCCAGGCATATGTGGATATGCGCAAGGTCGGCGCTGGACGTGGGCAAATTTCCGCTTATCCCCGGCAACTAGAAAGTTTGATACGCTTATCAGAAGCTCATGCCAAGGTACGTCTTAGCAATACGGTGGAATTGCAAGATGTTGAGGAAGCCTGGCGACTGCATCGTGAGGCATTGAAGCAATCAGCAACGGATCCGTTGTCAGGTAAAATCGATGTTGGCATCCTCACCACCGGTTTGTCTACGGCAGCTCGGAAAAAGCGGGCAGATCTTGTGGCTGCCATTAAAGAAAACCTTAAAAAGAAAGGTAAGGTGCCAACGGTGCCATACCAGAAACTATTCAAGGAGATCAAGGAGGGCTCCCAGATTGTAAGTTCTTTGTTCACAATAGTTTCTAATTTCCTACTAATTTAAATTAATTATTATTTTTAGTTGATAACACGAGAACAGTTTGAAGATGCCCTAAAAGAGGTACAAGATGAGGGCGCCGTAGTTGTTATGGGCAAGAATACCATTCGAATTTGTTAATTTCATTGCAGCACAACAAAACAAAACACATTCATTCCTAGTATTAAGCAAAATGTTTTAATAAATAAAGATCATATTTTCAATTTTTAGCTGAATTTCTTTTGGAGAATTTCAACAATTAATTGGTCTTCCGTTTTTATATCGATACATTTTCCTTCGTTGCCCGCCGATAAATGAAATGTAAACAATTCAAAAGTGTTACCGCATTGTAAAAGGAAAGAATACTAGCATATTTTAGCTACGTTGGCAACTCTTTTTCTGATTACCTCACTCGCTCTATTGAGCGAGACAACAAGCGAACCATTAATAAGCAGGCACAATCACGGCATAACAATAAATGCTTTGTTTTTCCAAGCCCTCCTACAAGCGTAGTAAAGTTTGGATTGTACGAGCGAGTAGGAGGACTGTTGCGTCACTAGGCACAAACAACAACGCCCATCCCACTCACACAGCGCTCAAACGGCAGCCCGGGAGATCAGCTGACATCGGCGGTAGTGGTAGTGGCATCTGCGCCCAGTAGCAGCAGAACCTGCAGCCCAAGCATTTGAAACATGGCATCCGCCTCGGCCGGCACACTGGAGGGTACGCTGAGCAAATGGACGAACGTGATGAAAGGTTGGCAGTATCGCTTCTTCGTCTTAGACGAGAACGCGGGCCTCCTTTCCTACTATACGGTAAGTGATCCTCACTGCTTTGTAGTGTCACTTGGCAAGGGACAGAAACTTTTGACATTTATCTACTTAAACCGGAGCTTCGTTAATTGTTATCTTATCGCCAGTCAACGACAAATAAACCGTTTCCTTCGCTCTCCTCAACCCTTAACAATTGTCGGCAATTAATCAACTTGCATATGCTGATGTATGTGTATATATATGTATATATGTATATATTTATATGTATGTGTATGTGTATGTATGGAACATTTATTTATTGTAATTTTGCCTCAGCTGCTTCAGCTGCGGCTGCGACTACGGCGACTGCGACAGAGCTTTTCCTACGTTTGGCACTATTGTAGGACTTGCGGTAGAAATCGTAGAAACCGTAGAACATGAGTCCAATAACAAATATGAAATACATAAAGATTGACCTCTCCACACCGCAATTCAACGATACCAATATGGCATGTATCAATATAAGAATAAACTGAATCATCTGCATAACGGTGATTGACTTCTTAACGGGCATCAGAGCTCGGACCGTCCGCTTATCGGCCACAGCGGCAATAAGATAATATGTATACATTATAATATGCACATTCGAGTTGAGGAGTATGGGGAACAGCGCATCACATCCTGGAATATTCCATTACAATAATAATCCTCTAAGGATTAGGATTGGGAAGAATTAGATATACTTACCATTTTTTCGATTATGATTTATCAGCATATAGATAAGAGTTATTGTGCTTATATGATGGAACACGTGTAATTTCGTCACCTGGTTCTGTTTCTTGCGCAGCACAAATATAACTGTCTCAATAAGTTCCGACAGTTTAAGCCAGAATAGGAAATAGGCCAAACGAAAATGTCGATTCATCCGTTCAGTTGTCTCCTCCAGGACGCTGCATTTCCAGAAGTATATGATTGTGAACTCGGTAATGTTCAAAATCTGCACAGAGTGTCAAGTTCTAAGTGTAAAAAGGCCCATTTAAAATACATTTATTCAGACTTACCTCGTAGACAACGAATATGCACGAAACGACCTGAACAATATTATGGACTATAATCAGTTTTTTCAGTTCGTAGGGTTTTCGAAAGAGCATAAAGCTAAAATGTAAAGTTCGATTACAGCAACAGCGAAACGTTTTCCACAATTGTTGAAATGAATTGATAATTAGTTTTTTTCCATGATCTTTTTTTTTTGGATTAAATTTAGAGGTCACGCTATTTAATTACATTTACATTTCATTTAAATTCCAACAATACTCACTTTGGTCCCAGATGGTTAATTAATATAAAATATATGCCCAGGACGCTCAGCATGAACCACGGCGTGGCCATGATCGCAGGATGCTCGATATCATATGCTTGAATGAAAATCAATTTTTGGAATAGTAGAACATTTGATTTTTATAAAATAAACGTCTGATTTCTCACTTGGCTTATCCATTTTAAATTTGAATCACAATATCCTGCAGCACAATATACTTTATATGCACATATATATAAATTTATATATATATATATAGACTAATCACACCGATTAGCTGCGGGAATGTTCACGTCCCAACTTATCGACGATATGTGGGCAATTGTCAAATGCTTGCATTGTTTTTTAACAGCTAGGCTTCGAAACACATTTGATTAATTTATGCAAAGATACTCATTTCGAACTGCTCCATTAACCATTCTGCCTGCTGGCCTATGCGCACGTCATAGACGAGACCAATGCGTGCTCAAAGTTTATTCCTTTCCTTACAAATGCGTAGTATCTATATACTTTACAAATGTAGTTAATATATATACATTTACATTATAGTCCAAGGAGAAAATGATGAAGGGCGTTCGACGTGGTTGTGTGCGTCTAAAGGATGCTCTCATTGGCATTGATGATCAGGAGGATAATACTTTTACCATAACTGTTGATCACAAGACCTTCCACTTTCAGGTAAGTGTGCTTCCCAAACATTAATTCTAATGTATATAGAACAATATCATTTATCGTTTAAAATAAAATAAAAGAAAAGTATAATCTAGTATCAATCAAAAGTACACTTTAAATTACTCTATCAGATTATATTTAAAATGTTAATTGTTATCTGATAATTAGAATGGTTTTAAATATAGGTCAATATTATACAAACATTTTATACTCGAATAGAAAGTGCAAGTTGTTTATACAAGAATGAACACACAATAGAGCAATTTAAACAGATTTAAATTAATAGACGTACGTCTATCCCGCATGAGCACTAGAAAAGTCAATATAGTGCATGTACTATATTTCTAAACGTTCATTAAACTTTTGAAAACTAACGAAAGTGCTACTTAATTTTATACTGTACTTAACTATTAATGGATATACGACTAAGTCGATATGGTTGTATTTATATGGTTTTTGTGAATGAACTCACAAATCAGCACAAGCAACTGCATAATAAGTTCTATTTAAAAAAAAAAAAACAAAAGTGCCTCCTATGCGATTCTCATAATTAGAAGTAATGCCTTTAGATTTTCATGCTCTCTGTTCCAGTTACAGTATTATAGCCTAGTAAAATTCACACTTATATATAATAGCCAGACTTTTAAGCAAAATATAACAATTGCCTGTGGCATTTTTATTAAAAGGCCAGCAAACTTTTCAACTCTTACGACTCACACTCCTCTCCCCCACACACTCACACACACAAACAATCAAGTAAATGTTTCTTAAGTATTTTCACTGATTTTGTTTTTTTGCTTTTTCTCCCCCCTTTTGGCTCGGCTTCACCTTTTTGTAACGATAAAACTTATTGGCAAACGAAACGAACACCCACCCAACCACCGCATCACCCAATCAAACTGAACGACTTGCAGGCGCGGCACAGCGATGAGCGTGAGCAGTGGGTGCGACGTCTGGAGGACACAATACGACGGCACGCGAATCGTTCACGGCTGTGGGACAGTCAGAGCGCCTTCTACATTGCCGGTGGCTACACGAAGGAGTCGAGCGGCAAACGTGCCAACCACTTGGAGCTGGTGGGGCGGCGTGTATGCGAAGCGGATGCCTATCTTCAATTGATGATAGAGCAAACCAATGTAAGCTGTCCCTTTCAATGTGTAAGCTAGATTATTGCGTAATCAAATCTTAATCCTAAATTTTAAATTAGGCGCTGGACAAACGCATCGCTGAGCTAAGCGATCCCGCAGAAGAGGCCAAGTGCAAGGCGCTGCAGGATAACGCAAGTGTGAGTAAATGCAACTTTATTTAACAAGCAGCGCGCAACTATGAACACAACTTGGCGCTCAGCTGGGCAAGGCCAATGTCCAGATGAAGCTCATCCCGAAAGTCATTCGATATCTTTTGCATCTCACTGAAAGATAGACTCCAATAATTGTCATCGACTGGCATAAATTCGCACGTGTCCCGGCTTTGACGCACCTGACGGACGGCCATTTGGGTGTTCGCCTGGACGGCAGCATCACGTCCACAGAGGCTTAACGTGGCTTGCAGCTGTATCTGTTCGTGCGGAGTGGCCAGCCAAATGACAAATACCTGTTCCTTAGAATTGGCACAAGGCAAGATGCGATTTGCAGACAGATTATCTTTTACCGCTGTACTTCCTGCTGTCAAGCAAATGAGCACCACGACGGGTACGTCGCTGACCAGATGTGCATGCTCCAGCGGTAGGAAACTATTGTAGATCTCACGTCGTGACATCAACAGCTCTTGCTGTTCCTCCATCAGACGACCTCCATAGGCGAGCAGTCCAATCACATGGTTCTGCTTAAACTGACAGCTTCTGCTATCAAAGGACAGCACAACGCGCTGTCCCTCGTAGAGCTTGTGACAGCGCTGTGAGGCGGCGGTCTCTTCATTGTGATCGCAAAGGTAATGGAGCAGCAGAAGCTGACTGTCTACACGCCTGCGGCAATGATCAAAGAGACACGGACTGGAGCCGCAGCTGATGACCAGTTGGTCATCGGGCTGCCCTTTCTCCTCTGTGGAACTCTCGAGATACGTTTGCTCCATTGGCGCTGGAGTATCTCCCTTGTCGCCTTCGAACTGCTCTGGCTCTCCAAGAATTGGTTCATTAATACTGGCAGGAAACTTCTCTATGGCATTCACATTCTGCCAGCCAATGAGATCGGTCTGTCGTACGTGGAGGACACCCATTTCTACGCGCAAATCTTCCATGCCCTCACGCAGATCCTGTAGCTCTTTATCCAAATGAAACTTAGCCTCTTGCTCATTGTTGGCGCTGATCATTTGTGCACAACGAACCTTGTATTGCTCAAAATGTTGACGTACCTCATCAATTGTATGCTCCATTGGATCAAGCAGCTCGTCATCCATTTAGCGAATAGTTTAATCTTCAGTATTTTTTGTGTGAACAATGTGTGACGTTTAACAATTTGTTTATATCATTTTGAAATTTCGTTCGAGTTAGATGTTATTGATTTTCAATGCAAGTTCAGGGTTAGGCCTTTCAACCGGCCATATTATTAGATATGCATGAGGTGTGAGAGAAATTGCGAACTTGTGCCAGCTGCTGATAGAAACCAGCTGTTCATTTCCTTGGCAAACTTCGAGGTAAACTGTTTTCAGAGCAATACAAATGTATAGGCGAGATAGGGTAGTCCATTCGACATGGTTATTTAATAGAGGTCTTGACACTCTTTCTCTCACTCTTTTGTTTGCATTCAAAGTTATTTATACATTACTTTTATTGCACTTGCAGGCCATGTTGGATCATATCAAACACTCGATTGTTAGTCTACAAATTGCCAAAAATATGGCGCACCCCATCAATGGCATTTACAATGGCCCCACAACAACAGCAACAACAACTACAACGGGCATCATGATGGCAACGCCATCGGGAATGGCAGCTGGCGGCGGTGCAGTCGCTGGCCACAGTGGCGGCAGCAGCAGCAGCGGTGGCAGCGGCAGTGGCATCGGCGACAAGTCAAACGAGGCCCATTCCGCACTCAAAAATGAGCTGGCGGGCGACGATGAAGATGATTCAGCAACAGAAAATGGTAAATGTCATCCAAGTGTAAAATTCATTCTGTTAGTCACATTCTCGATGCATGTTTCCCAAGATTTGCATTTTAATAGGGTATACTAAGTATGACAAGAGAATTGCATATATACTGCTGTTACTACTATCTTATCACTTTGTATCTGCGCATATGATAATTTGATAAGCTTTTCATGTACAGCAAACGTATATTTTGTCACTCGCATTACAAATTACCACATACATATAATATTAAATAATTAGTGTAGGGTATTCGAACATCTGTCAAGCCGTGCAAGCTTTTCATATTCCATATGTATGTACAAATTGCAAACAAATGTGGCATTTCATGATTCAGGGTCATCACACAAACACACACACACACACACACACACACATGTATGTGGATGCGCATATCCCAAGTGGCCTGTTTATAAGTTGATAATCGATGAATTAGCAATTAAAATTTGAGCCAAATGCAGTTGATTAATATGGATATTGATATTTGTGTCGTTTGTCTCATTTCAGCCACAACTGCGCCATTGGGACTGGTCGTACCTGAGACCTCTTATTCGAGCAGCGAAGGTGAGGATGACTTTTACGATGCCTACGATGACCCGTTCACCAGTTTGGGCAACTCACCAATTGGCTGGTAAGTGTGAGAACTAAACAACAGCTATTTGCCAGTGTTGCCAAGTGAACAGATGCCGGTTCCCCAATGCGTACAACTGCATTTAAATGTGTGTGCTAGTGTGTGTTTTTACATACATACATATACATATACTCTGCTGTCTCTCTCTCTCTCTCTCTCTTTCCCTGACTCTTTAGTTAGTATTTGAAGAGCGCATGCGCAATGCAACTGCAACACAGGTATTGCATACACATACGCATACACATACACACACACACACACACACACACACAAACACACACACATACACACACACACACACACACACACACACACACACACACACGTGTATAGTATTTAAGTTGGTCAGTCGCCTGTGAATTATTTATGCAATATTGCAAGTAGCAGCGTCAGCCGATTTGGCAACGCCAACACGTCACAGCTGACTGGCTGACGGGCTGTTGTTGTCGGCCCCAGCTCAGCGCCAACAAAGGCCTCCGGGGTACATCGTGCAATTTACGATTTCGTCCTGTCAGTTTGTAGTTGCGTTCGTCGCTGACTGTTGACTGTGCGCCTTTCTCCATTGTTTCATTTTAAGTTCAGTTAAATGGCGAAATGCTCATAGGTTCTACTTTGATTTATGTTTCTGTGTGAGTGCAATTGTGTTTCCTTTCGTTCTGTGTGTGTGCGTATGCATGTATAAGCTGTTTGATTTGTTGCGCACAGATGGCGCCGCAAAGTATGCAAAACAAAAGTTTGCATTCGCCATTTTAAAGACTTGCCTGCCCCTTAAACTGCATTCGCATTTGCATCCGCATCCGTATCCGCATCCGCAACAGACAGCATCGCCAGTGTTGCCATGTTTAAGAAGTGGGTACGTCGTGTTAGCCTAAGGTAAGCACCACTTTCAAATGTATTCGTGTGCGTATGAATGTGTGTGTGTGTGAGTGCGTGTGTCCATTTGTCCGTCTGTTTTATAAATTGTAAATGAGCCAAGGCACGTACTAAGATTGACGAAGGGTAGAGGAAGACTGGACCGCGCGTGCTGGCCCAAGGCTGACATCATTTAAGGATTTAAATTTGGGCAATTTATGAATAATGCATAAGCATCCGGCATCAGAGCTGTTGCGGATAGATTATTAATCAACAAGTCTTAAATTAAATTGCAGCACCACGCGTGGGTTTACTGAAACATCGCCCACGCACGAAAAACCGCCGGACAGCTTTGTTGGTGGCGGCGATTTGGCTAGAGCAACAACGCCAAAATTAACTACCACAGCATCAACAACAACTACAACAGTTGCGCCAACAACGCTGCCGGAAATTGATGAAACAGGCTCAAACCAAGTGCCGAGCTCTCGCTCATCCAGCTATGACAATGGCATCGATTACGATGCCCTTTACGAGGAGGAGGAGGTGATGGACCTCAGCATGGAGGCCCATGGCTCAATGATAACGCATCTGTTGTCCCAGGTGAAGATCGGCATGGATCTCACCAAGGTGGTGCTACCCACATTCATATTAGAGCGCCGTTCTCTGCTCGAAATGTATGCCGACTACTTTGCCCATCCTGATTTGTTTCTCAAGTGGGTTGCATTTCTTAAATATACAGGAAACAACTGCCCTAACAATAATGTGTAACCTTTTTAGAATCTCGGAGCTGGATGACCCACGTGATCGCATTGTCCAGGTTTGCCGTTGGTATTTGAGTGCGTATCATGCGGGACGTAAGAGCGCGGTGGCCAAAAAGCCCTACAATCCCATTTTGGGCGAAGTATTTCAGTGTCATTGGGATATTCCAGGTAACTTATTGCAAAATGTGTAATTTTCAAAGCTTATAATTTATTTACTTATTTGTAGATGAAACCCAAGATGCAAAGGAAGTTCGGGATGGCCCTGTGCCTTGGTGCCGTCGAGATCAGCTAACGTTCTTAGCGGAGCAAGTCTCGCATCATCCGCCAAGTGGGTTTTAGACTATTTAAGCAAATGTGCTTAACTAATTGATTCACATTTGTGACACAGTTTCAGCCTTTTATGCAGAGCATTATAATAAGAAGATAACATTTACTGCTCATGTTTGGACAAAATCAAAATTTCTGGGTCTATCCATTGGTGTGCACAACATTGGCGAGGGCATCGTTACCCTGGTGGATCGAAGTGAAGAGTACATTGTAACGTTTCCAAATGGTTATGGAAGGTATGTGATATGTAATTTATTACCGATGATAAATTATTACATTTGGAACTATATTATAGGTCGATATTAACGGTGCCTTGGATTGAGTTGGGTGGCTCAGTCGAAATCAAATGCCCACAGACCGGCTACTATGCCAACGTGGAGTTTCTCACAAAGCCTTTTTACGGCGGAAAACGTAACAAAGTCAGCGCCGAGGTGCTTATGTCATAAATAATCTTCAACTATACATTAATACATATTATCAAACATCTTAGATTTATTCGCCCAATGACAAGAAGCCATTTGTTTCGATTGCCGGCGAGTGGAGCGGCCTAATGGAGGCCAAATGGCATGATAAGAACGTAAGTTGAAACAGGCATGTTTGACCCATCGTTAAATATAATTGTGTTTATGTAGAGTTGTATATTGACTTATTGTTAAACGTTAAAACCTCTTTGAAAATCCTTTTCTGTAACACTGCGCCTCAAATGCTGCAACAAACAACACAACCAGTTGGCAGCTACATCTATCTATCTATCTATACCAAAACTGTATTCCTATACGCCTGTCTACCTCCTTAACCTGTTCCAATTTACTTTTTGCGATACTTGTACTTTTCTCTTAAATAGTTTGGGACCACATTTCTTTGTGTGTATTTACTTTGTTTATCTAGAAAATTAAACCTCAAAACCAATACTAAACTGCCTGCTCAAGTTTTGAATTCCCACTACAGAATATTGTTGCGTAGATGTTGTGTCTGTGTGTGTATCTATGTTTGTTCAAATGCTTACATCCACGTGCATCTTTAATTTTCTAGAAAACCGAAGTATTCGTCGACGTAAATCGCATACCCATATTTAAGAAACAAGTTCGACCAATCGTTGAACAGGATGAATATGAATCGCGACGTGTTTGGAAGGAAGTGACTGCGGGACTCAAGTAAAATTCTTATTTATATATAATTAATGAGCTGCAATTAATATTCAATTTACTAAATGTATATTTTATTTTAATTTTCAATTCGTTTACAAACAGATTTAATGATATTGAGCGAGCAACTAATGCCAAATTTGTTGTGGAGCAGCAGCAGCGTGATCAGGCCAAGGTTCGCAAGGAATACGACCTAGCTTGGGAGCATAAGGTAAGCTGGAGTAATTACTCAAATATACTTAAATGTTATAACATTAAAAACTCTTATTTATTTACAGCACTTTAAACCTGTGGGCGATAATTGGATATATACAAAGCCGCTGAGTCAGCGCATGTATTTGCAGGAAAAGGAGGCCAAAAGATAATGCACGAACGGGCGCGATAAGCTAACGCCATCACCAATGTGTGTATACACATATATCAATATATCTATGTATAGATATGTGTGATTCATATCAAGATTAAGCCTCAACTATTGTATAATTTCCACAAGTGCGCAAATCTCAGACACAAACACTGACGATGATAAAACGTAACATATGCAGGAAACTTAATGTTTTACAGTATAATGAATTATGAGATATGAGATATGAGATAAGCTATAAGAAACCAACCTAGTGTCCATTTAACAATTGTAAATAGTTTATATACAGAAGACATAAACACAGACAAACAGAAAGAAAAAGCAAAAGCCAAGTTTAAGTAGACAGTTAAAAGCAAAAATATTTAAACGACACAACGTAAACTGTTTAGGTGCATACAATGGTTGAAATTTAATGAATCTAATAAACTGCAATAACTAATATTATACAGAGCAAACACTTTAATAGATTAGTCTCAAAGCAAAGCATACTCGTATCAAGCAACATATTAAATAGATATGTACTAGCGTGTTTCAAAGGCAATCGCAGTAAACTGCAAAACAAAGAACACCTAAAAATATACCTTTTACAATATAAAATGAAAATTAACACACACTCGACACATAATGCGATATGTCATACAAAAGTTGTAGATTACCGAAAAATGTTAGAGACTTAAGCATAGAAATTCTATTTTTTAAATAAAAGACTCTAATAGATGAAATACTATACAAGAGATATCTGATAGATACATACTATTAAAAATTAATTCCTGTTTTCAAAACCTTAGACAAGTGCACAATTAATTTTGTCAAATAAAAGAAATAACGATAACTTTAGTATTATATATATATTTTTCAATTCCATTGTCACAATAATAAAGATGAAAGCTTTACTTACAAACCCACAGCCATAACTCCAACGAATTGCCTGTAAAAAAGTAAAATATCAATTGTATTAATCACTAGTTAGCATATAATTTAATTGGCATTTGACAATGTTTCAACAATCACACGGCAAAGCAATTTTTTTCTTTGTAACTACCGAATACTCTCACGCAAAGTTAACGCAAATGAAACGAATAAAGAATATTACGCTTTTAAAACTGTTAAAATAATCAATTATACAAAAGTATATAGAATATCCAATGCAGACAGCCTCAAAAAATATAAACAAAAAACAAAGTACTAATGAAAGCAATACATATATTTTTACGAATTTCTTTAGAAGTTAAAAACAAAAGAAAATAAAACACACAACATAGAATTTAAATCAGCCATTATACTAATATTGCAAAATAAAACTTGTTAGTGCAAATAAACATAGTTTGTTCATATTTGAAATTCGTTGGTTTAGCGCCAAAGTCTTTTGCTCATTTGAACCTTCGTTGGGCGCGGTGGCAACGCTGCAATTTGACATTTACTGGTGATGCCAGCTTATTTGAAAAAATTGACGTGGCTCTAAATTTTAGTGTTTAGGTGTTTTAAGAGGCTGAAATTGCAATGCGAAAACTTTTGCACGCAATTTGTCCATTAAATTAAACGGTGAATCGGTGCTGAAACGGATTTAAAATATTCCCACAAGTACGCATCAAATATACAAGCGAAAACGTGAAAATCGCTCAGTGAGTAATAAAGAGCGAGAGTAATTGTGTGCGATAGAGGCCGAGGCCCGCAAGGCAGCGCCGTTGTTCATTGTCAGCTAAAAAAGCAAAAAAAATTGATAAATTTCGTTTGTTGCGTGCCAGTTGAAAAGAAATTATTTTAAAAAAATTATTAATTGCATCTGCCACTGCAGACAAAAAAAAAAAAAAGATAACCCACAGCATTGGAAGCAACACAAGAAAATTGGTGTGCATGCTACAGCAGTCAATTAACGAACGCAGGAAAAGAAGAAGAGCCAACTACAAAGTGCAAGTGCTGGTCAAGTACACAAAGTGACACACACACACATATACAGAGAGGCCCATACGTTCCAACGCCCTTTTTCCAGCGATCCCATTAGTTTGGCAACATTGACAACAAGAAAGGTAAGCCTTAAAAAATGGGAAATGCCCTTCCACTCTGTTTAATGTCCCGCGATGACGACGACGACGTCATCAACACTGCTGATAGAGCATATTTTTTTTTATTACTTGACCTTATCAGATCGTGAATTAGATTTGATAAGGCGAACAGCTATTTGCCTAGCCCTGGCTTCTAATTAGCAGCACCAATAGATCTTCCGAAGCAGCAGCCGCAGCAGCATAAGCAAAAGCAACAGCATTTTAAGCTTTAGCCCAGCTCCAATGTCGCTTTGTAAGTTCAATAAACGCTTTATCAAGTCCGCCGACATTATTCAAGCGAATATGTCTCGCTTTTGTTCGCATTCGCAGTGTGTAAATGAAAAACCACGTAGTGTTATACATTCTTCCAAAAATCTGCTGACTGCCGCACTCCAAATACCCTTTCGTTCTGAAAATGAATATATGTATATATATTACTTTATTATCATATTAGTCACTAAGTGGATTTTAATGTTTTTCGTTATCAGTAGTATAACAATAAAATTGAATCTATTTTTAATGTGCTATTAAATAAAATAACAATAGTTAAGCATCCTTTACTGCAAAAACTTTCTATCCAGAAGTATTTAGCTGAAGTTTTTGCCCATTAAAAGTTGACATAAAGAAATTAAAGTGTAATTCGTTACGGCAAATGCAATGCAAATGGAAATTAGCCTGAATTGAGGAGGTGCCAGCTTTTGTAATAGGAAATTCAGAAGGTTTATAGAACTAGTTGGCCCGTTAACTTGTTACCTTGGCCACCCTCTTATACTGATACCATATAAAAAATTTGGGTGTTGGGTACAGGTGAGTATGGTGCCTCATTTGATTTTTGTTGTTATTGATTTATGGTGTATTCAATATAAAATTGACTACCTCGAAATAACGGTGCTGATCTAAATAAACAAAAAATATAGCAAGTATGCCTCATTGTAAAGTTTCTCTTCTTCTTTTAGTTATTGTTGTTGTTATTGTTATCTGAGCACGTTTGGCAGCGATTATGCTAAGTGTTCAGTAAAATAGTTCTGGTTTTTATAAAGGTTCTGCTATTGAAACGATAAGATAAAGCAGCAACAACAGTTTTCCTGTTTCGGCCTTCACGTACAGACCTTACACGTCAAATTAGATGACTGCGTGAGCTATTGATGTATAAGGGAACTAATGCTAACCAGCTTTGCCTGGTAAGGCATTTAAATTGCATTTAATATCAGTTATTTTTATCTTTGCAATACATTAGAAACATTTCCATTGCATAATAGATTGTGTATATCTTAAAAATAGCTTTTAAAGAAAACAGACTTAGGCTGGATATCTTTTAATGTTTTTAAGACTATCTCTATCTCTATAAAGATTGATAATCTGGCAGACTATTAATAATATTATTTGGTATATTTTAAAAACAGTTAACAATCAACTAATGCGTGCTTTCCTACCTTTTCAGCTGCATTCCATGAATTAGGAGTGCAGAACGCAGAATGTCAACATACAATTCAAACTTTGTGCCACCCGCGCCAAATGGCAGCTTGGTAAATGGTCAGCAGCAGCAACAACAACTACAACAGCAGCAGCAACAACAACTACAACAGCAACAGCAACAGCAACAACTACAACAGCAGCAACTACAACAACAGCAGCTTTACGCGCAACAGCAAAAACCAATCGCCCCGAAGAAGCCAACCCATCAATTCCAGCAACAACCAACGCAGCCTTCTGTAAGTGCCACGCCTACTGGCAATGTACAATCGCCAACGCCTCAGTTCAATAGCAATGTGATGAGCAAATTTTTGCCGCCATCATTGAGCAATGGTCCAGGCCCGGCTGCACCAGCCACCAATCTGCCCGCACATCTGCGACCTGCCACGGTAAATGGACCTTCATCCGCCGCAACTATTGGAGCAGCACCTTCCATTGCCAATGGCAGCAATGGCGCACTAAGCGCCAACTCCTCACGCACGGCATCGCCTGGTTTGATTAACAACAGTCTCAACTTAGCACCATCAACGGAATCGGGAATAACACAAAAAGTGACACCATCCAAGCAGCAGTATTTGCCGGGTCCATTGGGCAACTATGCGGTGCCCAATCAGCCACCTGCCAGCTCATTGCGCGGTCCAATGCCGACTCAACATCAATTCACGGGTCAAATGGCTCCTGCGCAGCAACAACCAAATCCAGGCAATCTGGGTCCTACGTTGTCGCATCAGATAGCGAGCAGTCAGCCGTCTTCCATGTTGTCGACGCAGCAGACACCAACCAGTCAGTCGGGCGCTTCATTGCCGCCACCACACCAACCACCAAGTCAGGTGTCTGGCTTGACAAGCGGTATGCAGAACATGAACATGAATCCCAGCAATGGACCCAGTCCGGCGCAAACTTTTGCACGCAAGGATTACCGAGGTGTAGCTACAAGTCTGGCTGGCCCAGGCCAGCAACCGAACATCAGCGGTGCCAATTCCTTGCTAGCCTCAAGTGGAGTTGCGCCCAACCTGCCAAATCCGATGATCGTACCATTCAATGCCACTGTTCCCAGCAACAAAAGCCCGGCGAGTGTATTTGGTGCCGTTACAACAGCTCCCAAATTGGCCACAAGGCCTCTGCCTGCACAAAAACTGACATACGGCGTCGCACCGCCAGCATCTGTAGACCGGCCGGAACAAAACAACAATACCCCACGTGCTGCATTACCGCCAACAACGCAGTCAGTAATGCCACCTGCACCACAGCAAGCTGCACATCCAACGGATCAACGCCCGCCGTTGCCTTGGCAACCACCCACTGCGGCGATGCCTCCCATGCCTGGCGTGGTGGCAAAGCCGCAGGCATTTATGCCACCGCCGCTGTCATTAAATCAGAATATGCCAACACAGGTGCAACCGCCGCCCCTGGGACTGCCGCCAACCACGGAGCAGCAGCAACATCTACAGCAGCAGCATCAACAGCAGCCACAATATCCGTATAAGCAAGCGTTTCCACAGACGATGCCACCACAGCCGCAGCAGCAGCAGCAGCAACAATTACCTCCACCTGGTATGTTTGGAGCCCAGCAGCCCGGAAATGCGCCGTTGCAGTATCAGCCTCAGGGTGTGCCGCAGCAGCCTCTAAGTGTGGCACAGCAGGGATTTAGCCGACTGTGGGGGCAGGACACAATTGATCTTATGCAAAACAGGCATATCCTATCGCCGGCAACGATTGCGGCACCGAAGGTCGTGTTGCATAATCAGTTCCACGAGTCTATCAACTGCAATCCGAGCATTATGCGCTGCACGCTAGCCAAAATCCCGGAGAGTAATTCTTTGCTACAAAAGTCGCGTTTGCCTCTTGGCATAGTCATTCATCCATTTCGCGATGTCAACGTAAGTGTATAACAAATTTAAATGAATTAATAACTAATAAAATATCTCTTTATAGAGCCTGCCTGTGATACAGTGCGTCAATATTGTTCGTTGTCGCCTGTGCCGCACCTACATCAATCCCTTTGTCTACTTTGTGGACAGCAAAATGTGGAAATGTAATCTCTGCTATCGCGTCAATGAGCGTAAGTTAAATCAGGCTTATAAGTAGATTGCAACTAATAATTGGACTTGAATCGTAGTGCCTGAGGACTTCCAGTTTGATCCGGCTACGAAGACCTATGGCGATGTTACACGACGACCCGAGGTGCGTTCCAGTACGATTGAATTCATAGCGCCATCGGAATATATGCTGCGTCCACCACAGCCGGCGATGTATCTGTTCCTGTTCGATGTGTCGATCATAGCACAGCAGAGCGGTTACCTGGAGTCCGCCTGTGCGGTGCTTAACCGTCATTTGGATGAGATGCCGGGAGATGCGCGCACCCAAGTTGGTTTCTTATGCTACGACAGTTTTGTACACTTCTATAGCATGGCAGAGGGTCTGAATCAACCACACGAGATGACGTTGTTGGACATTGATGATCCTTTTTTGCCACGTCCGGACAGTCTACTGGTTAACCTCAAGGAATGCAAAGAACTGGTTAGAGATTTGCTTAAGCAGCTGCCTAAACGTTTTGCTCATACGCATGATCCAGGCTCGGCATTGGGCGCAGCTCTCCAAGTGGCCTTTAAGCTCATGGTGAGTACCAATTATCAGAAAATCAAGTGACAAGTCATGCATCTAAATAATATTATAAATAATTATATTTAGCAAGCGTCAGGCGGACGTATAACTGTATTTCAATCGTGCCTTCCCAACAAGGGACCTGGAGCGCTCGAACCGCGAGAAGATCCTAACAATCGCTCGGCCAAAGATGTTGCGCATCTTAATCCAGCAACGGATTTCTATAAGCGATACGCTTTGGAGTGCTCCGGCTATCAGATTGCAGTCGATCTGTTTCTGATGAACCAACAGTATAGCGATATGGCAACCATATGTAAGTTTTTTGTAATAAACTTTTGGAGTACATATGCTAATCCATTTCTGTATTGCAGCCGGCATGAGCAAACACAGTGGTGGCTGTGTGCACCACTTTCCGCTTTTCCAGAAAACCAAACAGAATATGGTGGACTCTTTTAAGCAGTGCTTTAAGCGCTATCTCACCCGAAAGATTGGCTTTGAAGCTGTGATGCGTATACGGTGTACACGCGGGCTGCAAGTCCACACATTCCATGGCAACTTCTTCGTGCGCAGCACGGATCTATTGTCGCTGCCCAATGTGAATCCAGATGCGGGCTATGGCATGCAGATATCGTATGAGGAAAGCCTCACAGATGTGAAGACCATTTGCTTCCAGGCAGCGCTGCTTTATACGAACAGCGAGGGTGAGCGGCGCATACGTGTTCATACTATATGTCTACCTGTGACCGCTTCCCTGCCCGAGGTAATGCATTCTGCCGATACGGAAGCCATCGTGGGACTGCTCTCCAAAATGGCGGTGGATCGTTCGACGGCATCTAATCTATCAGATGCTCGGGACGCCTTCATCAATGCAACTATCGACGTGTTCAGTTCATTTAAGATTGCACAAAATCTTCCCTCCGGCCAGAGTGGCCAATTGATAGCACCACGTAGCTTAGCGCTGCTGCCACTCTACATTTTGGCTCTGCTCAAGCATGTGAGTGTTTACCCTTGATCAATTAAGTCTAGTATCTAAATATCTTTATCTGCATTTTAGCCCGCTTTTCGTGTGGGGACAAGCACGCGTCTCGACGATCGCGTCTTTGCGATGGATAACATGAAAACTTTACCACTGGATCAGCTTATGAAGTACATCTATCCGGAGCTATACAAAATAGATGCACTTGTGTACCATGTGCGCAACTCCAACGTAATCACATCGCCTGATGACGATTACGATGATGACGAACTGCTGCCAGACATGCAACGTCTGCAATTATCCGCGGAACAGTAAGTTTTTGAATTTAAAGAAACATTCCATTCGTTTTTAACGGAAACTATTTTACCTTGAACTTGCAGTCTGGACTCGCGTTCGATATTCTTAATGGACTGCGGCACACAGATAATGCTCTATGTGGGTCTTAATGTACCGTCAGATGTGCTGGAAAGTTTGCTGGGTAAATTACATTAAATAGTAATAATAAAAATGGATTATATAATAATACATTTTATCTGCAGGCATAAGATCGACTGCGGAACTTGCTGATTATGTATACGGTTTGCCCAATGTTGTGAGCGCCGAGAGTGATGCTCTAAAGCGCTTTATATTGCGTCTGAACTACGACAAGCCTTACCCGCCTCTGGTGCAAATAATCAGGCAAGTCCAAATAGAGCATTCACCATTTCTTTATACTTACTTTAATCCTTTCTTGCAGGGATACAAGCACAGCGAAGGCGCAGTTTATTGAGAGATTAACAGACGATCGCAGTGAATCTAGTTTGTCATATTATGAATTTTTGCAACACATTCGGGCTCAGGTTAAATAGTATATAAGTCGAAAATCCTACTACTATTGTATACAACATAAATATGAGTTTCTTCGAACTTAAAAACAAAAACAAAATATAACTCTGGTGACTAATAATAGGCAGGCAGGCAGACAGACAGACCTGACTCGGTGGGAGGTATTCCAACCAGCTAAGATTCATATAAGATACGTTCATACACCCCTTCCCTCTCCCACTCCCAATCTCCTATACAAAGATATGTGCATAAGACAAGTGAACATGAGAATGTTAAATATAAATATATTTTAGAACTAAGTAACATCTAGTGCTGCACTTGAAAATCGTGGCTCGTTCTAAAAATGAAAATAGTTGTCCCCGCGACGTAGATAATTTATAAAGTGCATGTATTTATTTATTTGTTGATTTGTTGCACTAAAAAATATAAAAAGCAAAATCTAAAAAAAAAAATAAGAAAATTAAAATATCAATAAATCAAGAAAAGGCAAAAAACCTGTCACAATAAATTAGTCCTCGTAGCCTGCAAATACTAGTTAGATGAGCGAAGAGCAAAGTTATTTATAATAGCAATAAACCCAAATTATATATTGTTTTTAGTCACTTGTGCTTTACGTTTACAAAAAACAAAGCCTTAAATTATAAAAAGAAATAATTTTTTTTATTTTTCTTTAACTACTTTAGTTACTCGCTTGTTATTGCTTTAACTTTTACCTTTGCTTCAGCTGTTTTCCGTAGTATTTATTTTCCAAATAATTATTTTACATAGTTATTTATAAGGTATTGGATTGACAAGAGGATGGTATGCAGTTAGTTCGTTGTAACGTATGTAGTTAGCCAACATATTTCAATGTTTGTATTGGGAACAGTAGGTATTTACACCAGGTATTGTGTGAAAATGCATTGGACTGCTAAGGAACGATTGTCTTAAGCTTAAAAGATAAACGAAAATATATATTATCGTAATAGAAAAAAAAAAAAAAAAACATAGGTAATTAAAAAAAAACACATGCAAAGTAGTTGGAAACATCTTTTGTACGATTCAAGGAATTGCGAATAACCAACTTATTTCATTGAAATGTATTAACTACCGAGCAAAATAAATAAACGTATGTTGTACTATAAACTATAAATCATACATATACAATACACATAGAAACGAAAGAATAAAATTTTAAATAAAGCAAAACAGCAATTGTGTCCCCGATTCTTCATTGGAATAATATAGTAACGCACATTAACTAGATTTTTAAAATTTTATAATATGTGGTATTTATATATTTGATGATAATTTTTTGGGGTTCAGAAGTAAATTTAAAAATGAACAGTTCATTATTTCTATATAGAAAATGCAAAAATCTAAATAGCATTTCACCTTAATCCCCATTCAAATATTCACATATTAATTGATTAATTTGTGATCTTTTACAGAACTATAATTTACTATATTATTTGTTTGTAAAAGAAGAAAACCCAAGACTAATTTTAATATTTCAATAAGACTCAGCAGCTTTTATTTTAATAAAATAATTATATAATATAGTCATCGTTATCCAGAACAAGATTTCTAAACAAAATCGAAAAAAAGAAAGAAATTCATTAAGCTATTTCAAGATCAGGAAATGTCATTCAAGGCTTACGGATTGAAGAATTGCGAACGTGGTGGATATTTTTGTTTCGCTGGTGGTCTAAGATACGTAGCTATTCTCTGATCCATTTGTGCAGGAGCTGCCGATGTTTCCCCTATGACATTGTGTGCCGATCTTTTGTGTTTCTCTAGAAAATTCTGGCTTATATAGACATCATTGCATTTTTCGCACTTAAAGCGATTTCCCGATTCGATTTCTTTTTTGATCACGCGTGCCAAATGAAATCTTTCTTGATGTTTATTTAATTCTTGTTCGGATCGCAAACTCCGGCCGCAAACATCGCAATTGAAATATTTCTGCGGTGTATTTTCGTCATATTCTGTGGAATGATGCTGCAAGTGTTCCTGCAGTTCATCAATGTCCGTGTAAGATCGCTGACAAAGGAAACAGTTTATTCCAAATTCATTAAAGTCAGTTTCGTTCTCCGCTTCATTTGTATCTTGAAGTCGATTGCTCGACTTCGATTGCTGCAACATAATTATTTTGATTGGAGCTCCAATGAGCCAGTGTTGTAAGTCACTTTGTTATGCTACATGCTTATACGCATAAAACTCTTATAATTATACTACAGGCTCTGTTCCATTTTACAAAACAGCAACATGTAACAATTGTATATATTATTTTTGCAATATCTCTTATAGCATAGTAGTATTAACGTTGAAATGTTGATATATATTTAATATATATAATTGCGCTTTAAACAGAAGTAAGACTTCCACAGCTCCGCTCGTGTCGCATGTAAGATGAGAACTGCGAGCAACGGGTAACAGAGGCGAGTTTCGATGCGATAAGTTAATCTCTCTGTGAGAGTGTGTGTGGGAGAGGGTATGGCAGTTGCATATGTGTGTGTGTTTATGTGTACAAAAATAAGAGAGAAACAAAACAAAAGACCGTTTTGTTCGAAATGTATGTGCGTAAAAGCCATAAAATCGAATATTTCCTTGCCGCTTGAAACAAGGAGACGAATACAAAACATGTGTACATAGCATAAGAATGTATGTATATATGTATATATGTATATACATACATATATATCTGATTGTAAATAAAAATAAGCATTACTATACTTACTTACTTTTAGTAAGGAGCCACAATTAAATATAAAAAGATAAATAAAAATACATATGCATGTACATACATACATATGTAGACATACTGTTTTCATACCCATAAAATGAATTTTAAATACATACATATGTATGTATCTTCGAAGCTTGTTCATTTTACATATGTGTTAGTCCTGTACGTATGCATATATGAATAGGATGTAATTGAAAACTATACTCATTTTTTACGAGGGAGATTCGAACCCGTCTGGAATTATTTGTGTTCCAGCATTTGGACTGCTTTGAGCTAAGATTTATGAATCTCAAAACCCTTAACATAAAATCTCAAGTATTTTCAATTCTAATCTTAAAATTTTTGACATTTCGTTGGTCCTTGCACGTAACATGATTCGAGTGACTATTATCTCATAAGACACAATTTAAAATTTCGTAATATGATTCAAAAGACAGAACAAAAAATATTGTTGTGACCCATTCGAAGGATTATCGGACACCATTCCTTATATTTATCAGTAAAATATGAAACACGGCTGTTAAGGTCGAAAAAGTAATAAATTTGGCAATTTTTAAAATTAATTAAATATAGTACTGTATACATACATATGTATGTATGTATAGAGCCTTTTCCTAAATGTTCCTCTTAAGTAAAGTAAAACAAATTTTTTGGATACTTATTTTATAGAATTTATATATATTGTTCATAAATCATATAATTGCTTTGAAAGATTTGAAATTCGATTTGAATTTACTCACACCACTGCAGAAGCCGATTGGATTCCATTATCAGATGTTATTAGATCGGGAGCCCGTTGCTTCTCGGTTCAGGCTTCGATGTCAACTAAGTAGGTCTCGATTAAAGCTGTAAACACTTTTCGCTGATTCAGAGATTTCATATGCAAGCTCTAAGCGAACGAATCGACGGTCTTTAGCCGATCGGTTAGCGACATCAGCAATGGCTTATCAGCACTTCTTCTATCTCTGTCTCTCTCTTACCAAGTGGAATGAGATTTATTTCGGATTTGGAGTAAACAAAATTTCTATCAAAATTTCATATTCGTTGGATTTGGTTCATTTTGATTGGTATTGATAGTGAGCATTCTTATCAACAGCTTTTATATAACATATTTATATTGTTTTATATATAAAGGTCTAAGGTACATATAGTAGGGCTATAGAGATATTTTTTATATATACGCATCATAGTCAACCCAGAGATTTCTGAAAAAATTCCATAATTATATTATTAGATGATTAAACATTTAACTTTATATTTGGGAACCTACGGATTGAAATAGGGCGATCGAAGTGCGTATTTCTGTTTTCGAGGCCACTTTATGTACAAGTTTAAGGGATCGTTAGATGGTTCCGCGGGCGGCACGTACTTCGAGACGGATTCTGTGGCCGGACTGTAGTTAGCCGCCGCTACGGCATTAAAAAGCTTTGTGCTCCAAACACAGCGTTTAGTATTTTCTCTTTTGGAGGCTGCAGGAGGAACTGGCGCTGCCGGTTCTTCAGGTGTTACAGGTGCTAGAGGTGTTGCTGCAGGTGTTTCAGGTGCTGCCACAGGTGCTTCTCTGGCTGAAGCTTGCGGCGGACTCTTTGGTATGCTAGACGGGATATTTGTATTGAAATATTCGCCGTGTTTGTACAACATGTGCTTGAACAGAAAGCCATCCCGTTTGTAGCTCTTCCGGCAGATGTGGCACTTGAACTGTTTTCTCGACCACCACTTATTATTTACTTCGAAGGGCAGGCGATGCAGTTTTAAATGTGTCTTTAAGGTCTCGGCACATGGGTAAATGTTTCTGCAATATTCACAATCAAATTGCTTCGGGGCCGGAGGATTCTCTCTGTTCTGTGCCAGCGGGTCAGCCGATTGCGTTGTCAGGCGCACATTTAAATTGTTTAGTTCGTTGGGTCTGGTGTCCGGCAGTGGGCAGAGATTGGTTGCACTCTTGGGAGGTTGCCGCATGTTGAGTTGTATGGCATGCATTGTCAAGTGCTCTCGCAGCATGTCGATGTTGTTGAACGGCTGCTGGCACAGATAGCAGGGAATTTGGACGATGTAGCCCTGGGCGGGGTGGGCGCTGTTGTTTCCGGCCAGAATCGCTGTGAGCAGCGGCATACGCGATTGCTCAGCACTGGCGTCCAGCGGCGAGAGAGGGGGCGTGGTTAACAGCAGAGGCGCTGCTGCCAAATTTTGACTTAGATTCCATTCAGCCTTGATAACTGTTTGTTCGCCAGCAGGCGCCGCTATTGTGCCCATAAAGACAACATCCTCATCATCATCATCACCGCTTTCATCATTGTGTACCATTGATGCTGGACTCGGCAGGTCGTTCAGCTTTGTTTAAATATTTTTAAGTTAAATACTGTCATAGATAAGCTAAAGAAAAATGTTTGACTTACAAGATCGTGGTCCATTTTAATAAGTTCGTATCGCACTGTTTTTCCTTATTTCAGATTTCGATTCTCTTCATAAGCTCATTTTCCCTATAATCTCGAGCTCCACTCGTCGCGAAGTTACAGAACGTACTGAGCCCATTTTTTCTCGACAGATTCTTTATATACTCAAGCCGCACACGCTAGTCCGTGCATGCATTTTTGCTACCTAATTGGCTGCTTGTATGTATGCGTCAATGTTCGTTTAAATGTGTGAGATCATAAGTATCCCTTTTAATCGTCTGCTTCTTTTAACCTTGTGCTAAACTGTTATTTCTATTCTCATATCTTTGCGAAATTTCACAAGGCGACGTTTGTATTGTGCTTTATGTACGGCCATTGAAGAGAACGAAAGTCGAAAAAGAGAACACACGTACATACATACATACATATGTATGAACACTAATTTAACTGTGTGCTTTCGTTTTTTCTCAAAATATTTTATTAATAATGTATGTATATATGTATATACATATGTAATATGTATACATAATTACAAGAAACGTTAGTTTTGTTCAACATACTTTTAATTTTTTGCATTTATTAGCTGGTGTAGAGATCTGGTGTGTTCAAATGTGTGTGTTTGTGTTTGCATGTATAGAAAGTAGAAAAATGCCGGCAAATTACTTAAGTCTTCACCCAGCGTCATACATCAAGCTGCTTGCTATGTCACCTGCTGGTCTGCTAAAGCAGCAATGCATAATGTGAAGTAAAGGATATTATTAAATGATATCTCACATGAACAATTGTGAATTTTTAAAAGTGAAATAACTTTAAATAAATATATACAAGATTACTCTTATCAGTATGAATTATGTAAATAAAATATGGCATACCTTTAAGCGTGGGACATTTACTGCGGCTTTGTATGTATTTATGTAACCATATAATATTTGTTCTTGTTGGCTATACATATACATATGTATGTATGTATATGTACATATATGCATTATGTATGTATACATATTTAAATGCCTATCTCGCAAACTAACACTATTGTAAAACGATTAATAACAACGAGGTGTTGTGGATTTTCTCATTTGGATTGAATTTTAAGTTAACAAAGAGTCTCATAAAGATAACGAACGATAATTTCCGAAGTAAGGTAGAAAAACTACTTTTTTTATTGACATGCGCAGACCCGTCTACGTTTTCATACATATGTATGTATGATTGTATGTTTGCATGTACATATCTATGTGTTCTGTCTCATTTAGGATATTCCATCGAAGAGAAGTGATCTATTTAAGAGAATGCTCAGGAGTAAAAGTGATTGACAATGCGCCGTTATGTATTTTGACGAAGAGCGTAGCTTAAGAGAGTGTGATGTCACAATTGTTGTTTACTCTTATAATAAAATGAATTTTAATATGAAACGTTTAAAAAAAACATTTAAAAATCATAACGAAAATATATATTATTTTAGTAAACAATAATTCAACTAAAAGATGTTGATTTGAATGCTTACATGTATGTAGATTCGACGTTTGTACAGATCATTTCATTGATTGCTTCCGTTATAGACGCGACTAAATTTTGAATGACAGATAGTTTTTTTTTATAATAAGAATAGGAATAACAAGGTGTGATGAGATTATTTTCAGTGCGTCAAGAGTCATGTACCAAAATAGTTTTAAAGCATCTGCGCAAAAATTTATTTTCTAAATATATATAAAGGAGAGGCTTACGATAAATAATATTTACGATAAATAATATTTAAAGAAAAGTGATCAATTCATACGCTTTGCTAGATATTTTGTTTCAAGCATGAACAATGACAGCGTCACCAGCAATTCTAAGCCGCGATTTGGTTACGAAATATGTTCAGCAGCCAAACCATAATTTTAAGTACGTACGATCCCAAATAAATATCACAAAAGAAATGCACCCATCTGCACACGGGATCAGCATAGATAAGAAATTTTGGAACAACAATTCATTAAGATAAGACAATGTTAATGTATTAGCGATAAAACTTTTCCCAAGTTTGAAATTTATATTATCATACATACATATGTATGTCAGATGAAACATTTTTCCGACTCTACACCTCTCTTCGAAGCACCCTATAAATAATATTAAAGAATTGTAGCTTAGTACTGATAACAGTTCAGTTGCTTTAATAGCCGCAAGCAATAAATAAAAATAATCTTCGGGCTATTAATTTGCAATGTGGACAATAATAATAAACTCTATATATGAAACGTAAAAATTTCGTATTCGGGCGTGTACGGCTAATAAATACGTAATACATTTTAAATGTGATATTCAATAATTCATAGTATTACGTTTTTTTTTTTTTGATATTGATGTTAAATTTTAAGCAACGCCAGTTATAGATGAAATCCACAATTCATCCGTATCAAGAATTTATATACTGCTAGGATATATACCTAACTTTAATGGTTTTCAGGGTATACAAATGATCATAAACATGTCAAATATTTATATTTGGCCTCACAAAATAAAAAAGTAATTTGTCATTTTTTTTGTTATTATATTTCATATTTGATTTTATTTCTTGGTGTCTTCTTTTCTCAAGAACAATTTGTTTAACGCACTATCTACTGATACAATTAAATATAATTAATTAATATATATTTGTATATATAGATATATATATATTTATATATATACATATATATATATTTATATATATACATATATATATGTGTATATTAATATATATTATATGGTAAATATATATGTATATTTTATAGATTTTTAGACTACGCGCTTAATATTTATGGCCGGGTCTAAAATATTTACAGATTTGTTGCCCACTTCAAACATTTTATACGCCTGAGATAAACGAGAGTTAAAAAAAATTTTAAATGGTTTAACTATTTACAATTTTGTAATAATTAAATTAAATTTAGATGTTGGCTTAGCTCTAATATAATAAAAATTAAAAAAATGGGTGTTTAATGTAAATCCCTCAATTTAGATTGCTAAAGATTTGATCAATCTAGACTTAAATGTAGCCTATGAAATCCGATGTATGACTGAAATACAATAATGATTATGATTTTTATATAGCTGCATCTATGCCTGCACCTACATAAATGTGTGTGAGTATATGTGTGTGTCTGTACATATAAAGCAGTATGCTTAATAGGAACATGCCCCCTATTATTAAAATATGTATTGCTTTTGCTCATCTGCCCTATGAATGTTTTACAATAATCCAATCATCAATCAATCAGTAAAAATACGTATGAATCTATATAATGTATTTTGATGCATGATTTTTGATGTGCATAATGAGAAATTCATAAATAAACTTTATAGATGATGCTCAGTCAATATTCCATCAACCAAAATGCCTTCGCGATGAGGCCGTAGAAAAACTTCTTCGATTGGTTGATATTAGGCAATGCGATTGCGATCCTCCACCTGCTGATTGAATTCTGAAAAGAGTCGAAACAAGGATAACATTAGTTACGAATATAATTTTAAATTATTGCAAGAGGAAAGACAATTAGTTAGTCGACGAAATCTGAACATTCAAAGCGAATTACGAGTGGAACAGCAAGAACAAAACTGAGAATGTGTGTGTGTATGTATGTTTGTGCGTGTGTTTGTGTGTGTATGGTCCTTATCTTTATAAACAAACAGGTTATGAGAGCTCGACATCAATGCATAATTTGCGCTCAACATGATTTTTTTTGTTAGTTTCAATTTCGAGTCACAAGAACGAACAGAAATTTGGAAAACTTGGAAACTTTTAGTTGAGAACCTACCGAGTGTTTTGGCCAAAAAAAAAAAAAACAAACACTAGGTTTAAACCTTTTCAAAAAGGCTGTCACGCCCGGTCTCGCAATGGAATATCTGTGCACATGACCAGGCAATCCGCTTCGAAAAGGGCTTTCGGATTGGGTGTGGGCGCCAATCTCAATTGGTTGTCTGCTGAGAAAGGCGCCGAAAAATTTGTAGAATGTTTATAATTGAAATTAGCCCTTGACCTACAGATAAATATATACACACCAGTATATATATAATCAGATGCTTACCCAGCGTCTCGCGAGAGGCTTTAGCCTTATCTCCGATAATAAAGATGGCAGTAAGAAGAAAGAATATTCCGCCCAGCACCTCGACAAATGTGGTGGAGAAAAGCGCATACTGGAGAGCTTGGAAGTCCATCAGATCACCGGTACTCTACAAAGGATAAACGAAATAAGTATATATACCCATTTAAAAAGCTGATTGTTATGCTTACTGAGTGTGGTATGGCCTTAAGTGTATCCGTTATAGTTTCAGTGGCATTTCCCAATACCTGCGACATGCTCATCAAGCTCTCCTGATCAATTGTCCTTGATGTTGGCGTCAAATGATTCTTAATGGCAACCGATATCTGAGTAAATATTTGAGATTAATATATGTATGTATTATAAGGGTGTCTTTTTTTCGGACACTTACGGCTCCAACCAGGTACGGACTTCCGGCATCTCCCAGGGCGTGAGAAATGAGGATTTGGAAGGCTTCGGCCGTGGAGCGGCGCGTCGGCAGCACCACGTACTACATAAGGGTTAAAAGAGGTTCAATTTAGTATATGAAAAGCTTTACAAAATACAAAACAACAAACAAGCAGTGTTACCAACAACAACAACAACTAGAACAAATTATGCATAGGCAATGTTAAAGCAGTGTATTAAGTGCGTATATACAGTGGCAAAAGCTAACAAGAGATGGCGCCACTTAAAAGTATGTGTCTCAGCTATCTGGTGCGCGTCACCAATTACATGCATCGCCGGGTGGGAACAGCTGGCGTTGTACGCGCTTGGGAACAGTTCTGTACTCGACCGAAAACTCAGCTGTGGCAAATTGTTGTCTACATTTTGTACAAATCTTTTTTTTTTTACATTTACGATCAACTACATTAACTGTTTACTGTTATAATGAAATGTGTGTGAGTGTGTGTTTGTGCGTGTGTGTGTGTCACAAATAATAAGCGAATTTATAAAAGCAAAAGCAAATTCATGAAAGCAGATTATAGATACAAACAAAAATATACTTGAAATTGTTTTCTTTACTTTACTCGTCTTTCTTTATGGCCCCATTAGATAATCGCTTTGAAGAAGCAATTGATATTTGATTTTTGTGTTTTGGTTTCTATTTCTGTGTGGACAAGCAGGAAACGCGTATTTCTCATACGACCCATGGCCAAGCCGGAAATGTTCTCGAACTCAAAATAGATATAAATAAAATAATAATAAAACAAAAAATAAATAACCTGGCACAGTTAAAAAGTGTGCTTAACCGTTGCATTTTCATTTTCTTATCAGAATTTGGAACGTGAGGTGTCGAAATATAGTAAATAAATTTTATCAGGGCTCGACAAGGGAATTTGTACTTTAATCAAAAGTTTTGGGGTTGTATTTGCGAGCTCTGTTATCTTGATTTATCAGGGGGATTTACGAACACCCTCGGGGTTCGGTTAATGGGGGTGGCTGTTCACAAGCTGATAGGGTGGCGAACCCCCATTTTACCAGAGTATTGCAATGGGAAGCAATAATAAAAATATATATTGGACGTCTCTGTCTATGCTTAAGAATGCAATTTCCGACATAACTTTAAGAATGGTTTCTTAAATAAAGGGAGGGAAAGAACACGACCGGAATATAAATGGATTATTAAAGATGTGCATAGAACATAAGACTTTTCACATATTAAGATTTAGTTTAAGAAACCAACAACCGAAAAACATCACAAAACAAAAACCAATACCAATTTAAACATTAACTATAAGGAAATGTTATAATTAAAGATATATATTTAGAATACCTTGCTTTTTTTCGAAGATTTTTTTAAAAAAAAGTTTATAGTTTTTTCAATGATATTTTATAAATTTTTCAAATATTTTGACTGTCATAAATTGATAAAGCTTAATTTCTTTCCTATTCAATAAAATAAATTGAACAGGAATATCTTTCTAGTTACGTTACACAATTTGGATACTTAAATTTAAGTAAGCCCCATTCCACATAAAAAAAAAAAAACAATCACAAAATATAAAGATGTGTGCGTGTGTGTGTGAGTGTCAGTGGGTATCATACAACAGTAAAAAGTTAATATTTTATACACAAATAAGAATAAAAGAAATAAATCTAAATTGTGCAAAGTTACAAAAGCCAAAATTAAACAAACTTTATGCATTTGTAGTTTGTTTTGTTTTTTATACAATTAATGATTGTGTTTGGGTTATTACGAATTTAGATTAGAAAAGATTTGCGGTATCTGATATCGATTTTGATATCCGACGCGTTTTTCATTCTTACCAGCAAAATGTCCGCAACAACTGCCCAGTTCATGTTTAAAGCTAACTGACCGAAAAATATTAACGAATAGGTGACGATTGTACTGCTAGTTACGGCTAAACAGGCGCCGGTCAGCAGCGGTGCGCTAAGCAATAGGCCAACGGCACAGATAACAGGATCACAGGTGGGGAAGCGTTTCACTAGAACTTGCGATAGAACTGAACCCAACGGCACGCCCATCAGCCCGGCGATCATTGTAATTAGCCCAAATTTAAATGAAACGCTATAAATATTGTTAACCACATTTTTGTTTTTTTTTTTTGTGGGTAAGTTGGAAAAAAGGCAGCAGAAAAAAATAGCAGGTTAGAGCAATGTTAAAAACGAATGGCAAACAAAAGGGATATTTTAGTTAGGGGGCGTGGCATGCTGCAGTTGCTATTGTTGTTGTTGTTGCTGCTGCTGCTTTTGTTGTTGTTGGCATATAGTCCAGGCACTCTTACCAGCAATATGTCGGCCACAATCGACCAGCAGAGGTTGAGCGCTACCTGAGCCACAAAGACAAAAAGGTAACAAAACGTTCCGCTCGTGCGTACCACAATCAGTGATAAAAAGACCATTGGGGCCGATGTGAAGAGTCCGATGGCGCAGATATAGGGATCACAGTTCTCGTACCGACTGCGAAAGTATTGGGCAAGCATCGAGCCAAGTGGCACACCCATTACACCCGCAGCCATCGCGATTAGGCCAAATTTGTAGGAGACACTAATAAATCCGCGCAACAACAACAATTAGAATTTGTGGAAGCTACCAGGGGAGAGAGAGAAAGACAGAGAGGGGCATGTGCTTATAACTTACTCATCGTAAGAGAGATTCTCATTGCCCGGCTGCATCTTGAGGCCCTTGTGAATGTAACTGGGTCCCCACCAGGCCAAAGCGCCGGCGACGAAGGCCACGCAGGTGAATCCTGCCGTAGATAACATGAATGAGCGATTCTTGACCAGTTCCTTGATGTCGACCTTAAAGCTGGTTGGCTGAATGTGGGTGCCGCCTTCGCTTTCGCCACGTTGCGGATCCTTCAGCATGCAGATGAGCACAACAGCGACCACGCCCAATATGGGCGTCACGCGGAGTGCCCAGCGCCAATTGTTGGCTAGCGCAGCGGTCTTCGATCCGACAATATATCTGCGGGTGCATTAAATGTGATTAGTATAAGTGGCATGTGGCATGAGGCAAGTGGCAAGTGGCAAGTGGCATAGGGGCCTACATTGGCAGTCAATTGAAAGAGATTCTAACAATTGACCCCACTTAAGAGGCTGCCCCTTAATTGAGTTTAAATTTACATTTGATTTGCCAATTTCTATAAATATCAAAAGATCAAACAACAAAATCAACTCATACTAAATTTATTCGCAATTAAACTTTCAACTGTACCCCAAAAGGTGAAGAATTCTCTCAATTTTCTCACGGCTGCTGCCTGAGAGAACTTTGCACCCAGATGATGCGGGAGCAATTGCCTTACGGCTGGGAACACGTGACCCGTAACCCAGACGATGGCCTCTGATAGGAAGGCAGCCTTATCAATAAGCACACAACCTTCATTTCATTATCTACTATATTCTCCTCTATAGAAACCTAGATGGTATTGGTGATGTCTATTTTGAGTTGCTTTAAGAACCTGTTTTAGGAACCAGTTGCAATTTTTCAATAGATTGTTATAGTCATATCTATTTACCTATCTTTTAACTTGAACTATTACTAACATTACCTCGTATATTTTTATCTACTTTATAGTTCTATGCAAGTCGTATATAAAATGTTCGTTTATTTATCAAGAAATTAAAACTTTCCATTTCTCAAACTATACTGATGTTTTAAATATGTATATCAGTACATCATATATCTTACCACTTGGTATTTACCTATTATTCATTACGGGAAATGCCTTTTGTCTATCGCTAATGACTTACCCCAGTCCAGAGCCAACGGGTATGGCAAAGTAGAAGACGGCCAACATTTTGGAGCGCATCGCGTCTACAAACAGATCGGAGATGATCGTTGGAGCTATAGTGCTATAAGAGGCTTCACCGATGCCGACCAGCGCGCGAAACGTGATGAACCATCCAAAATTGCCCATAAACGAACCGATCAGTGTTGTTGTTGACCATAAGGTGACGCCCACAGCCATAAGCCAGCGACGGGAATATCGATCCCCCAGATACCCAAAGAGGGGAGCGAATACCATATATGATATGACAAAAACGGTTTGTAGCAAACCTGCACTATCATTGTCTATCTTAAAGTCGTGCTGCACTTGCATCAACACACCTGAAAGGTACAAATTTCATAGAGAGATTAGATACCTGATCATACGGATATAATTATACATACAAATATACATACATATGTATATATACGATAACTATTTGCAATTAGCGCGTGATCGTTAAATTTGCCGCACATGTGTTGCAGCTGATCCTGTTAATTTCAAAAGTAAATATAAGGCTAATTTATTCAAGATCTTACGTAAGTTGTTGACTGAGCTTAGAGCTTACAACTTACATTTATAACTAATAACTATAAATACTTATTATTTTATGATCACAACTAAAAAGCTGGAAAGGATCAACCTTACAGCTGTTAAGTTTACATAATTATCATATAATTCTAGAATAATGTTACCAATTTAACATCAATCATCTGTCAATTAAACATTCACAGCGCTCTTGTAACATTCATAATTTCAACCGTTGCGAGAGTATAAGAGTTTTAAAAATATATTATAGACAATGACGCTATCCAATTGAAGTGAGCTTTAATTAATTTATCATTGTGACACATCATATACATACAAATAAAATACAAAAAAACCCTACAAATTTTTTGTGAATCACTCTATTTTGAATGTTACGAAACGTAAACACCCCTTTAAACTAGCCTAACGAAATTTAGCTTCTGGTTTTCGTAATTATTTTCCATTATCAGTTCAGTTCAGTTCAATTGCTGATAAAATGAATAGAACTTTATTTAATTTCAATAGTGAACAGCTGATTTTCAATTGATAGAACGAAATGCGGAATTAAATAAAGTATAGAACCCTTGACATTCTTTTCACATGACCAGCGGAACATCTTATGCACACGTTAAGAATTCTTAATTATAAGACGGATGTGCCAGTCACTAATATCTATAAAAAATTAAATTAGATAACTGACCTGCACAATACCTATTCAATGCATTTCCTATATTAAAGGGGGCCGACCAAACACCACGAAGCAGTCACCAGTTAACTGCATTATGTACTTTGGATCCGTATAGTTAAAAAAGCAATCAAAATAAATACATATATAAATATTAATTTTTAGTGATGATCAGCACCCAATACTGTGGCGGGTAGAAAGGCGAAACGAGGAGAAGGTCGCTGGCGCCGGTATTCCAAAAGCGATACATGGCCAAAAAGCTCAACAAGTGGAGACCGAATGAACGAAATGCCGAGCGGCTACGCTCGACTACGTGGCACGAAGTCAAACGAAGTGAATCAGCAGTCCGCAAACGTTCGGCTGACGCTTGTTTATTTATTTTATTTTTTTTTCATTTTCTGGGTCTTTTGCACATTTCGCTTTTGAGAAATTTATCGTACGATGTTTTCAGCCAATCAGCGCGTTTGTTTAGCCAGTGACGTAACGGTGTACGGCCGCCAACTTAGCTACCACGCGATAAATGCAATGTGGGGTGTGTAAGCCACATACAAATGTTTGTAAACATCTATGTATTGCTGTGTATGTACGTATTTATACAGACGCATTATTGGCAATGCTTGGGTTTGTTTATAGCACTGCGGCAGTACATACAGTTAGAATGAGAGGGAGGAGGCGTTGAAGGGAGACGAGACGTCTCGAATGCTTGCTCATTGTTGTTGTGTGAGTGTGTGTGTGTGCATAAGAAGAAGAAACAAAATTCGATCGGGAATTTGTTGTATTTTTGCCGGTTATAGAAACTTGTAGTAATTTTAGAACCAGTTTGTGGTCTCTCACAATATCGCTCTTTTTTCTGTGACGCTCTCATCGTATGACGCGGCGGCTAGAGTAGACTGAACCTTCGGGTAATAGCAGCAACCAGGAATGGTTGCTGCACATGGTGGAACGTCAGCCTCATTAATATGAATGAAAAGTAAAAAAAAAAAGGTTGTTCCTAACTTGATGGCGATTGTATTGGCCTTGAATACTCGCACGATTTGCAACTTTAAGCAAAATGTGCTGCGACTTTCAGATGTTTCGGAAAGCATTTAATGGCATTGTTAATATGCCGTTTTTTCTTTTCTTAATTTACATTTTTTTTGGAAAAGCTTTTCTTTTCACATATGCAACTTTCTTTTGTAAGCTCAGAGCATAGAGGAAAAGAAATCGTTTAAAAGCTGCGAGCATTGATTCGTAAGACAAAAGTAAAACTTATACAAATAACACACCGTTACAGCCTCTCTAAGTATTCACACCTCTTTAACACACAAACACTCACACACACATATCTCTAATTGAATTTGTGCTTTTGACAGGTCGCTCTTTCTGTCCCTCTCGCACTTTTTGTCGCAGGTTACCCCTGCCGGTCATTGACATAGAAAACAAATTGACGCTGAAAAATAATGCAAAATAATGCAGCAAAACAAAATTAACGTCAACATTTTAAAAGTTGTGCAATGCGAAGCAGACAGTAAAGAGTGGGCATATACAATAGAAAGATGTGGTTTAAAGTTTACACTGTTTAATGTACAATACATATGTTATTATGCATATGCGTGTCTGCAATGGCTCAAGCTTAGCTTTGATCTCCAAGAATTAGCATAAAAAGAATGTGAGAAATACCTAATTCTTCTGCGAAAAGATGTAAAAGGAAACTGAAAAGGAGGAATCAGAAGCTGAAGATTTGAGCCGCACAGTGTGACCAGATCTTGTGAAATGTTGACACAGTTCTTTGAATTGTAGCAATACAATATTTTGTCTGATAATCTATATTTATTGTCGATGGGATTGACACCATATTTCTGTATAGATAACAATCGAATAGCAAGCCCCCTTTTTTATAGTTATCCTGTAAGACTCCTCCTATGTGGGTAAACATATATATAACATGATTGATAATTCCTCCAATTCTCCTCTATCGTCTGAGTAAATATTTTCCCCTTTGATAGCTCTTATAGAGAAAGTTTAACTCTGGGAATTTTGTACAAATCGTTAAACTGAATTCAACAAAATGTTATGCAAAAAGACACTTGCATAAAATGCAAAATATATATATATATTCATATATAATTCAAAACGGCAAAAAGAAAATGAGATTTTATATAAAGAAGACGCTTTTAAGTTTCAAAAGACAAAATATCACGTAATATTTTAGTGTAAACGATATGGTAAACTTGCGACTCGGGTTTTGGTAGATAATCGTACCAAAATAAAACAAATTGCGAATGCATTCAAAGAAAACTGTTAACAATTAATGTACTAGCATTAATTTTCTTTTACTTTTTTTTTTTTTTTTTAATGGTCTTTGAATTGGAAAGTGGCCAACAATTTACGTAGCAGCCAGTGGCCTGTTTTGACAATATATGTATTTAAACATATAAAAATATATAAATAAAGATTTAATTTGGTTTCTTTAAGACACTAACTGAACGCCTGCCATATAGAACAAAGTTCAGTACATGAAAACATACATATATATTTGTACATATACATATATAAATATGTATCCATATATAAAAATTGTTTTTACTTTAAAATTTCAACAGCTGGCATCAGCAGATTCTTTATTTTTATTGAATGAATGAATGTTAAAATTGAATATGTGAATTACTCAAACAACAAACCAAAAAATCAGGCGATCAAAATTGCGATATAAAACCGCAATCGAATCATTTATTTATTTTAAGTTTTGTGTTTCATTTGGGGTCACGTTGAGGCCAAATCAGCAAAGGGACTTCCATTATATTGAAATGCATATTATATATCGGTCGATATAATACATATATACAACATATTCGTACCATATGACACAATATTTGCCAATACTAAAAGTTCATGTTAATGAGTATGAAATTCGATGCAAAAGCAAATGGTATATTTCTTATATTAGAGTTGCATAATTATATACCTACTCGCTAGTTTAGTAAAGATTTATATTTGCTTAAAGCTATTCTGGCCTTGTGCAATCAGGTGCAAGCAACGTGTCGCTGCTGCATTTCCTATCAGGTTATTTACACACTCAATAACGGTTAATTGGGTGACAGCTGATAACGCTTTTCGGTAACTGTAATCAAGTGCGGGCGCATCCAAGCTAGTTATTTATAACGAGGTAGCAAAAAATCAACCAAATAACTAAATTAACTTCGTAGTACCAATGCTTAAATAAAAGTTCATTAACATTTCGGTGCTTAGTTAAGTAGCTGTTAGGTACAAAATGTTAATGACTAAATAAACGAGAAATTCTGTTCATACTAAAGATAATATATTTTGTGAATAATTTGTAGATCAACAAGGCAACATCTTACAAATATTTATAAATTCCTTTCATAGCCACTCAACCAGTTTTTTCATTTGTTTGATCAAGCAAATATATATAAATTTATATGGAGAAAATTCTTCACTAATTACCACACCCACATAAACAAGCTTGAAGAGATATGAGGGAATGTGATTGTGAATATGAATATGAATAATCGCATAAGTGACGAATAAGCGTATATCGACTTGTTGTTGTTTTCCCTTATATAAAACTTATCGCCCAATTTATTTATATATACATATTTGTATATTTTGAGTATTAAATATAATACCATTTCCTGTTAACTCTGTTATGAGTTTTCCCATCGATTACTGATTATAAAAATCATACGATTCCTTTTATTTGACAGCTTATTACAAGCTTATTGAACCTAATGAGTAAACCAATTATGAAATTCATAATATTGGTTAACTACTTTCGAAATAATAAATTGCATTTTTTGGAATGTTTTATTTATATAGACCAACTATTTCAGATGCCATATTAAACATTAACATAATCATCATGTTAAATGTGCAACATTCAAAGTCGTTGCTAGTGTTTACTAACTACATTTACTGCTATTATGTGCCCTTGGATTCTCTGCTGTAGCTTCGCTATAATAGCGAATGTTATCAATGACAAGTTGTATTGTGCCAGAAACTGCTGATCGAGCTCAAGAGTCCAAGATCATTGTATATGCATAACGGTAGTTAAATATTTTAAAAGTCAAGTCAAAGTGCAAATCGAATAACCTGAACATGCAAATAAATGTATATTTATCATGTATTCAAATAAGTAATTATACAGAATAGGGCTATGAATGTACTGCTGATGGGTCGTAGTCAAGCAGCTAATCGAGTAAAGTGAACGACTGGTTTACAATCGATTTACCATGAAGTGTGCAACCAGCTATTAACCCGAGAGCCGGCAACCGGCGAACTACGTTGTAATCGCTGTAAACAAGTTTACATTTCTTTAGCCTTACTTGTAACGATTGTAAAACAGAAATGATTCACATAATAATCACGCCATATGTCCGTCATAATAACTACACACATCGCGCTATATAATATATATTTTTGCAATATAATGTTACAGACTGAATGTTAAACGTCCGTTGATTACAAAGTTTTTACAACATAAACTTAACAAATATCAAACAAACAGTGAATTTCAGTGAATTATTATTAGTTACAGAAGGAAACGAAGACCCGGTCTCTTGTGATAAAAATCCCACATACAACATCCATTAGAGTTAAGTTATAAGTATTAAGCATCTTCCAAAAGTCAAGTAAATAAATAAATATCTGAAAATTTAATTTCGCCTTAATCTTCCCAAAATTAAACAGATCGATAGTATCAATAAAGTTCCAGTTTATGGAATTTTTGCAGTACATTTTGGAATTGTGAAGGGAGACAGAATTGCCATCACACCATGTCAGGCGCCACATTTCGCACACAAGTGTTAGACGATAGGGAAAAATGGACTGAATGCTTGACTGATTACTTTGTACTCTACTCGGGATTATAGCTAGGTGCAAGGAGTATTAAGTACTAAAAAGTAATTATAGATAAGAAACACATTAGCGCAGGTCGTATGATTCCAAATGCAAATACTGTTACTCATACATTTATTACATTTGTTTTGAAATTTTAATATATACGTCAAAATTAGAATGTTTACAGTGTTGGCAGTAGCAGCTGTGACGCAACAGTAGTAAGTCGTATGTGCTTTGCCTTATCAGTTAACAGCAGCAGTAACAAAAACAGCGCATACAAACAAATACAAAAGAGGAAGAGAGAGTGGGGGACAGTCCCTCTTGGGAGACCAATTAGAGAAAGTGACGTAGCTGCTGGCAATTACTGCAAGATGCGGGTCACGCTTCTTTTATGGAATTCGATTCTTATACTATCTGTTAAAATTCCAATTGAAATATGTTACTTACCCGCAATTGTGAAGCGATCCATGTAGTTGATGAGATTGACAAAGCAGAGCACGACAACGGTGAACCATTTTACACGTCCAATGGACGCACCACCTCGAGGTTCAACTACGTTGGCATTTCCACGTAGCCGACGGTGCTCCATTGAATCCGAATCGGATGAAACGAGCTGTTGTGACGAGTATGTCGCAGGTATTCTGCTCTGTGCCAGTCCAGCAACGTCATCGTTACTGCCGCTGCTGCTACTGCTGTTGCTCATCGCCGGATTGTCCATGGCGGCCGCGGCAGTTGGTAGCGGTTGATAGGCCTGATGGTTTTTCTGCGACATTCACGTGCCTTGCACTTGCACACTACACTCACACTCACACACACGCACGCACACGTACTCGTACTCGTACGTAAGCACGCCCAACGAAAGTTTCCTTAGTGAATACGGCAACAAAAGGTTGCGGCAAAAGTATTTTTGCAGTCTCTCTTACTCTCTCTTTTTGTCTTTATTATACACTCGCACACATACGTCCACGATGCCGCGTAAAACACTCGCGATGCACGAATTGGGATAGGAAGCGAGAATGTGAAAATATGTGTTGGTGGCAAATTTCTATAAGCCGCTTGCTCGATCTAAAATACTTGGCTACGTTTCAGCTCTTGTAATATACAATTTTTTCTTTTCAATCGGCAAATAGTCGGCCTCTGTGTATATCACTTTTATTTGTTGATTAATTGCATGCAACGTTTACTTTTTATATGTATATACATTGGCGGTGCTTCTTTTAATTGTTCTATTTTTGTATACTGCACATCCGCACTCGTTCAGCAATCTTAAACAACTATCGAACCGATGGCATTCCCGAGGTGAATAGTTCGGTAAAGCATTTTGAACAGTCGGCGTATCGTATGGTAGCATCGATTCTAAATTACTGCAAACCGAGTACTGCTGTTAACAGACATCGAACAACTATTTCTGACTGGGTGGCAGCACGAACTATCGATATGTGAAGCAATCGGCGCCATTTATTCAAACTAAGAACATTTCAATGGCGGTCTTTAAAGATAAATGTTTTGTTTTTATTTAAATTATGAAGTGTCATTGAGCTATGATTATAAAATGCCTTTGAGTATAATTTAATCTATATCGATTTCATCCAATCGCCCGCGTACTCGATTCTTGCGTTTATGTTTTTTGGTAGGCGGCGGCAAGAAACTCTGAAGAAATTCGATGGTCGTTAAAATAGTCTCTGAGCTGACATTTCCAATATAGTTCTTGTCAAAATAGACAACCGGTACAGGAGACTCCGTGGAAACTAACTTTTCACAATTACAAGTTTGCTTTACCTTTTGGGCATCCAAAATTTCTAACTCCGTTGTATTTGACTTATCTAAAATTTAATATGGCTTACAAACAAGTGGAATACCAAATCCTTCAGACAGCAACTTACCGAAGATTGGTCTAAAGCATTCCTTAACCTGTATCCATTTTGTGCAAAACTGTTGTATAAAGCTGTCATTCTGATTAAAGAAATTCTTCGCAGCGCTATCCACCCGATTTTTCATGAAGCCCGGCACATAGGGCCATTTTCCTTTGGCGGCATAGAAACAAATGATATCTGAGCCGTAGATAAGGCATAGTAAATATGTTGTTCGCTCAAGGGAGATTTCACTGTACTCTGAGCATACTTACAGGGCACATGAAATATATGCAGAAAAGTGCGCTGATGCTCCAAAGTAGATATCAAGTGAATGCCACCGGGTCGATTGCCTTTCAGATTGGCCGCTTGCAATTGCAATCGTTTAAAGGGTATCTCCTCCACCCGGACGCTGTTCAAATACGCTTCGCTTATGGTCAACAGAAAACCCAATATGAACAGCGGAAAAATCCACAGCACAATTTTCCGTGCCAATTCCATGCTGCACTTTTCGCCTTGCGCTTTCAACTGCAACTGTTCGGCTAATCAGCTCGCAGGTCTCACAGGACATGCAGTAGCTCGAACTTTATTGATTTTAATTGTTAACCTCAATAGCGGGTTCAATGACAGTCCATTGAACTTTGAGCTAAATACCTAAGTACCCCAAATAATACCCTAACTGGAGTCTATTCGAGCGTCTGGTTATTACAATGCCAATTATAATATCTTAACTATAATTCTCGAATAATCTCTCGGAATTCCGTTTATGGCGCCATAAATCGTAGCCTGCTTTAATAAATCTTGAATTCGATCCATAGTTCAGACAGACGTGCCAATAAATAAACTCAATTGTTTATTAAATCACAGTCGACTTCCCATAAACAAACACTCGTATTTTTATACCCTACGTCTGTAAAGATTTCTCGAATTTCTCCACTAAGTGTGATTTTTTATATTGTATATAATGTATGTATGTAACATTTAATTGCACTCTATGGTTTTAAAATTATTAATATTATTATGCTTTTAAATTTTTAATTTATTAGTCATATATGCTTTGATATAGATAGACTCAAATACAAATCATAAATAATTAGGGATAACGATAATCACAAATACGAATGATTCATAGTAAAGCGCATAAATTGAAATTCAGGAATTCGAACAGGTTTTATATATCACATAGATCTTAAAGGTAAGAGTATTTCTGCTTCGAGAAACAGTTTTATTGCTTGTTGCTCTATTTAATGGGTGGCAGGTGTGATACAGGTGACTTGTTTTGTATACTTTTTCCTATTTGGCTTGCCATTTAGCGTCTCATGATGCCACGCCCACTTTTTTGGTCTTAACATTTAGAGAATGCAATGTATTGGAGGCTGGAACGATTCGTATCGATGAATTGCTTCATCAATCCAGCAATTAAGCAATTCATCAATTTTTTTTATCCGGCTTCTATTGAAAGAAAGCCTCGGATTCAGCTTCGGATCGGAGAACTTGTCGCAAATGCTAATGAATGTTAATCGAGCACAAGTCAATAATTATATGGCGTTTGAATAAAGGAGAACAAACCAAAACTGATCCAAATACAGGTCTATACATATATCTATATATATATATATATATATATATAAATATATATTTATATACATATACATATATATGATGAATCAATGCATTTGTTAGCGATGAATAAAAATATTGCAGCTCTAAACGTGGGCACGTGTCAGTGACAACTATATAACTATATAAAAATTACATGAATTATAAAGCAAATATTTAATATTTTATATGACAGATAGTTCTTATCAGTATGACACACTTTGAAGGCACATACCTAAATATTTTACGAGTACTCAACGGAAAGCTCTATTAATTAGATAATCAATCAGCCATTCAATATAAATATTTGCAATTAGTGTGGGATTAATTACCTATAGTCTTGTGTATAAATATTAATATATTTATAGAGTATAGATGGTAAATAAAGAACAGTCTGGTTAAACAGTCTGTCTGAAATAGGTTGAAAGACTTATTCATTCATTTTATATATGCATATAATTGACCTGAGTTTGAACTTCACTACATTAAATAACATACAATGCTGCATTGAGGACCCGTCAACTAAATGGATTTGTGCAAATAGTTGGAAAATTAAATAGAGCTTCGTTTACCACTCAGCCAGTCAATGAGTCAATCAATCAGTTAATTTGTCAACTAATCAGTAGATTTTAGTAGATATTATTTAAATAGTAAGTTAACTCATCGTCGTTTAAGACTTTCAGTTAGTCAATCATTTTCCTATCTCTCAATCATTCAATCAAACTGTTGCTAAGACAATTAATCAAGTTCTTAAGTAATAAAATTTCTTTGTCAACCCGTCAATCATGAATGAATCAATTACGTCAATCAAGCAGTACTCAATTAGTCCACAAGTTATTCAATCAATCACTCATTCCATCAATGGTCAATCACCAATTAATTATTGTTTAGGATGTATCGAATATATTTCTAGGAAAAACTTGCTTATATAATAAAGAATACATTAGTTTTCAGTATCGCTTTGGTTCATCCAATAAATTATTCCATAATTTGGCACTTGTCGTGCGAAACTTTTGCGAAACATTAACCTCGAAATTTTGTGGGTCGTTGACTGCATTTTCGAACACGTGATGATCACAAATTCCCTCGGGTCGGGACTTAAGAACTGTTTCCGTGCAGGGAGTCAGAGATTCCACATTTCTGGGTTTTCTGTTAATTATATAATGAAACCAATTTATTATGATAGGAGATCAAAACCCTAGTTACCAAAAACTTACCCAAACTTCACAAAGTGGACGAAATAATCCACGAACGATTGGATGACGCGTGCCTCTGTGGAGTTCGGCTCGAAGTCGGGAAACAGCATCGGACTACGGAAGAGATAGATCAAATCGTCGCAGTGGACAACTCCGTATTTGTTGCCAACATTGGCGCTCGTATAGACGGAGGCATAACTGTAGGGACCCTTGAAATTAAAGCTGTACAAGTACAGTGGGTGCTGGCTAGCGTGAACAGAGCGTAAGTGATCCCAAACGGCATTGTGCAGCGGCTGCTTGAATCCCCTGTCCGATATGAGCTGCAGGGGAAGAGTATGGAATGGGATGAGGAATAGGATTAGTTTAGGATTTGATTTTATGTATTCCCTTCTGTTGCTTACATCAAGGAAACCCTGTACAGTCAGCTCGTTCAGTTCGTGTATGTTTTGAAAGTATTTCTCGATGACAATTTTCATAATCTGGGCCAACTGCTCCTCGCTGAACTCCTTCGGCAGTTCGAGAAGCTCCTGGAGCAACTCATCGAAGCGCGAATTAAAATCCTGACGCAGCGTCACATTCTCCATTATGTTGACCACTCGGACGGCTCCTTCCTCCGGCACAGTGCCCAGCAGCCAGGGTACTTGATGGTAGTTACCCTCAGCCATGAGCTGCTTTGGATGGACACTGAGGAAGGCCTCTTCCGATGTGGCTTCCACCACAGGACGATAGTTGGTCATGTGATCCACATCCCAGAACTTTAAGCCGTCTCCAGCATTCAGCAGTGTCCGCACATCCACTCCACGCAGCGCACGGGCCAACTTTGGAGTACTCAGATTCTGGGCATTCGCCACCTGGCAGAGCTCGGCGGTGCGTCGCGCCTGCTGCAGCGGCTTCTCCTCTATGGCAAAGGGGACATTGGCTGTGCCGCTCATGCTGATCACCTGGTGAAACAAGCCCTCCGACTTGTCGCTTAGCATGTGCATGTGGGTGGCCACGCCCCCCGCGCTCTGGCCGAGAATCGTTACGCGCCGCGGATCACCGCCAAAAAATTTAATATGCCGCTGGACCCAACGCAGTGCAAGCTGCTGATCCTTCAGGCCAAAATTTCCTGGAATGGCATCGTCCTCCGTGGACAGAAATCCTGCAGAGGCGAGAAATTTGATTCCAAGTCAGATTTAAAGTCTGTTTAGTTGTGCTCACCCAGTGCTCCGAGGCGATAAGCCATGGTGACCAGCACGACTTCTCCAGTGTCCATAAAGTACTCGGGTCCAGTGAGCAGCGGTCCAGCTGATCCACTGAAGAAGCCACCGCCATGTATGTAAACCAAGACCGGCAGCGGGTTCCTAGAACGATGCTGTGGAGGATGCAGCTGGTTAATCCAATGAATCTTAAGAAGCTGGTTATCCCGGACTCACCTCTGGTCTGTAGACATTGAGGTACAGGCAATCCTCCTCGCCATAGATGAGCGGAGTGGGCAGCAGATAGTTCTTCTGTATGCAGTCCGGCTTTGGAGCGCTGGCATTGTAGATGCCACGCAGCTTGGTCATGACTTTGGGATTCTGAAAGGACAAATACATAAGAGTGGAGTTAAATATATATAATATAATGTTGCCTAAGTTAAGGGAGGTTATAAAGTTAACGAAGCTTTAGAAGTTCAAGAATTTTTAGTTCTAGGAAGAGGTAAAGTTCTTAGCCCCAGGAGAACTTTAACTAGTTGAAATACCTTAAAGATTTACTGAGTAAAAGAAACTTAAGGAGGTATTTCAAAGAAGTGACTGATATATGTGGAGTATGGGGTCCTAAAGATTTTAAGAATTTCGAAACCTAAGGAACTTAAAGAAGTTAAGGGGTCAAGAAGTTTAGGTTAGCTTAAGAAATTGAGGAAACTCAAATTTCAGAAGTTGAAGAAGTTCAAGGAGCTTTAATAGATTATAGATTATAGGTGCTAGAGAATTCCAATTGCTACTCACACTGAACCGAAGCTTTCCGATTGGGGGTAAAGCATAGGGTATGCCCAAGAAACCCTCGAAGCGCTTCACTTGGTAGCCGGGCATGTAGATACCCTTCAAACATCCCAAGCCTCCGCCGCAGACAATCAAAGCCTTGGAGCCGAGAGCCACAGTGGAAGCCAAGTGGCTAACCCCGAGCAGAAGCAGCGGCAGCAGAAGTGAAACAGATCCCAAATGAATCATCGCTGATAAAAAAAAGATGATGGTCTATTGTCTGTGAAAGAAATCGAGACGGATTAATTTTATGCATAGCTCGTTTAAATTATGTATTCATTTGTTTATGGCCTCAAATGTGCTTCTTTTGCCGATGATGTCAACGATGTTCGTTTTGGCCATAACGAAAATAATATTCCCACGGCAAATTGATTAACCTGGTCAACTTAGTTACTTACCAGGTTCTCGCTCTTGATATTCTCAACCTGGATCGGAACTAAATAAAATAAATGTTCAAGCACGAGCTTCTAACGCAACAGCGGACGAATTTTATCTGTCGGCTTTGTAAGCCAAAGCATTCACTTTTATTCAAGAAAAAAAAAATGAATATATATATATAAATTAATAAGAAAAACTTTGCTCAGTGTTAGAGTGTGTGTGTGTGTGTGTGTGTGTGTGTCACGCTTTAAGCAAACGGTGGCTCGAGTGAAATATGTGGATCCAAAGCTGTTGTTGTTGGAGTTGTTGTGCTTTGATATTCAATTGAAATTTATTCAACGAGTCGAACAAATTGAAACACACAGGTCGTATGCTTAATCGACATATATCTGATCGAGTACCTATCCAACCGTAATCCAATAACTGCTCTTAAACCGGAATCACAACTAGAGAAGATCCGAAACAGCACTACGAAGCATCCAGCGTTTCACTTTCACTTTTATCCTGTTTCGCTAGTGAATCGAACTGAATAATTGAGAATATATCTACTTATATTATTCTCCTCTCTTCATTTACTTCGAGATTGGATTTATTCATATAAAGCAACTCTTTTTCTTAAGAGCCTATCCATTCGCTCTTCTCTTACACATCATTATAGAAACTGTTTTCTTTTGTGAAAACCACATCTCTCCATTTACCATACTACATATGCATGATACACCCGTGGACATTTCTTTGGGGTATGGTGGAATAGTTTAAGCGTTGGACATGAACAACTATACAATAAATTTAATTATTATAGTGTTAATTGTATTATTAGTAATTATATTATGCAAAATAATTTTTTTGTAGTCTTATAGAATAGAAAATAATGAAAAATATTTCTGTCTTTATTGCTTAATTAGTGAAATGGATTTCTAACTTTATTTCTCCATTCTATAGATAATATACTTTACAGATCATTATGTCTTTGAAAACAAATAATTATAACAATTATTGTCGATTTATATATCATTTTATTGCTTAGGTATGTTGGGAGAATTTTTTGACAAACTTAATTCTATAAGTTATAATCATTTCTATATTAATATTAGCTATATATTATTATATTAGCTATATAAGTTTGTGTTCTATGAAAGTGGTACTATTTCAATGCGCAGCACTGTGGGCCACTTACATCGGTGGTTTATACTTTCCATTGTAAAGTTGCATTCGCTCCTATAGTTGGAGAATATGTAAATTTATTTGACCTTCGTCTGGACTGAAAATGAGTTCGAGTGCAAAATAGGTCAAGCTGCAGTTTCAGATACGAATTCCTTCAGATATGCAAAGCTCAAGGGTATACCCATTAACAGTATATATATGGACTGATCATTACTTACTCACATACATTTAATTGGAGTCAGTCATGACCTTCTTAACAGTTTAATGTCTTGATAGATACCCTGTAAACTATATTTAAGCCGAGCAGAAATTGTATTTATATTTATTGTCATAAATTATAGTGCTTTCCATATATTTAATATAGATAAGTGTACTACAAAGCAACTTATTTGCATTTCCCCACATCTAGTCTATAAGTAAAGCTTCTTCCATAATGATAAGGCACGCATATCCACACTTCTTTCAACTGTCTCATGATATTCCCCATTCAACTGTCCAAAACGGAAAAAGTTGCATATCTCATCAGCCGTAAAGTCTGAGGGTTTGCAGGGTTGCAAATGGGTTTCATCCGGGAAAATGCTGCAGATATATGTACGTATGTATATGAAAAAAATTAATATACAGATAAAAAGGTTATATTGCACATAAATGTTGATAAGTGGCAAGAGTAATAGCTATAACTTATAATATATAGAGTACGTAGATCGAGATCAAAATACTTAAGATAACGATAAAAATGGGGCAGAGCTATGTAGACATATACCACTTGAGATAAACCTACCCATTTTTGGCAAATTCCACCAATAAGGAAGTCATTCGTTTCACCAATAAATCATCTTCCGGATTCTTTGGAAAATCGGGAAATACAAAAGGCATTCGCAGTGTGTAAATTGCATCATCCATGTGCGAAGAACGCAGCTCCTCGTAAGCAACTCCGTCAGTAAATAATACGCCGTATGAGGTATTGCTGATGTAGTCAAAATTGTAGATCGAAACGGGCTGTTCAGTGTATCCCACGTAGCTGGAAGCGCTCACATAGAGAGGATATGCAAACATAAAATCTCCCATAATTTCGGCGAGTGGAACTAACGTATCCCTATTCAGTTCCATGTCTCGCACTCCGTAGAGCTCCAATATTTCTTCCACAGTTTCCTTCGTGAATCCTGTCGGCAGGTACAACATCAGTCCGTAGAGTTCCCAAAAGTTCTCATTGAACTCCTTCAGGAGCTGTGGATTGGAAAAGGTATGCATCATAAACAAGGATCCTTCACCTGGGCGCGAAGTGCTGCTCAATAGCCAAGGAACTTGATGAATACGTCCGGCCAGATGAGCCTTGACGGGATTCTCCGTTATGAAGGCATCGGGCACGCCCGGTTGTTCCACAACCGCGGCGTAGTTAAAAAGTGGTACAGTGTCCCATTTCTTGTATACGTTGCCGCCTTCCAATAGATCCTTTGCATCGATCTCTCGCAGAGCTGTGGCCAGCGACTGCGTGTCCAGACTCTTGGCTTCCGTCACACCCAAATGCTCCGCCAGCTGTTGGGCCTGACTCAGTGGATCATCTACAATTGTCATCGCCAGCAGGGCTGTGCCGCTCAAGGACATGGCTCGATGAAAGAGTCCTGCAAGCAAAGTTAATCAAATACAGGATGAACTCCATCGATATCGCCTTTTCCTTACCCTTCGAACTGGGACTCAGCATGTGGAGGTGGGTGGATATTCCTCCGGCACTGTGTCCAAAAATGGTCACCAAGCCAGGATCGCCGCCAAAGGATGCGATATGCTGTTGCACCCACTGAAGAGCCAAGCGTTGATCCTTCAAGCCAAAGTTTCCTGACATGTGGGAATCGCCTGTGCTCAGAAAACCTACGAAAGGAATCATTCAATGGAATACGATTAAGGTAATCCAAAATTGTAATACCAAATGGCCCGAGGCGATAGCTGACTGTAACCACAATCACCTCTTGGGTATCCATAAAGTAGTCTGCTCCACTAAATTGAGGACAAGCCGAGCCACACAAAAAGCCACCGGAATGTAAGTAAACTAGAACGGGCAAAGGATTCGAATTGTGTACCTAGGGGAATGGAGAGTGAAGTCGAACTGAGGTCTTGATTTATATAATTAGACTTACAGCAGGACGATAGACATTCAGATAGAGGCAATCCTCTTCACCGGAGATTGGCCAATTCTCGAAAAAGTAACATTTTTGTAGGCATTGGCTACGAGCCGAGTTAGCGTCCAGGACTCCTTCCCAGGCACTCGCAGGCACAGGATTCTGTAAGGAATCCACATTTATTTTAGCTGTTTTACATACGCTGAGGCTTAATCCACCTGGAATCGTAACTCTCCAATGGGTGGCTGAGCAAATGGTATTCCCATGAAGGCTTCGAACTGCTCCTTCCTAAAACCTGGCATTTGAATCCCTCGGATGCAGCCCAACTCCTCGAGGCACACATCCAAATCCCCATGAACTGAAGATCCAGTCCATAGGATTAATAAATAGATTGCAGCACGTGGAAAAGTTCTCCACATCTCGATCAGCTTTACAATAGACTTAAGTACTTCATTAACTGCTCGCTTTTATAGAGTTTTCCCGTTCGCATGTTTATTTATTTTAAAGCGCATCAACAATTTATTTAAATACTGTATTTAATAATTTCGCAAATGGAAACTTGTCATTAATTTGAAATAAAGTAAAGCATATTAACTTTTTAATTTTATTTATTAAAAACAATTTGAGCAGCTATAATAAATAATTATCGAATCATGCATATATTTGTATTATATTAAAGTAAACAATATTTTTGATTCATTCGAAAACTCTACTGTATTTAAAAAAATGTGTTTTTGCTTACAGTAAAGTAGCTGCCAACCAATCGGCAATTAATTAAATACTTAAGTAAGAGTGTAATTAAAGCTAAACACGCATTCATACAAAATACACTTACAAGATAAGATATACAAATAGATCTATGTAAATAATGTAACAAAAGAACTAAAGCATCGACTTTCCGGTTGCTTTAGAAATGTGATCAAGAATTAGGAATTGAGAGTTCTGAGTTCAGTGTTAAATGGGAGTCAAGCTGCGTCGTTCCGTTTCACTCAGATCCGGATGCCAAAGATCGAGGATGAGGACCAAACGTAGTTGTGTTCCATTGTGCCAGACCTCGTGCTCGAAGCTGTCGTCGAAGATGAACAAATCGCCTTCGCGCCAGGTCCTATGAAAGAAGAGAGACAATTAGACAATTGAGAATAACTAACTTGTAGATGTCCTGTACTTAAAATGGCTGTAACGTATACCAAGACAAATTCCCAGCAGATGAGTCTAGAACATGTTTCATTAAAACGTACCCGTATCTAGGTATACCCTGTTTTGTATTACAAATAGTCTCTTTATATGCCACATTTTTTTATACTAAGGCTAAGTACTCCTAGGAATATCATCAGTTCAATCAATAACTAAATCTACAGCCTGTGACTTAATGAATGGTTAGTCTGAACTACCCCGTTGCCCACAGCATATCAGAGATTTACACCACTCTTACCGCTGTTGTTCGGCCACCCGGAGACTGGTTAAGTGTGGCTCCGGCGCGAACAAAGTGAGATGGGCGCGGAGTCTGCAGTTGGTGGGTCCGCAGTGTGGCCAGACGTGGGTCTGTGCTTGCATGGCGCTGAACTTGATCTGGCCACGCCGGCAGCTGCTGGCGGCTGGCAGCTTGTCGAGCAGGGAGCAGGTGATGGGCGCCCGCTGGCAGTTGCGTCGGAGTCGCTGTCCACGTGCAAAGAGCTCGAACTGCTGCCAATTGCCAGTGTCCCGGAGCTGTTCCGACTCCAGCTGAAAGTTGCCTTCAACATTGAGCAAGGCCAGCGCCTCGTTGCGTATGGAGCGCCAATTGCGTTGCAGTTGCTGCAGCTCAATTGCCTGATCCGTGTCCTCAATCGGCCAAAAGGGTTTCGCTCTCAGCCGGGCCACATTGTAGAGGGATCTCTGATAGGCGCTGGCAAAAAAACCTTTGGCCACGCCTCTCTCATACACCCGCAACGCCTCCGCCTGCCTGCCCAGCCGCTGCAGCGTCTCCCCCAGCGCCAGATAGAAAAACGGCTCCTGGGTGCCCGCCGCCTCCGACCCGATGGCTCTCTCCAAATAGGGAAGCGCCTGGACGTAGTCGCCACCGAGCTGCTTGAGAGCTAATCCAAAGTAAAGTTCCGCCAAGGGATTTCCTGGCCAGCTGCGGAGCGTGACAGCCGACACCTGCTGCAGCTGGACTAAGCTGCAAAAGGATTCGCGATTGGAGATTAAAGGTAAATAGCAAAAAGTGAAACACACACCCACTTATTGGACATCAGGTGGGTGAGCGACAGTTGATTGCGGAGCTTCACTTCACCCGGAAAGCGTTCGATCAGCAGCTCGTGTATCGCAACCGCCTGCTGCGTGTGACCTGTGTGAAGCTCATCACTGTAGAAGGTACCATTGAATGTGGGTGGGAATGTGGTTGATCTTACCCAGAAATCGCATGTGCTGAATGCAACGTTCGCCAGCTGCTCGAAATTCGCTGTCGATCTGCAAGGACTCCTCCTCGAAGGCCAAATAACGTTTGTAGGATTCGATGGCATCCAGGAGTAACTGATTGCTGCGACGCATCTCTGCGATCCGCTCCAGCGCCTGCGCCCGGGCCAAATGAGCCGCCGGCTTGTGTGCATGTGTGTGTGTGAGTGTGTTAAAGGAGCGCAGAGCATTCGCATAATTCTGGATGTTAGGCATTTGGATGTCCACAAGGGATTTGGTTTATGGTTAAGCAACACATGCAAAAAGAGCGAAGATTAGCTTGAGAGAAAAGCGTTTGGACAGCAGTTGGAAGACTAGTGAATACCCTATAAGCATTTGAGTGGTTATATTAATTGACTAGCGTATAACGTAAGCAAATATAAAGATCAAGAAATAGAAAATTTCCTATAAGAGTTTTGTCATAGAAGGTTTATGATATGGGTAACAACTGTAAGTCAAAAACAATATTTTGCTTTAAGGCTAACTTTTTGGAATTGCAATTTTTAGGTGGGTGTTTCTAAATCCTGCATCCATCCCAATACTCAGCCTTAAAGCAAATGGTTTTTTTTTTAGGTTTTTCTATAAACCCATTCAAAATACCCATGAAATTTCCTTAACTTAAAACTCTCAATTCAAGTTATTTCTTAGAGTTCTGTTTTTTAAAATGTCTTAAAATCTAAGCACATAAACTTAAAAGGCGAACATTAATTAAAGCTATGAAAGGACTTTTGTTTAATGTGTTTATTTTTTTAATGATTGTTGAGCTAAGTTCAAAGGGAATTTAAGAAAGGTTAAAGTTAAGTTTGTGTATAGTTTTATGTGGATAACTAACCTCATTGATCATTTCGGCATTGGCTCGGCGCAGTTCCTGCTCGAACAGATGATCCTCAACAGAATTGGCACCAGATGGTTCCTTGGGATTTATTTCTAATAAGAAATTAACATATTATTATATTCACAAACAATGTTCAGATTAAAGAAAGACTTAGGATTAAAGACACCACTGAACGGTTAATTTGTGTAGGGCTCCACCTTAGACGTAAGATTAGGAATTCGATTATAGAGTACGACTTACTATGATTATATTAACGTATGCCATGAACGATTTTACTTTAGAATAGATTATAATACGTGTCTATATGTCAGATATATATGTCAGGTTTATCAATGCTTGAGATGGTCTTCTGGATTGCTTGTAGACTGATTCGATTTTTGTTTTTGTTATTTGTTTTTTTTTTTTGGTGTAAATTGTACATTTAGTAATTACGTGTCCAGGAGGGATCATCGGAGTCGGGATCGCTTTCGTATTCCTTGGCTGGCAGACGACCATATTTGGCCTCCAATCTGCTCATTAGATCCGCATCATCTACATCGGATATCTCATCCTCCTCCTCATCGCTAATCAATTCGTCGTCGTCGTCGCTTTCGTCGTGCTCGTAATCTTCAATGTCACCATCTTCGTATTCCACATAGATGTCTGTGCCGGCAGTTGTTGGCTCTGCTTCCGCATTCGTCTCCTTCTTTGGTTCCAGCTCCAGTTCATGCTCCGGTTCCGGCTCTGATTCACTTTTAGGTTGTTCTTTAGCTGACTCCGATTCGCTTGGCTTAGAGTCCGTTTTAGGGCGGAACATGGCGCTCAGCTGTTCAAAAGTTTCGGGCACATAGCTCGCAGTCATGGGCACATTGTCATCGCTTCCCTCATTATCGCTTATTTCCACCTCGATTTCCTCCTCGATTTCGATCTCCTCTTCAGAATATTCCTCTTTTTTGGTGGAAATAGGCAAGCATTAATATAAAATACCCAAAAAAAAAAAAAATTCAATTTTGTTCGAAATATTTTCAAAGACGATCGCTTGAAAGTATTTGGAACTAGCTTCGGATAGACCGAAGTTTATATAGTTATAGTATCTGTATAGAAGTGTGTCAACCGTCATCAAGCGGCGGCAGCTCCTCCGTATCGTCATCCGGAATGTGATCCTCGGCTGTGGAAATTGTCAATCGGCGTCTCATGTTGATCTCCGATGGGTTTTGGTCCTCCTCGGCTAGGTTTATTATTAGATTAGTTTATATATACGATATATATGATACACTTATGGTTGGCAGGCAACAACAACAAAGCCATACAATATTAAATTTACATACATACATTGGCGCATAAGTTTTAACAGTTTTAACAAAGCTCTGACTACAAAAAAAAAATAACAACAAAAATGTAATTAAGCTTAAACTTAATCGTGTTTTACAACAACAACAAAATATTAAATAAATTAAACATCAAATGAAGAAAGTGCAAAAATTTTGTTTCATTTTTTCGAATCAGTTTTGTTTTTGTTAAGTAAAAGTTAGTTTAAAAGTTGACGACATTAAGAGCCTTCTTCTAATGTTCCTGTTAAAGTGCATGTTAATAGTGGTGAAAAAGAAATGCTACACCACGGTACATTGTAAATATATTTCACCAGGAATAATAGAAGAGAGGCTTATTAAAATTTGATTTGACATCACATTTCCATTCCACATAAAGTAGATTTTGTTTTTTGTTTTAATCATCATTGAATGCTGAGTGGTTAAGAACTTAAAGCGGCCTTCAATATAAGTATATATAATATTAAATATGTATATGTATATATATATATTTATATTGGAACTGCAAATGCCAGATGACATATTGTTTCGATTTAGAGCAGAACAGTTCTTAAGTAAGCAGCGATATTACTATATATGATAGAGTTTTGTTAACAAAGTGCATTACTTGGTAACAAAATTGGCTTTTAGCAACGATCGAAAACTCACTTGTATTTGGATTTTTCCGTATCAATACAAGCCGTGAAACAAGGGCAAGTGCAATGCCAACGCCAAATTTAACGGCAACTGGAAAATGATTTACGTTTTAGTTAACAAACAAGAATTCTAAATTTAACGCAACATAAAAAACAATCTATATCAATTATTCCATTTTTTTGCACTTTCTTGTACAATTTTTATAAAAAATCAAACTTAGTTCAAATCGTGTAAAATGGAGCATTTAAATAGGTACACCTACACTTTTAACCCGTTCTTATGGAGTCTACATTCCGTTGATCTCAAGATACTTACGGGAACCCAACCAGGATGTTGTTGTGATTGCTTCAATGTTGTCCTCAGGTGCAGTGTCCTTCTTGGCGTTCAGCTCCGCTTCTTCATCGTCGGACTTTTGATCAAGGGATTCGAAATCATCTTCATCGTTGTCATCCTGTAAATATTCATCTATTATAGTACAAAGCTACAATTGCTGTTTCTTTATTCTTACCTGCTCAAAATCGTCGAAACCTTCATCAGCATCTTCATCATTATCAGCATTTTCTTTAGTAGCTTCCTGCTCTTCTTCCAGCTCCTCATCATCATCCGCAGCCTCCTGTTATGATCTCAAGTCATGATTTTGTTCGCTAATTATTAGCATACAACTACCTCATCATCATCATCATCATCACCATCATCATCCTCGTCCTCATCGTCAGCCGTTTCTGGCGCACTCTGAGCCTGGGATTGTGAAATAGGTGGCTCAATTGACTCTTCTAGCTCCTCATCAGCATCTTCCTCTTCTTCCTCATCTTCCTGTAAAGCCATTTAATATTTAGAATATATTTATTTTTCTAATTAAGATTTCTATACCTCCTCATTGTCGTCATCTTCTTCCTCAACTGTTTCAGGCGCGCTCTGGGTTACGGATCTGGAAACGATTGGCTCTATGGACTCTTCGACCTCATCGTCTTCTTCTTCCTCATCAGCATCCTCTTCCTCCTATCATAAAGTACATATTTAAGCCGGAAATTATATTGTTTATTTACCTATTTACCTCATCAGCATCATCGGCTATAGATTGAGTTTTCTCCTCATCCGGTTCTTCATCCTATGTAAGATTTATTTTCGCTTATTTAATTGTTTTTAAAAATCAAAATCCCATTTTTACCTCATCATCATTTTCCGCCTCTTCATCCTCCGCTGTCACATTTTCAGCTGCAGTGTTTTCTTCTTCGTCCTCTTCATCATCTTCTGCATCATGTTCATCCTCCGGCTCCTCTTCGCCTGAATGCTGCTCATATTCCTCATCCGGTTCATCATCATCATGTTCATCATCGTGTTCATCGAGAGCTGATTCGTGTGAGGGATGCGCATCGTGTTCGTCATGCTCATCCGGACGATGTTCCTCTACCCAGCCATCAAAATAGTTGGAATAACGTGACTCGGACAGAGGAGTATCCACTAAAAGGAATTCAAATATATAAGTTTCAGATGATCTCCACTGATTATATGATATTCACGTACAATCCTCAATGCCACGATTCTCCATAATGATGAGACCCACGAGACCCAGGAGCACGGCCATTAGGGAGAAGAAGATAATCTTGGCGCACCAATGGCCGCCAGTTCCATGTTGATGCTGGACGTGGAGGTGCACATCATCGTTTCCCATCTTTGTGATGTGCACGCCGTGGGAAGACGAATCGTCGTCATCTGGATGACACACACACACCCATAAATGATTAGAATCCACGTAATTATATAAATAACTAAATAACTGAAGGTTTAGTATAAGCAACGAGAATTAGTCAATACCAGATGCTTAATTGGATTCAAAAAACTGCCGTGGCTGGGTTTATGATATACATATGTATATAGATAGTATATATATGTATACAGCATATGGAATGCATGTGAGTCTCTACCTTGAAAGCTGGGCTGGCGCAATATACTGACATCGCCCTCCGATTTGCGATCATCTAGACGAAAAGTTAGTTACACTGATTAAAGCAAATGACAGTCGGTAATAACCGACTCGACTATACCCTGTAGTCAATTGTGTGTTTTGATTTCAAGCTATAAAATCATTTATTCATAAATTTTCTATTTTCTATTTATTATCTAATTTTAGGATTTGCTTCTATTTTAGGATTTGCTTTTATTTTATTTTTTTTCTCGAATAAATATATTCAAGTTAAATATGTTAAGCAATTTAATATAAACAAAAATTTAAAATTTAAATGAAAGTCTGTTTTATTTTGTAAGACTCTTTTAATTTAGACAAACGGACAAATCGACGGTATATTTATTATATATATATATTATGACTATGAAGCATTATACACCACTGCACACATTGTCTCTTAGTACAGGGTATAAAATAACAATGATAACATTAAACTCTCTTAAAAGATAATGATGAGAGATATGTTTAGTTGTTTTTGGAGGTGTTGCTGTTGTTCTTGTTGTTGTTGTCGTTGTGTTGGGTGTTGATGCAAAACAAAGAAGGCGCAAGTCATGCGATTGGGCATATGGCCAAAATAAAAATTAAATGAAAATAAAAGAAAACTGTACACAGTCCATAGTATTTATACATGTGTGTGTGTGTGTAAATTTGTGTGTATGCTATGAGAAAAATGTCCAAAACTCTTAGTGGGTGTAATTTCTGGTCACGGAAGTCTCTTGACTTTGCGCATATACAATTAATAGCATTGTAGTTAATAATAATAAAATAAAAAATATCATTTAATTTTTCTTATTGTTGTTTTCTATTATAAAGTTTTGTTCTTAATTCCAATTACTGAAAAAAATGAGAATCTTAAGATTTAGAATTAAGATAGCTAGTAAAAGCGAGAGACCGAGTGAGCGAGACAGAGCGTGCGAGCGAGATAGAAAATCGACCGGCTTTTGTTTATGCAGCTCGGAGCAAAAGATAAATGCACTTTTATCTAACATCTGCTCGGGCTTTAAATAAACACAAGCAGATTTAAAAGGAAGAGAAGAAAATAAAAAATAAGATATGGTTTATTAGATGAAATTGGTTTAACCCGAATTCTAAGCTGACACATGGGCCTTTAATTATGAATATATTAAATACATATTTTATTGCAGTAACGCTAAGAAATCATAAAATATACACATAATTTAGTATTTTTATATTTATATATATATAGTTTGCTCAGCACACGCATAGCGACAAACGGCACAGAGCAATGTATAATTTTATATAATAGGGCAAAGTTATTTTTAAAGGCGCTCGACAATATTATTATTCTAATAAAAGAAATGGACAGCTACGCTTTTGGGCTACCGCACACACAAGTTGAAATCGAAAACAGTTTTCATTTTTGAATGCGAAAATTCGAATAAGATTTTCCTACACAGATCTCTTACCACGTTTTTTGCGCTTATCCTTACGCTTTCGCGGCTGTACATCGCCCGACATATTCAACTAGCTTGAAACGCGCTAAATGCCAATTTTCTGGCCGTATTTGATTTCAGAACCACTGTATGTTGTTCTTTCTTCACGGTTTTCTCGGCTGGTCGGAACCGAACGCGAACAGTTCAATCGCGATCGCCGCACGTAACTAAACCGAACGATTGTCTGGCGGCAGCGGCGCAGCTGCTCGGCGGGTGAGCTTTTCTTCCCTTTAACGAGAATAGCGGGAAATCGATTATATTTTCATTCTTAGTTTGGCGTGTTGCTTAAATATAAGATAAGTTACAATATTCACTTAAATCAGTTCATTTATAGCTACGTATTCTTATAGCATCTAAAGTGTTCCCAATTAATAGTTCACTCCTGTGCTAAGCAGCTTTTTCGATAGCAAATGCTGATCGATTTTGTCGAACGTTAATCAGTGTCCTTTATAATGAAATTGTCACAAGCAAACCAATTAATATTTAATGCACATTCATAGTGTCCTGGCTATAAGCATATTAGCACGGACATATGCGCATTTTCAAAGTCCTGTGCCATAAAGTTGCAGCTTCACCATAAAATAAGCCACTTGCCTCAAGAATCATTTGGTATTTTTTGGCATTTTCAGTACTTGCTCTGGCTTGGTCACACACTTTTGTTCTACCATAAAAATTGCAACAACAACAAAACAGAACGGAACGAGGGAAAACAACCCAGCGCAATTATGTATAGATACGATTGAAATTGAAGTCAACAAAAGCCGTTGTAGGATTCGGGCCAAGTGCAAAGTTGTGGTAAGTACGAATAAAAATAAAACAGCAAACAAAATGATTAGAATTCCTGTTCAAAGAAGAGTTATGACTAATTGGTAAAATTTCAGGCCAGGCGCTGCAAACTACGCACTGTTTTGGTGGCGAGACGACAACAACGGCAGCGGCGGCGTCGACGACCGTAACAGACAATTAGCCACGCCTTTTGGAGCATTTAAAATCCAGGTATGGCCGGCGACATGTCCATTGGCTGTGCCGCTCTCAAACGATCCACGAAATTAAAGAGCTGCACAAGCGGTACCGATACAGACTCAATGAAGCTGCCGAATGGACGCAAGGAAAATGGCAATAATATGGGCCTACTAATAAAGCCACCTAGTGCACCACAGAATATGCGGGGTGGTCTACGGGTCTACAAGATTGTCATATTGGGGGACGGCGGTGTCGGCAAATCTGGTAAGTCTGCAATTAATCACTGCTGCGCATTTTGATTTCGTTGTCTGTGGGAAAAATCAATAAATTTTCTCAATTTCTTTTACGCTTTGTTTTACTCTACACGACACAACAACCACCCACAATCAACCCCCGATTTTCCGGTTTGCTTCGTGCGTTCGGCAAACTTTGCGTGTACACAAATCATAATACACACACACGCGCACAAACACACATGAACAACAGCTGTTACCCTGCAGTTCGTCAGTCACAGTTTCTTGGACTATCATGACCCCACAATTGGTGAGTGCGTCCCGTTTAGCTGGCTGGTCGATAAGCTTATTGAACTTTTGTTTCTTTGTTCTGAATGCCGCAGAGGATTCGTACCAGCAACAGGCAGTGATTGACAATGAAGCCGCTCTGCTGGATATACTCGACACTGCTGGTCAGGTTGAGTTCACGGCCATGCGGGACCAATATATGCGCTGCGGCGAAGGTTTCATCATTTGCTATTCGGTTACCGATCGTCACAGCTTTCAGGAGGCATCCGAATACCGCAAGTTGATAACACGTGTGCGTTTAGCTGAGGACATACCGCTAGTGCTGATAGCCAATAAAGTCGATTTGGAATCTCAGCGACGTGTCACCACCGAGGAGGGTAAGAATTTGGCCAATCAATTTGGCTGCCCCTTCTTCGAGACATCGGCGGCCCTGCGGCATTACATAGACGAGGCGTTTTATACGCTGGTGCGTGAGATTCGCCGTAAGGAGATGCAAAAGGGCACAGACAACAGCTCCGAGAAGATTCATACGCGACATCGCAGCCGCTGGTGGCGCATACGGTCCATATTCGCATTGGTGTTTCGGCGCAGACGTAATTTAAACTAAAACAAATTGTTGGAACAGAAAATTTCTCAGTTCGAATGTGCAACTAAGTGCAATATTAATCAATGCGTTATACTATATATACATAAATATATATATGTATATTTGTTCATTTCGCACAACCAATCAAAGGTAGTTGTGCGTGTGTTGACGTCTAATCATTTTTGAAAGTAAATGAATTTATGAAAACGCAAACTATTCTAATTGTTAAGGCCAATGGTAACAACTAAGTGACATTGTCTAAAGTTTTAAACTTCTGTTAATTGTTTCTATATATATTTATTTTAAAATTATTTTTGTTTCATTTGTTAACTATGCCACATTGTATTTGTTGTATTTGTATTGTTAAGGTGCTAGACGCCAGGTAGCGCAACGCACAGTGGTATCAGAGAGTATGTATATGCGATATATATGCAAATATAAATATGTTTATCAATATGTTTAAGCACGAATTCAAAAGATACATATTCTAACAATGCACATACGTATTTAATATAAAAAATAAGATTGTTAATTCATAGCAAAAAAATTGGCAACATGACAAAACAACAAATAACTAGAATTGCATTTAAAATTCAAAAAAGAGCCGAAGTGAAACCAAATGAAATTTAAAAATAGTAGCAATAGTGTTAAATCAAAACGAAACAAAACTCTACAAATCTGACCCTTAGCTGTAGCCAATAAAGACAGCTATATTAATATATATATATATATATCTTGAAATAAAATTATATAGAGCTTTATGTCGACAAAAACGAATACCTTCCAAAACATCCGAAGAAAAAATATTCAGTGTATTATGTATTATGTGCATGTATTATTATTATAATTATCGTGGCAGGCGTACGCACATTAAATAATCGAATAAATGTTGAATTTTACGCATGTATACTAAACACACAAAATGAGCTAGGATGATCGATCGATCGATCTACAACTATTTTTACATATACTAAGCGCTGGCATTTGTTTAAGTTTTATAAAATGTTTAAATTGTTATCTCGTCTAAGTTTATTTATTATTATATTAAGTTTAAGCTGTTCTGTGGTTTGTTAGTTACTTTATAAAACATTCATGCCATTCGCTAAGCATCACCATGAGTTCCTCACATCAATGTTACTGGATCTGCATCACAGCACAAGGCTTTAATTACAGTCTTTACTATTAGTTAAAAAAAAAAAAAAACAAAATACAAACCAACAACATACAAACAAAAACAATTGAAAATTGTTAAGACAACTTGTCACAGAATGTTAAATATTTTATGTTTTAAGCATAATCAAACGAATAACGAGCTAAACGAAACTTTGTAAATGTATCTTTAATTTTTTTTGTCAGTTTATTGAATGCGGGTATATGAAAGCAAGCTTTCCAAAAACCAAAAAAGATATATATATAATCTAGATATATATAATGTAATACTAATGAAAATGTTAAATATCACTTATGATTATGTATTTCCCATAAAACAATAACAAAACAAAAAACAACTAGAAGTTAGTAGCTATACGCAAGTATTATAATAAAAGCATACATCTGGTAAATCCAGATGGCCATTGTTTTATTTATATTTTTAAAACGCTTCGAGCGTTTAATTGAACGATTAATTCATACATTTTAAATGTACAAGAAATTATTAAAACCGACAAAAAAATGAACCCCCAATAAAGATTTTCGAAACCCCGTTAAGATGTGTGTTATTTACTAAATACTTCTAAGAATAAGATGAGATTGACCAAGATCGAAATCAAATCCTTGCTGGTAATTGTTACAAAAATATATGAATGAAAAAAATTAATATCTCTTGATATATGAATGAGTTATTTATGGCTAATTACTGGACCCATAAATCAGGTAAGCCTTGCCATTTTAACTTTTTCAGAATAATACTGTACATACTGCAATACGAATCGTACTACTAGTATAAACTATTTCTCATAACTTTTACGGCTTAAATACAAAGCAAAAAAAAAATAAAATAAAAAATACACTAACTATATCCGCCCAAATACACAAACACTGATAAGTTTGATTTTTATCGTTTTTTTTTTTGTATTTTTTTATTTATTTATTTAGTAAAATATTCTTTTTTTAAATTTTGAAAAGAAATGATTTTTGTTGTTTTTGGTTTACATATGTATATGTATACATATACACACATATTTAATTTTAATTTTGGTAATCTGGTAAATGTGTTTTTTTTTTTTTTGTTTTTGTTCATTTTGTTTTTCTTCATATTTTATATATTGTTTTATTGTATAGGAAGCAAAACTTTGAATGCACAAATTTACAATTACTTTCGACGCATTTGTTCTTGTTGTTAAAATTGTGTAATAGTAACTGTAGAAAATAGTACATATATGTATATATATACATACAAATACATGTATATATGTATATATAGCGTTTGTAGAAAACGGCGTATTTTCATTTGAGTTTTGTGTGTGTGAGAATTACACGATTTGACTGTACAAAATACAAAAAGAGACATACACATATATGTACTGTATATATATATATATATATATAGTATTTTATAAAATCATAAAATACGCTTATCTTGTGTTTTTTTTAATGCAAAATACAAATATTAAAAACTCGAACTTGCACTTGCACATGAAAAAATTTGAATGCATCTCACTTGTGGCTTACGTTTAAACATTTATATTTTTGTGTAATTGTTTGCAAAGTAGTATTCATATATATTTAGTTTTTTTTGTTTAGTTTATTGGCGGTCTCTGTTTGAATATATAATATATATATATGTGTGTATATATATGAGTCAAAAAAGTTGTAATTGGTATGTTTATGAATGCTTGCATTTTAGGCTCTTTCAATATGTTTTGTCTGGTTTTGTTTTACTTTTTTTGTAGTCCGTTGATCAGAATATATGCCTTAAGACTTTGAAAAAATGAATAACTGCATCATCACTAATTAGCACACACACACACACACACACACACACCCATGCATGCACACACTCAGTAATGTATATGTAGTCATTTTGTTGTTGGCTTTTAATCTCAAAATCAAACGGATACGATGATATATAGGACATAGTAGTATGCATACATAAGAGTGTATATATATGTATATATACGTATATATATATATACGAGTAAGTATGTATTGATAGTTTGAGTGTTGACTGATTTTGACGCCGTCAAGAGTTACAAATAATAATAATAATGCGATATTTATTATTGTTGTTTACTTCGGTTAATAACTACTCTAGATTGTATATAAAATCAAATCCGCATTTGACATTTTGCCGGTTTCTTCTTCTTCTTCTTCTTGATGTTCTTGTTGAGTGTGTTGTTTGTTTGTAGCAATAACTATCGGTTGTGTTGTTGCTGTACCTGCACTGCTGCTAGTTTTAGTTGCCGGATTCCGTATGCTATCTGGTTACAGTAGTTGTTAATCTTGTAAAAGGTGTGTGTGTGTGTGTATGTGTTTGCTTGTGTATGTATAGAATTTTGTTATTTGCTCTTTTAGAGCAAAAGGCATTTCGGCTTCTTCCGTTTTTTAACTTGCAGTGCAGCCCTGGTTGCTGTCTCGAAAACCTCTCGCACACCTTCCTTGGACTTAGCCGAACATTCCAAATAAGCAAAGGCATTAATTTTTTCAGCCATAGCGCGTCCCTCCTGCGGCTTAACCGGCTCCTGTTTCATCTTTGCCAGATCCTGTGAAAAATTAACCAAAATTCAAATCAAAAATCTAACATATTTCCTTTAACTTTATTCAATCTTACCCGAATTGTGTTGGGATCATTTCGCAAATCTTTCTTATTGCCTACCAAAATAATTGGAACATTGGGACAAAAATGTTTGACCTGCACATAGTATAAACAAATATTTGTTAATAATTAGTTAACTAATGATATATGATTTCAACTTACCTCTGGCGTCCACTTTTCGGGAATATTTTCTAGCGAATCGGGTGAATCCACTGAGAAACACATAAGTATAACATCAGTGTCTGGATAGCTCAGCGGTCGCAGTCTGTCGTAATCCTCCTGACCAGCTGTATCCCATAAGGCCAACTCCACCTATAACAAATGTAAACCAAAATCACGTCATGTAGATGTAGCTATATGTATGTATATGGAGTGATAACGCCCGTTAAGTTGGCAAATATGTAGCACAAAAGCCCGTTTCCATCACAAAGACGAACACGGAGACGAGAGTCAACTTTAAGTTGAAAGATAGCAAGGAACTGGCGGAAATGCCAAACGTATTAATCACACACAATAGTAGAATGACGTGAACGACAGCTACAGACCTCTGTATATATGTTTGTATATACATTTGTTTGTACATCGTATGTAAGCACTATCCAAACACAATCGCCGCCATATTGCGCTGCGCAAATTGTTTATACCAAAACAACAAAAAATTACAAAAAGAAACGTATAAAATTATTAGAAGCGAAACATTTAGCAAATAACCAAAGACAAATACACAAAACATGACTTAATGCAAATCAAAATGGCATACAGCAGTATATCTTTATATATATTTTTTATTTTATTACAATTGAGAGCGAGAGCGCGTGCTACTGGCTCCAAACGTGAGCGCAGGTATGCGTTGGCTACAAGGGGGCGAACGTGAGAGCACGAGAGGGGCAGCGCGCAAAACTGTATGTGCGCAACGGGCTTGTGTATAAGACGTATAAAAAAAGAGCAAGAGCACAAGCAAGAAACGGAAGGAAGGGAGCTTGCTATACAAGTACATGTTTTAGTAGTAATACGTGTGTATTGCTGCGTGCGTATAAGTCCATGTCGGCTGTTTGTGTTTGTTTGCATGTATGTGTGTGTGTGGTGTGTCGTTATGTGTGCAAGGAGAGTGCGAGCAGGAGAGAGAGAGGCGGGAGTCAAGTATGCCTACCGACAATTGATATTGACTCACAACTTTTTTTTACATCATGAGCGAAGAGTGCACTGGAAATCCAGTGGGGTGGAACAAGGGGATGCTAGTTGAAATAAATGCAACACAAATTGTACACAATGACTGTTGATCAGATGATTTTGCACGCTGTGACTCTTGAAAGGGACGGGATGGGGTGTGGTGCATGGGATAAGGTGTTAATCTTTGTCTTACCTGCTTGCCATCGACTTCGATATCGGCGACATAATTCTCAAAGACCGTCGGCACATACACCTCGGGAAATTGGTCTTTGCTAAAGACGATCAGAAGGCAAGTTTTACCGCAGGCACCATCGCCGACAATTACCAATTTCTTGCGAATCGTCGTCATTGGAGGTTCTGGAAGTGGCAGAGCAGAGATGCAACAACACCGACAGCAACGACGACGGACGATGCGTTGTGTTAAATATATATGCGAAAATTGAGCGAGCTGGTTGAAAAATATCAAAGTGAAAAAGCCATACACACACACACACTCGCGCGCAGTGCTACAATCTCTCACTCATGCACACACACTTGAGTCATACACTTTGAATGGCTCTCCCATTTGTTGCTGTTGCCGTTGCCGTTGCTGCTGACGATCTATAGAAAAGAAGAATCAGCGAACAGCCGCATGAGGCTCTTTTTTTTTGACAATCACCCGTTGTTGGTGGTGGGGGATTCTTTTGGGCCAGTTATGTATGTATGTTTGCTTGTAAATCGTACTGCAGTGCCTGGGACGTTCTTAAATCGTTTCCAATTGTGCAGGATACATACAAACAAACGTAAATACATTTATTTATGTAAATGAAAGCCCGTGCTTATATGTATATTGGTATTCATATTCGTATTTGTATTGGCAGAATCAGCACTGCTCCCATTTAGATACATATATACATTTATTTACTTTTCTTGAATTCTTCAATACGAATGTCTCTCGAGATAGTCCAATGGTCGCGTCATAGGTCTGTTTCCTCGCCCGCCACCAAACTCTTCGTACGTTTATTCCAAAAACATCATCATCCACTCGCATTTATGTACATACATTCACATACATATGTTGTCTGTGAGTTCGATTGCATGGATGTGTGTGTGTATGTGCGCGTAGAGCTCTGTATGTATGAGTGTGTGTGTGGAATTTTTTCACTGCTCTTTCAACTTTCCTCACTTACAATATATATCTTTTTTTTGTAACACTCAGTTCGAATTAGACACTTAATATGCTTACAAAATGGCACAAATATGTTGATTCTTATGCGTCTACCGTTATTCGTTTCGTATAAAATGTATTACAATTAAAAATTCGACGTTTTTTTTCTCATGCAAAATGACGATGAATTTTCTTGGTAGATGAACAACCAACGCCTTCGTGCGCCCCAGAGTTGCGTTTTGATTACAGTGTTGGAAAAGGTTTACCTGAGCAGGATATACAAAATAGACAAGACGGATTCTTTTTAGCCATTCCGTATTGCAAATGATGGAGAATTACAATAATGACTTATTGTTTATTTTTATAATATAATTGTTATCATTTTGATAAACGACACAGAGTTGCTTTGCCGATATTATGGATAATGTGACTGTGAATTGGTAGCTAGAGTAACTTATCTTTAAAAATAATCCCATCTCTAACTTGTTTCTTATTTTAATGCCGGGACACATGGCTGACAATTATTAAATATTTTATTGCCAATATATAAACATAATAAGTTTAACATGCGATTGACACATACTTTAAACAATTCAGACATACCCTAAACTAAACAAAAAACTAAAAGCCAAAACACAAACTATTCCAACAACATCAATAGTCGATACTAAGTTAAGCAAAAGTTTTGCTCAACAACTCTCCCAAAATCCGAGGGAAACTAAAGGAAATACAAATGGCGCCAAAGGAAATTGGAAATATTCAATCTTTAGATGAAGTACGGTCTAATCAAAAACTAGAGCTATTACCTTCCGTTGCAAACCAGAAGAAGAAAAAACGCAAAGCAAAGAATAAGAAAGGGATTGAGCAAAATACAAAATCTGTTAAGTCAATGAAGAGTAGTGCAGAAAACAAGGAAGTGAAAAAGAGGAATTCCTTAGAGCCCGCTATTATTGTTAAACAAAAAGCAGCCAAGCGGAAAGCTAAGATTGAACAAGAAAAAGAAGTTAACAAACGTCCTAAAATCGAGATTCTGCCAAGAGAACTGAGACAAGTCAAAAAGGAGACAAGTTCCTTACCAAGTGAGAAGCAAAAACCCATCAAAGCCTCTAATAAAAGCAACAGAAAGGATATACAAAAGGTGAATGATAAAAAAGCAAATGCAAGAAAGAAAAAGAAAAGCAAACCAAAAAAAACTGCTGTGGAACCCATAAAAATGAAGAATAGTAATACTGTACATTATGATAGTGGTAAGTAAGTCAATTCAATGTAGATAAGTAATCAATTTTGTCTATATTTGCAGATAATATTGAGGATGGCTTTGGTAAGAGTTTTAATATATATATATATAAGTTGGCGGATTCATATTATATTATTTATCAACAGGAATTGACAGCGCTGAATCGAATGACGATGAAGAATATAGTCAGGATTCACAGTCTGAATATTCGTTGGATAGTGACGAGGATTTCTTTACGAAACCACAAATATACCAAGCAAAACGAAGCAAAGCAATAGAACTGGAATGGGAGAACAATGTGGAACAAGAAAAAGTCGTACCTTGGCTAATGGAACTGCCAAAGGTTCAAGCCGAGATTACCAAAGTTATGGTATTCGATGGAATGATCCCTGAGACTGAACTGGAACCGCAGAACACTTCTATAGAAAGAGGTGAAGAGAATATTATTGATGCGCTGCCACGTAGATGCATTGAGGAGCAGGCGCAGGCCGAAAAGGAGACTAATATGGGCATGCCGTTTGACGGGGCTGACGTACAACCTGAGTTGAGCGTCTTTGAGAATAGCTTTAAGACTAACAATGTTCTGAGTGTATTAAAGCAGGATATTGAACTTTATGGCACCGTTATAATTACATTATTGTGTGGTCGCATCACAATTAATGGCTATAAAGCGCGACCAAATGTCCCATTGTGTATCTACTCGCCCAAAGGATTCAACTGGGTGGTGATCTCACCGATGTCCAACAAAAGAGCATCCAAAGCTAAAATCAATTTTGAGGATCTAAATGAAAGCTTCTCTCGTGTGCAGTTGGACAACATTGTAAGCAACTTTGATGGACAAGATAATGCCATTGTGCTGCTCCAACGCAACAGTGGAGCACAAAACATGCTCAACACATTCGCCAAGCACATGGCGGAGAATGTGTTCCCGCTGGTGAATGCTACCAATCGGCCTCATTATGCCAGCGAATATATCTTGAATTGTCTCATTCAGAGCGCCGATTCACGCGAAGCATTGCAAGTACCCATACCGTGGACAAAATTTACTATGCAGCCAAACAGTCGCTGGATGGTCGCCGGTGGCAAAAGAGTAGGTAAATCCACCTTGCTTCGTTATATGCTGAACAGACATTTGGAGCGCTTTGAACGCATTCTCTTTATTGATCTGGACATTGGACAGCCTGAGTTGTTTTTGCCGCAAACGATTTCATGTACAGTTCTCGATACGCCACTGTTAGGAGCCGGTTTCTTTCTAAACAAACACCCGGATTGTGCTTATGTGGTTGGTCATGTGAACGTTGTGATGTGTGCCGAGCAATATATCCGGGCGGTTCGGAAACTAATGGAACGTTGCCAAGAGAACAAGAATTATGCTGAAATGCCGTGGCTCATCAATACAATGGGCTATAATAAGGGCTTCGGTCTAGAGCTGATGGCACTTTTAGTGGACTGTGTTCAGCCTACAAATGTTGTACAAATATCCAGTCACAAAGCTATCAATAATTTTGAAAAACCACTCGAAGGTGGGGTTCTTTCAAAAGTGGCGCCCATCATCTATACGGCTGATGAGTTTAAGATTAGCGGCAACTACTTCAATTATACGTTGCATAATTTACTCAGTGCGATACCGCAGCTGGAGCAGCATGAGCGGCGTTGGAAGATGAGCGCCAAGGATGTGCGCTATTCTAATTTGTTGGCGCGTCTAAGCAGCACACTGCGTGGCAATGCCAAACACCTGACGGATTGTCAGCCCGTTCAGGTAGATCTGGATGCGCTACAGATTGTTCACCTTACCTCCGAGGAGTATACGCGTGAGGAACTCATAGCTGGCATGGAAGCGAATCTGGCTTATCTGTGCAAAAGTGCGACTGGTAACCAGACCTTTGAGTGTCTGGGCATTGGTAAGTAACCTATCATCCAGTCAAAGGCATTGAAATGTTGAGTGTTTTTTGTATTTGCAGGTGTTGTGCGCGCTGTTGACTATGAGGCAAAGAAACTTTATCTGCTGCCGGCCATGCCTCTAGAGCGTCTCTCTCAGGTCAACTGCTTAGTGATTGGCGGCGATATGTGTCTGCCCCAAGGATTCTTTAAAGATCAAGGTGCTGGCGTAGCCAACAATGTGCCTTTTGTATTTCTAGTAGATGACAACAGATCCTCCAAGAGCATACAACAGATCTACTTCCGAACACCTGGCTTTTTGGGCCAGCCAGCGAAAACAAATGCTTAAAAAGCAAAATTACAAACTGTACAAATGTAAAAACAATAATGTTTTAACTGTTGAAAGTAAATTATAGTTTTATTTCCTACTCTAATGGGACAGATCGTATCTGCCCTTCAGTATGCGTCGCATCAGCACACGCCTTCCCTCTGGAGACGACATTCGCGTGTCCCAGCCGTGCACATTAATTCGCTTTACCTCGCGGGGTTTTGGGAAATGGCAGCGCACCTTTGGCTTTAGCACGGCACGGTCGAATGCATGTTTCTGGCGCACGAACAGTGTTTGGGCTGTGTTGAACGCCGACACACAGGTTCTGTAATAGCAAATTTATTTATTGTTTCACATATATTAACTTATTTATTATTGTTCTTACCTTTGCAGCAATCCTTGAAACATGTTAAGTAAGTTATGCGGCTGATGGGTGACCGTACTCGATTATTGAACACAGGCAGTGTTGTAAAGCTTACACTTGTGATACACTAAGAATTGCAATCGATATCGATATGGAAATCGTTTTCGGCTTGTGTTTTTTTCGCGTTAGCTAAATGCGGTCACATTGTCATTCAATTGCCGTCGTTTGCTCCAACAATAAAACGCGTTGGAGCTGTGTGTTTTGTATGTTGATATACTAGAAAAAGTGAAAAGCTCGCTCCAAAATCATGTAAAGAGTTAAACGCACACTAAGCTATTTACGTACCGCATTTGTAAATAAACAGTGTTTTTGATTAGTGGCAGAGTTCAAAGTTGCAAGTGAAAAACATTACATGCCATTCATCATATTTATATAGGTGCGTGCCCTGTGTGTATGCAAGTGCAGCTGCCGTGTGTAAGTAAATTTTCGCAAGTGTATGTGTGCATGTTGGAAACAGAATTTTGGCAGCAGATTCTTCAGCAACTGCTGCAACAGCAAAACACAAAATTTAAGTGCATTTTATACATGAATTTGCGCAAAACTTAAATAGAAAACTGTGCAGTGCGCCAGCATCAGCAGGGAGAGAGGTAAGTTTATAAGTGTGTGTGTGTGTAATGCATTTTATTTTTACTCTAACTGCAGCTGTGTGTGTGTCTCTGTGCATGTGCTTGTTTCTGCACGCTAATTAGCCTAATAAGTAGGAAAAATGAAAAAATAGACTCAGCATTCGCCTAGCCAAATATACAACACGAAAATCGATTTTCCTGAACTTGCAATTTTCCATGCCTCACTGACTCCATGGAGCTGGCAGCCCCAACGCCCGCAGCAGCAACAGCAGTGGCAAAACGGCGGCGGCGGCACCCGGCGATGCCAACGCCAGCGGCTCTGTCAGCGTCCATGTGCGGCATGAAACGCGTCTGGCAACGCGCCCCAAAATGCGGGACAGCCTCATAAAGTATACATAAATTGAATTTCGAAACACGGAAGCGACGAGCGAGATGGGAGATGAAAGACGCCCCAACAAGCTAACTTTGTTGTTGTTGTTGCTGTTGCTGTTGCTGTTGCTGTTGCTGTCTGCGGCTGATGCAAAGCATGTGTATGTGTATGTGTATGTGTGCGTGTGTGCTTAGTTCTTGTCCATCAACAATTGCTGAATAAAAAAAGGAAAAGCTCGACCTGTTTTCATTTAACAGATTTTTGCAATCAGCATTGCCTTTGGGGGAACTGTCACAGCAGCCCTTTTTGGAAGCCAGCTACTCCACCCCCACTTCAGCACTCACACACACTTCACTTAGTGCTACAGTGCGTTTGTGTGTGTTTTGATGACGGCACTCAGCAGAAAGACGCCGACGTCGACGTCAGCTGCGACATCAACATCGACGCATCCGCACTGATTTTGGCCGTGTGAGTGCTTGTATGTGTGTTAACACCAATACACGCACAAAGCATTAGCAATTCTTTTTTTTTTTTTTGACGGATGCTGTGCGTGGCCAAAAAAGGGGGTTGTCCTTTTTCTTCTTGCACCCTGTCCCGCAATGTCTGGTCCATTATTTGTCTTTCCTTCCTTACACAGGGTGTGTGCGAGTGTGAGTCCGAGTGAGGATGAGAGTATGTGTGTGTGTGTGTGTGTTTGGGGCAACAAAAATTACTTTTACGAGCATTTAGCATAGGTTGTGTTTTCCTACTCTCATTTCTTCACACTCCCATCGGCTCTTCCGGCCTCTCATACCCATCATTTAGACGTATTTGATGTGTTTTTAATCAGACTACGGCAATTTGCCGGCCGCTAATGGTGAGGGCGTGAGTTGACATGGTTGCTGGTCGCCTGGTTCTTCTGATTGTCCTCTCTCTCGCTTTCTCTTTCTTTCTCTCTCTCTCTCTCTCTCTCTCTTTATGTAATCTGTCTTGCTACTTGTCATCTGCACGCATTTCAATTCCATTTCCAATTCCGTCACCAGCTGTGTTTCATATAATTATAATTATAGTTGGCACTGTCCGGCGTCTAGCAAGAAATCTATATACCCTACACTCTCCTTCGTCTGCTTCTTCTTTGTACGCATGCATGCCGCATGGCCCGCAGCGACCAAAATATTCGGTGTATTTCTGTTGACTGACTTCCTCCCTGGCATTTTGACCAAACATACTTCAAGCAAACAAGTCGATACAGGCCTCTGCTCGAATACCCTAACTAATACCTACATAAAATCTATTATATATTTTTATTTCTATATGAAGATAATTTATTCCAATTGTTATTTGTAAGTATAAAGTTATATGAATCATTTAGTCAAGATTTTTTTGTAATTCCCTCTAGAAAAACGTATGTTAGATATTCTGTAAATACAGATAATCATATTTCTATTTGTTCAATTCCTAAGCACGCCTGACAATTTAGAATGACGCAAAAAAATCTAATAAAATAATTTTATGTTCACGGAAGACTAAGCTGCAAATAACTACAGATAATTATTTTAAATCTAAGCTCAAGCGCAAGTTCAAATATTAATTGCTTCCCATAAACAAGTTAGTGTAGGGTATTGCACATTTCGTTGAGCCTTCATTTTTCAACAATTTCGTGGTTGTTTTACTTGTTTTCTTCTCCATGGACTGTTGGAGTACAAAAATATATATACGATTCTATTCGTATCATGGCAGCAGCTGTTGTTCGAACCGGCAACGCATTGCTGGAGCAGCAGCAACAACAAGAAAAACAACGACAACTGCTGTCGACTTCATCAACGCCTCCGAACGCTTGTTTTAGTTGTTGTTGCTGTGCGTTGTGTGTTTGTTTTTAGTATTTGTTTGGTTTTTTTCTGTGTCTTTTTTGGAAAAAGGCATAAAACTTTTTTTTTCTGTTAACTTAAGCAACAACAACAATAACAACAGCTTCAGTTGTCATCCATTATGCATGCAAGCGAACTGTTCGGGCATTGGATCGCCGCGTTTGCGATTGTGGCGACTGTCAACGTTGCAACTTGCACGCTGCACCCGCCAAACTCCACACTCTACTCTCCACACACACACACACACACGATTTGGCCAAAATGGCGACCCAGCACAATCGTACACACAACTCTTCAATGTGCACAGTTGTTGGCCCCACGCAAAAATATTTTTGTTGTGACTTGGCAAAAGTACGCTACACATCCCCCACCTTCTCTTCCCTTCTCTCGTCTCGCATCGCATCGTATTGGAATGGAGTGGAATGGAGCAATGGCCCCAGTGGTTCCATTGGCTCCACTGGTTACGTTGACTCCGTCCGTTTCGGCGGTCTCAAGTTGCATATCGTGTTGCCGTCGACACTCTGCCACGTGATTACTAATCAACTTAGCACATTAATCAAATCCCTGATGTCTCATCGATAGCGCGTGCCCAAAAAACATTGTATACATATTTATTATTATTAGGTTAGATTTTAGAAAAGAATCTATGATGTACACATGAAGGTAAATTGCGCGGGTGTTTAAACTACTTGTGAAAGGTTTTTAAATGACAAATACACATTCCCACTATATTAATTTCTGTAATGCAAGCTTATTGTTATGAAAAACACATAGAAGGGCGATAAAAGCGCAGAAGATACTTAAAAAAAAGAGGTAATAAGAAAGAAAGAAACGAGACACAGGCAAAGACAGATTGAAAAAAGGTAAGAGAGAGATGGAGACCGGGATTTAGATATGGGAAGATTGAAAGAGGAGAGACGTTCACAAAAAAAAGAAAACAGATGTAGAAAGAATTATTAACGAGCAGTGCGAGGTTGTTGGTACAGGGTATTGTAATGTCAACCACATTCGTCTTAAGCATTTTAATAAAAAACTTTAGCAATACTTGATCACTCTTAAGTTCTCCCGATCGCTCACTTTAATATTTGCTATTCTTTTTTTTAACCGTTTGTTTCTTAATTTTCTATAAAATAGGTTTGTCTTAATTGGAAATCAAATTGAGAGCAAATTGGATCATCCACAGTGGGCGTGGCAGCGCATATGCAACTAATGCCTAAAACATTTTACTTTTTCTTGTTGATAGTGTTGTTGTTGTTGTCATCATCGTCATAGTCCAATTACAGTCAATTAAAGTGGATCATCAAAATCGTCGGGTACGTTAACAGTTGCATCTTTTATATGACGCTCGATTCGATTTTTGGGTGTTGGCTCGCTCTGTGGGTTAATGTGGTTACGCCACGGCCTGGTTGACTGCCTCTGTGCGTGCGTGCGTGCGTTGGTGCGTGCCACACTGCTTGCTACGTGCCTTTGCAGCTTTTCGCCGATTTTCTTCGGCTAACTCGAGTGGTGGCTCATTGCTCAACATTTACGGATTGAGCAATCGCCGGAAATTGAGTAACACATCATCGTCAGCCACCACAATTCTGTTATCTTTTCGGGGCTATGTGCATATCTTTAAAGTGTTATCATATCTGAATATGCATATCACAGTAAGTAGATAAATGTTTGAACTCATATTTAATGTCCAACATGTGCCCGCTTTCTGTGGTTTTCTCCCAGTCCATAGATCTTAAAAAGTGAAGTCCAATTTTGTTCTCTCTAATTTAAAATTTTTAAAAAATGAGGTTAAAGGGGTATTAACAAGTTGTGCATATGTACAGCCAAATCTTTGATAAGATAAATAGTGTGTGCTTGTATAAGTATATAAATATCGGTTGATTACTTCTAGTAATTGTGTGTATTATATATGGCTGTATATTTTCTTTAAAAGAAAGAACAATTATTTTCTTTCTATTGCATTAATTATAATATTATCATAATGTTTATTCTGTCAAGGTTTTTCTCAAGTGAAAAATTAAAACGATGAAACTGTGAATTGTTAATGTTTCACATGTGGAATAGATATATAGATGTATACCCATAGCTGTTCTACTTTTTTTTTGTTCAGACATACAATGGGAAATTAAACAATTTCAAACTTAAACAATTCAAATGTGAATTTCAAAATTTTATGCCAGCTGCAGCGTCTGCTCCTTAAATTTCAGCAAATATTTGTGTAAAAAATGCATTACTTGGCAGTTTTTTTTTTAACTTTTTGTGTTTGATTTTTAACGAGATACTAAAAAATGAGCTCTGAGAACAAAATGTATGACACGCCTGTCCGATCTGGCACTATGTCGAATCGATTGAAGAAGAAAGCAAACTCGAACAGAAATTTAAATAAACGGGGTTCTATTTTTGGTAATTGTGGCCTGCTTTTTGTACTAATGCATTTGTTGAGCTTTTCCAGGGTCCAGTTCCAGTTCAGTGATGATATAATACACATATTAGAGAGTAGGAGAAGGAGGTGGAGGAGAGGAGGACGGAATGGGGAGGTAGGGCGAGGGTCTATTTTCAATAAGAAGATTGTGGGTCAAATATGCGTTGTCATAGGAATTGAATACATGCCACACATGTGTGTAAATATATTTGTATATGTATACATGTGTGTATACCCTATATAGGGTGTATGTATTTGTATATATAACAATTTTTTCAATCAGGCAGCAGCGTAAACAAAATACATGCTACAAACAATCCATTAAAAGTTCATTGGAGACGCACCCAATGCGGAGCATCGAATTAATTAAAGCTGCTACAAATACACACAAAGAGTGAGATAGAATGCTAAAGAGAGAAAGACAGAGATGGAGAGGTTGGTTAGTGGGCAGCGAAGGGTGAAAGCTGCAATACATGACTTAAAGAAATTGTTTTTTATTATTTCTTGGAATGAAAAAATACACACATATGAAATAACTTATGGTCAGTAAAAAAATGAATTTATTAAATGGGGTGCGACCAAGAAAATACTCTGTAAAAGTTGATATAGACGGAGGACATTTATAAGTGTAAATATAGGTTAGGTATTTATTTGTATGAATTATAGCGATCTGATTTAAATAAGAATTTTTGTTTTAAAAAACTAAAACATCAATTTAAAAGTAAATAACAAATACAATTTTAGTTAAAAGGCTCTGTACACAACTTTTAATATATATTGTTGTAAATGCACTACCCATAAACCCCTATTTACAGGGTATTTGAAACATAAGTCAAATTGCTCCGTAAGCCGCGTCAAAAGAGTTTTTAAAAGTTAGTAAGCGGCCAATAAGAGGACGGAGTTACAGCTGAGACTCATGACCTGTGTGTGTAAATGTATATAAGTCTGCGTGTGTGTGTGTGTGTGTGTGTGTGTGTGAGTGTGTGCGTGCGGTCATAATGAAAATAAATTTGTTTATGCGCCTGACTTTGTGGGCTGCTCAAAGAAAAAGAAAGAAGTTCTTTGTTGCCGTTGCAGTTGAAAGTTGCCCCTTTAGAATCAACACTTTTGTGTCACGTAGCAGCAGCCACAACAGCAACAACACAAACTAACATACACACACGCGCATTTATAGTTATTTAGAAGTTTTGTATGGCACCTTGCCGCCCACTTGAAGTCGCTTAAATGCAAAGCTAATTGGCTGCACTTTGGCCCATTGGACGCATGTGGAGCGTACGGTGCGAGATAATGAAATGCCCGCAGGCAGGCAGGCAGCCAGGCAGGCAGCATGCAGCATGCCTCATGCAACATCCAACATCCAACGAGTGCCACTCAGCACTAAATGCATGGCTAATCACATTATAGATAGCGATATGTCTTTGTTTGCGGCACTTGAATAGATCGACCGTTGGCGTGGGTGCAATAGCATCATCATCAAAAGCAGCTGGAATAGCATTACCCACAACCCCAACATCATCATCATGACGTTAGGTTTTTATGGATTGGCGCCTTTTGTTCTATGTCTATGGCCTTATACCTTTATTAGTTTGCTTTTGTTTGTTCAATTTATGAACTGAACTCTCGACTCCATTGAACTCTGCCTGTAGCTGCAGTTGCAGCTTAAACATACACACACACACACACTCACACACACAGAGAACATTCACATTATACAGCAAACTTGTTTCTCTGCTTTTTCTCTCTGTGTGTTGTCTTCGACTGTTTTGCATTTGGCGCAATGCTAATTCATTTGCATATACAACAACAACACCCACAACACAACTCTGTGTGTGTGTATGGGTGTTTGTGCCTCATTCTCATTCATGCCAAAACTGCTGCCAACTTGACTGATGGCCCCCGCATGCTTGGCTGCATTTTAAGTTCATCTATTTGTGGCATATGCCCAGTACTCGATTCTCGATTCTCAGTTCTCAGTGTCTAGTCTACTCCAGTCTCATCTCTGCACCTTCCCTCTGCCTTTCTCTCTCTTTCTTTACTCTCCCTTCCCTCATTGCTATGCCAGTCAGGAGGCGGAACGAGCTGTTCAATTAATATTGTTGCCCACTTTGAAAATAAACAAATTGGCAGCAAGTGCGACAAGTAAAAGTGCTCAAGTCAAGCATGCTCAACTACATGATACACTGCACAGCTGTGAAAGGTTTTTACTTTTCAGTTAACTTATTTTATTAAAAATGTAGATATGATTAATATATTTTAACCTAGTTTCATAAAAATTTCCTTTTAATCCATTCACATACCGAAGATATTTTGTTATAACTAAAGTGGTATTAGGTTATACAATTTCTATTTATGTACATAAATAACAAATTTCTTATTATCCAGATTACAAATTTTCCATACACATATGTCTCTTTATTTATGTTAGGTACTATGCTACATGTTTCCAGCTGTGCACAATTTTCATCATTTTTCGAACTCGTTGCGTTTATCATTAATTGTCCCGGCATTTTCTTTACTGCCCCCGGGGTTCGAACTGGTATTTATTTTCTCAGTGAGCGTTGACATATTTAATGGCTCAATTAAGTCGTTTTCAATTTTTATGGTATTCCGCAGATCCTAAGTCAATTCTCCACACTCCATCCATTACAAATTTCACTGCAAACTTATATTTATATATATATGTGGCCTAATTCGAAGTATTTATTGCTTAGTTGTGAATGTTGTATGATTGTTCAAAGCCTGGGCTTGGGAATCTACAGAGATCCTCTATAATTAGACGTGTCTATAGATAAGCCAAGTTTCACTGGAATGCAGACGTCATTAAAAAGATTAAACAAATCGACTTTGAGCACATTTATATTTATCAATGAAATTTCTTTGCTCTGTTTCATAATCTTATCAAATAAGATTCGCATTTGTTAGCATTTGATAAGCAGTTCGCAAAACACATTCATTGGAAATTTACACCGATCTATTAGTACTTTCTATACTTATATGTATGTATTTGCACTTTTATGAGACATTCTTTATTTTTTGAAACTGTTTATCAAACGCACAGTTGCTTTAATAACTTTGTTTATCAACATTAAAGTCTGGTTGTTGATTTAAATTGTATTATTTTGTATTTTGCAATTCAGTTGTTTGACTTTATTATAAATCATTAGGTTAATATTCAGAAGTAATTAGGTACACTTATTTAAATGTAAATTTAAGTTATATTCATGATTTCTTTTGCCGGAAATCTGGATTAATTAAAGATAGAAAGAGATTTAGAAAGCTAGAACAATTTTCTATTTAACAGAAAGAAAAAACAATAAGGCTTAAAAATATCTTCGTGTCATTTAAGTTTTTCAAATACTCGCATTTATTAACACAACTTTCCATTTTCTTGTTATTTAACCAAAGATCATATTGAACAGGCGCTAATTTCCACTCGAGCTTGTTTGAGTGGGTAAAACAACATCAACATCATCAACAACAACAACAACAAATATGGAAAACAGTTGTTTATGTTAATTACGTATACGTAGAGCAGTTGCTTAGGCATTTGTATTTTATTTTGTCGAAGCCCATGAATGGGCTACAAATTGTGTTGGGTGTGGGGTCGGTGACCCAATTGGTTATGACTATCCATATATGTATATATGTATATATCTATATATCATAATGATAATTAAGCACTTAATTAACATGAGCATAACGAGGCAAGACCTTTATGCTTTTTATTCATGTCAAATATGTATTCATAATTCTCATAAATTTTATGATATGCTTCTCTTTTGCAGATGACGTAAACGACAAGAAGAAGAAGAAGAAGAAGTCAACTTTGACGGCAGAAACGAATCCAAAATATTTACTTTCCCCTCCTATTGTTATCAATCAGTCTGTGGAATTGTTTAACAAACCGAAACGAAAACGAAACTGAAACTGAAATTGTATTCTATATAAAAGTCGATCGTCGATCGTCTTTATAGATATATCTATTAAGTATGAGGTCGACGATGTTATCAGTGAAGTGCAATCGATGCGCAACGTTGCCAATTTTACTGCTCTGTTTGCTGCTGGCGACGGCCGCGAATTCCGAACGGGACTTCAATGCGAACGAGTCTCAGGTGAGGCGCGGGGAAGGGAAAGTCAGTCAGTCCAAAGAATGCATTTGCTTTGTATTTGCAGCAGCAAATGCAATAGCAACAGCAACAGCAACTGTGGCCTGTCATTTGTCTGTTAATTTTGATTGATGATGACCGACACATTTCACTTGGAAATGCCGACAACGACAGCTGCAGCAGCATTTCTGTCCAGTTGTTAACTCTTGAACTTCTTTTGCGGCTTCTTTGTAGGTGCCCGTTATTGAGCCAAAAGAGGCGCCCGCCTACAAGCAGGAACCATATGTGACGGATTTGATGAGCTGCCAGCAGACGCAGTCCGAGATTGTGCTCTCGCTGCTACTCCGAAAACAAGACTGGAGCGATCTTACTGTAAGCAAGCGTGCTCATGTCCAAGCCAAGTTGGCCAAGTTCTTTGCCATACCCAAGGTAATCTAAATCGTATGCATCACATTAAACAAAACACTCATGTGCCACACCTTCACATTTACAGGAACTCATTACGTTGGATTCGGTCTCGAAGCGGGAACTGGGCAACATGCATAAGCTGTCCATGCACAAGGGTGGCAAGGGACAGAAGCATTTGGATACAGTGGCTCGTCGTTTGGGACGCGCCAGTTTTATGGTAAGTAATAAGATTGTTTTCGTGTTGCTTTATTATCGTAAAGACCTAATATTTCTTTAAAATCTTCTACAGATCGGCTGTGGCTCGAAATACTTTAGCATGGGTGAGCCGATAGCCAAGCAGATAGGTCACCAAATCAAAGATGGCACCATTGGCGCTCTAACGGAGGAGAACTTTGGGCTATGGTTCATATGGCGCAAGGAATTGAAGTCCAGGTGGGAGAATAAGCTGCGGTTCTAATAAGTGCAATGAATGCCAATATATATTTATAAATATATAAAAAAATATCGGTAAAGAGAAAATATTTTGTTTCGTCTTAAAATCCAAAGAAATAAGGAATCGGCATATAAATTTTTATCAAAGTATTTCGAGACATTTGTTGACTCACTAATTGACTCATATATATATATATATATGTATAATTTATAGATCGATGCGCCGAAAACGCAGTGGTGCAGAAGGCAGCGGCGGTGAAGAAGACGACTACGACTATGGAGAGGATGACGATGAGCAGGCGGTGTAAGTGTTACCAATATACATATATAAATAACTTTATTGATACTGTAAGTAATACAATATTTATATGTGTGTGTTTGTTTTTTGTTTGCAGTGAACAGGTTACGGAGGTGCCCATATCACATCCCCATCGACATCATCACGGAGCGGTGAGTGTTTCATTTAAAATTGGAAATTGTCATGTCTTCTGCTACTATTTGGTTTTTCTTTTGTGGTGTTTCCGGTTACCTGAGGTTTTAACTGTTGGTTGGATTATGTATAACTTTATAATTATATATATTTATATATACACACATATACGACCATACAGACCAAAACGTTTATTATTTACGGAAGATCATAATTATGTTTGTTACTGCACTTTGTTGATAACTGCAAAAAACATGCGACACAACTTCACAAATTACTCACATATACCTAATATATTTTATATATATATATATCATTGGTTTTTGATGAACAGATTCTTAAACATTGTGTATATGTAATTCATAATATGGTGTTCTCGTCTTTTCTTCTCTCTCTCTGTCTCTTTTTTTTAAACCATTTACATTATATTCTGTCTCTTTCTCGCTGTGCTCATGTACTTACTGTTACTACCATTGCAATATATGAATGTTAATTATTCATAAACTAATAACTTAAACAACAACAACCACCGATACACAACTAATCCAAAAAAAAAAAAAAAAAATTACAAATAAAAAAAAAACATACAAACAAAATGCAGTTGGAGCAAGAGGAGAACACGGGTTCCATTTCCACCTTCTCGCCCGTAACATTGGCAGCCAGCAAATTGGATGAGGAAATCGAAGAGAGTGTATCCAAATTGGAGTCTGTCATTAGCAAAACCATTGAGAATACCAAGAATATTAAGGAGCTGCCGGTGCCCGATGTCGACGATGAGGAAGATGTTGAAGATGTTGAGCTCCAACAGCTGAGCCAGACACAACCGCTGGGCGTGCCCGCTGCGCCGATTATTGTGGAAAACGAGAATGAGCTTGGCAATGAGCTGGAACTCAAGCCGAGCCACGAGCAGCAGCAGAAGCAATTGGAGCTGATGCTGCCTTTAACCACAACCGCTGTGCCTGGCAGCAGTTCCATGGCAACGGTAAACGTTGCACCTGTAGATGCTGACAAAAACAACAACAATAATAACAACCAGGTTGACACTGCGGCCAACGTTGTTGATGTAGCTGAGCACGCTGCAACGAGCACCTCACAAACGACCACTAACCACAACAACAACAACAACAACAACAACAGCAACAATAATAATTTTACACCTGCTACACCAGGCACACCTTTGCCAGCGTCCGCTCATCCCCAACCTGAGTCTGAGTCATTTTCACCATACGATGCCAGCTCCACCTTATCCCAACCTAACATTAACACATCCTCATCCCCAGCGATTGAAGCCACAATCGAAACTGTCGAATCGTCTGCCAGCAGCATCACCAACAGCAGCAGCAGCAGCCATCCTGTTGCTCCTGACACCTCATCCTCCACAGCCTTGCCAAGTGCCATAGACTTTGATACGGCTAATACTTTCACAACAACAACGACAATCGAAACTTCATCATCTTCACCATCATCATCGTCCCCCACAACTCCATCATCATCAACATCATCATCTTCACCAACAACAACAACAATTGCAACTATGACAACAACATCAGCAACAACTACAACAACAACTACAACACAATCACAAACGCCAAAGGTAATGTCGCTTTTGTCTGTGTAGATGTGTGTGTGTGTGTGCGTGCGTGTGTGTATGTATCTCATTCTATATCTCTCGTGCGACAAGTGTAACTGTTGTTTAGCCTTTTATGTGTGTGTGTATTTGTCTCCTGTTCTGTGTCTCCACCTTCGCCTTCTCAGTCAGCAAAAACTCAGCGCATAAAAATAAACTATATATATATATGTATATGTATAAATGTGATACTCATGTGTTTGTGTTGTATTACAGTGTTGTATAATTGTTATAATCCTATGTTGTACAACTTTGACGCAGATCTAACTTAACGAAATAATAATACCCATAGCAAATGTAAACTTAAGTACTTTGTTAAAGTTTTAGATATAGAGAATTGTTATATGGTCTATATGTGACCCCAGTGAGTCTTTACAGTCCAGACACACTCACAAAATTAAAAAGAACTTTTGTATTACATATTTTATTAAATTAGTTGAGTGTGTTTAGGTATAAGTTTTTGTATAGATATTTGTGTAAACCTTTTTTTTTTTAGTTATATTATGTATATATTTTACTTGAGTTAATTTTGTTTCAATATATATATATTACAATTAAGGGAGTTGGTTAACTTTTAAAATGGTTTTTGGCTATTAACCAATTAACAGTCTTTTTGGCCCTTAACTTTACTAATTATTTGCACTATAAATCTTAACAGTAACAACTTTATTGAAAAATTCAATGGCTGCTAAATAATATAGATAATAAATATATAACATATAAATGGATAATATAGATGTAATGTAATTTGCAATATTACATATTTAATTTTCTTGTTTTTTGTATTTTTTCTGTGAAACTTTTTATAAATTTTGCAACATTTCGAAAAAAAATTGTTAGAAAATATGGAACAAGACTAATTATAGAACAAACACCATTTTCTGTCATATACTTATAATATATTTCCTTGCAAAAAACTTCTTAATAGAAAAACATCGTCTTCTATAGTTAAAAGTTGTCATTTTTAAAGATATACTTGTTTGCTGCTGCGCTAGAGTGAGTCTCTTGAATTCTTTATCTTAGCTAGTTTTGTACTTTATTAACTAAATAGGAAAATTAGCTCCTTTTGATCCTGACGAAATTTATTCTGTCCATTATTTTTTGTGACGTTTATCTCATGAATTTTTGTTTTGCAATTGCTGCGAACATCTATAAAAAATGCAATCTGTAGACAAATGCAAATGAGCTCGAGCCGAGCACCTGGCTGACCACAACGGATGTGGCTGATGCGGATGTGGCTGTCACCACAACGCGTACAACGCTGGCCGAGATCGACTTGGTCGAGTCCACGACGACGCACAGCACGCTTTCGATTAGCCCTAAGGTGAACTTTTTCCGCCCACACAGTCTGTTGTATGCATAAAAGTAGTATACATATATATACCTGTATATACAATTTAATAAGCTGCACAAAACCCCCATCTCTCCCAGCCCAAGGTCCAGGCCAGCAAAGGCACTCGCTGCCACTCCCATTGCCAACTATTTAAGCCAATTAAGGGATTTCAACGTTAACGGCTAATGCACTTATCCTTTGAAATGGGATGCCAATCAGCGCTGATTAACAGCGCATTCTCCTCGCATGTATATCTTTCGTATTGCATGAATCTCTATCTATGTGTACTATATGTATATTTAGCTATCTATGTGTATCTCATTTTGTATCTGTAATTGTATCTGTATCTGTGTCTGTGGCACTCTACATAGTTGCTACACTAACAACTCTGCCTGCTCCACAATATTCAAGCATGACACTAAGAAAAAAGAAAAGAAATAAAACGCGTCGCTTCAATTAGTCAGTTCCTAGGTCATTAAATGAGTTCTCTGTAATTCCCAGGCAGCGGATGCTGTAGACGCCCTCGAAGCCGCCAGCGTTCCAAATCTGGTCAGCAATGAAGTAAGTGGAGCATAAAAACTATTACGAAACTTAAAAAAAAACGTTTTAACTCTATATTACAGCTGGAAACGGCATCGACTACACGCCAGCCCCCGCCGGAGGTGGTAAGCACATCGACAGATGCCTCCACGGATTATGTTGAACCACGCCAGGAGAATAGCGCACCCATTATTAAAATGCGTCTGCAAAAACTGGCCGTTACGTCTGGAAAGGCATTTAATTTTGTTGTACCCGAAGAAACGTTTTTTGATATTGAAGATTTATCAAATCTGCGCCTGGAACTGACCGACAAGAATGGACACGAGCTAAAGCCCACATCTTGGCTGCAATTCAATGCAGAGAAACGTGAAATTTACGGACTGTAAGTGGTTACGTAAAACTTAAATAAGGGAATTTTTTATAATAAGTTATCCATAATAATTTCAGTCCTTTGGATGATGCCGTGTCTCGTTGGCAGTACCGGCTCTCGGCTACGGATTCTGGCAATGTCAGTGTTACGGAAACTGTGGAGATTAGCGTGCAACAGCATCGTGCGGTGCGGACCATCAATCATGAGATCGTAATTGCGGTCCGCATTAATGAGAAGCATGGCAACAATATTGAGTGGCAGCTTAAGCTTATAAAGGCGCTCGCCCACATTTTGGAGGATGGTAGCAGCTCGGCCATCGTGGTCCGAGAGATACGACACACTTCAGAGGATCCACAAAGCGCCAGTTTAGTTTACTTTAATGAGACGCTGCCCACTAGCGATTGCCCCGAGACGGAGTTGAATGATCTAATGACTCGGTTGGATAAGGATCGTCTGAATGATTTGTTGCAACCATTGCTGGTTATCAAGTCTATAAATGGCGATCTTATAGGTGCTTGTCAAAAGACGGAGCTGACCAAGATAAAGCCCACCACTCATGTGGTTAAAAATTTTCCGCCCATGCCGCGCAATCAGGTAGATCGGGTGAACGCCACCGTTGGTCAGTTGCTCGTTTTCAAAGTGCCCAGCGACACCTTCTTTGATCCCAATGATAACGATCTAACGCTGACTCTAAAAACGAAGGAAAACACGGAAATTAGCACACGTAATTGGCTGCAATTCGACTCTAAGAATCAGGAGTTCTTTGGCATACCCAAGACCGGGGACGTCGGTACCGAGGAGTATCTGCTTATTGCCGAGGATAGCGGGGGCCTAAGTGCTAACGATGCGCTAGTTGTTGTCGTCTCACTTCCTCCCAAAAAGGACTATGCCATATTGTATAAGGCTTATGTGGCCATAAGGCACGAGAACTTTAATGCGGAGCTGCAGCGAAAGTTTGTGGAGCGAATTGCGCAGATCCATGGCGATGCTAATACTAATCACATTGTTGTTCGCTCCATAACGTTGCACCACGACTCGGACGGCACAGTTGTCAACTTTTATAATGCTTCACTGTTCAAGACTCACAATCGATGTCCAGACAAAGAGATTGATGCCACGCGGAGCATTTATTTGGACAGCGATATGATGCCAAGAGCCAGCGTAAAGAAAGCTCTGGGACCAGAATTGAATTTGACCAATCTTTCCGTTGTGCCCTCCAGCACTTGTCATCGTAAGTGGATTATATGCTATGATACTAAGATTACAAATCTAAATTTTCATTTGCTTTCAAATGCAGAGAACAGCGACATCAGCCAGCATGAGTATTTACCACCCCGAACCAAGGAGCCTAGCCTGAAGGCAACCTTCTCCGAGGAGTATCTGGCAACATTCATACTGCCCGTTATTATTATTGTGGTAATGCTTCTGATAGCTTCCATCATTGCCTGCTGCTTGCATAGACGTCGTCACAAGTGCGGCAAAATGGAGTTGGGTAAGTTTAGAAATGATGATTCAAGTGTTATTACATATATTTAAATCAATTTATTTTTATTTCATTGTCCAGGTGATGAGGAGGAGCGGAAATCATTCCGTACTAAAGGCATACCCGTCATCTTTCAGGATGAGTTCGAGGAGAAGCCTGAAATCGGCAATAAGAGCCCTGTCATACTTAAAGATGAAAAGCCGCCGCTTTTGCCGCCCTCTTACAACACCTCCAACTTGAATGGTGACAACGATGTGGATGAATATGTACCGCCGCCGGCTGTAGTGTTGGGTGGACGCGAGGTCCGAGGGAAATCACCGGCAACGCCTTCGTATCGCAAGCCTCCGCCATATGTTTCGCCATAAATGTGTCAAGAGGAACGGCAGCAGCAACAATAAACGCAGTAACAACAACAATAATCACTATTAATCAATTCTAAACAAAAATACTTAAAAACAACACGGATAACAATTTACAATCTTAATCAAAGAAATCTTTCGCACCCTCGATGTCAACATTATCAACGTTAACTCTACAGTTGTTTTAAATTTGAATTGAGGTGCAAGTCGATCGCCCCCGCCCACAATTATGATAATATTTATGAAATGGTATTAAGTACGGACACAACTGTAAAACAATCAATGAACGATTTCAATATGCGACTTAGCTAACAACATAAGCTAAAACAAAAAAAAAAAACAACTAAAAATTTGAAAAATCAACTATGCTGCATATAATTTATCTAGTATGTACCTTAACTTATATGTATACACACACCCACATACAACACTTATTCACACACATACACACATACACACACACACACATACACTTTAGTAAGCAAGCGAATGAGTTTGAAAAACACGAACCTTTCTATTATAGGATAGCATTTAAATCATATGATTGAAACCGCGGCCAGCCGCTGTTTGCCCTTTGCCAAGACTTAATTTTGAACGATTATATTAAGTGTGTTCCTTGAGCAGCAAACCGACGTTCCAATTGAACGTTCAAGCCAAATTGTTTACAATCTTTTGGCCACTGCCGTCCGCCTAACATAAAAATTACTTATAAAAATAATAATTGAAATTTTGTTGGCGCCAACATGTAAGCCATACTTTAGAGCTTTGAAGTTGTTGGTCGTCTAGTATTATATCATATCATTTAAATCATTAATATCATTGATTGGCTCTGTCATCAGTTTCGAGCACTTGTGCAGGGGGCATCAAGCTTTACTTGCATTTAGTTTATAAGAAAGAAATCGTTTTTATAATGCTTACTCGATACAGCTGCCAATTGAAAAGTGAGTTAATTAACAAACTCATTTTCAAACAACAATATAACTACAAATCAAAATAATAGTAAATGTTCCGAATTCCTATAGTTGCCCCACAAGTGCTTCCTCCATACCACCAAATCATATCCAGAACGTAATGAACTACCATAAACTACACACACGCAAACACATACACACAAACACTCACTCACACACTAAGTATATCAAATCATTACTTAAAGTAGCCCCTTAGTTATTAATTGATTTTACAAACCCTATATGATTAGAATATACACGTATTTATACTTATATATATACTTAAATTTAAAATTACTTGAGAACGAAACATTTGAATTGTACGAAAGAAAAAAGAAAAAACTACATATTTGAATTATGTAAAGAGTATTTCCATTGATTTTATATACGAGACCGTCATCTTTATCTTCATCTATAAGTTAGAGCAATATTTTGTCTGAGAAAAATATGAAGAAGAAACAACACACAATCTTAATAAGAAATCGACGAATTACTTAATGAACAAATGAAATGAAAGTGAAAATGAATAAGAAAAAGGAAAATTTAATAAAAATACGACCGCAATGCGGCGTAATGCCTATTAAATTAAGCATATAGCATATAGCATATGTACGTTAATGTGTACTAAATTGAGTAAATTGTGTAAGCTCATTAAGCCTATAATATTTACACTGTATTTTGTAACAACAACAACAACAACACACACACATACACACAACAATAACGGTATCAATTTATTTTGAATAAAAAATGCCAAAGATACAAAGTTTTTCTTTATTTAAATGTGAGTATAAAAACTAACATTAACTTTAAAATTGAATAGTTGGTATGGTTAAGTCCTTTTAAGTCCGATTAGATGGTGAAGTTACTAATCCCATAGTTTTTGGAGAATTTTTGAAATACTGCTTAAAGAGTTTGTTTAAAAGCCTTAAATTTATTTATGGATATTGTAATACACACACACACGCACATAACACACACACATAAGTAAGTAGACAAACAAATAATTAAATACACAAATAGTTTTGAATTGAGCCAAAATTTTAGCATAGAGAACTGAACTATAATGAAGAATGCAATTAAATTAAATTACACAAAATATGACCGAGTATTACGGGTGTGTGTGCGAGTGTGTGCACAACCAAAAATAGAAATATCTATTGAAAGCAAATTGTTGAAATTGTGCTACATTTTGGGTAGCAAAATAATTTTTGGTAATTATTAAAGAGAAAAGTCAACATTGAGAATAAACAAAAGCTTATAAATAAATAAATAAATTGTTTGCAATTTGTACGCGAATTTAATTGCCACAAACACACACACACACACACACACACATACATATAGCTAATAAACATTTATAAATATATATTTTGATAAAAATAAAAGCGAGTTTGAATCAATTTTAATTGATGTTCGGCATATATTGGAATTTGTGTGCTAATTTTGCTAATGAATGGGGATATTCAATTTATTAAAATGCCGGAGTCAGAGACGGAGCCAGAGCCGGAGCTCAAGCAAATTATGGCATCAAATCAAAAGGCAAAAACACATAATGAAGTAATATAAAATGTTACGCTTTGTTTTTGTTGTTTTAAGCTCTCACCTGCTAATAAAAGACGTTGCCCCAAAGAGTCCTTGAGCGAGGAAAAGGGGAGGAAAAGTAAGAGGAGGCAGAGTAGCTGGAGTCAAGGGAGTTGGATGCTATTGATTCGGTTCCTTTGACAACCAATATGCGTTGAATCGGGGAGGCGGATGCTGGATGCTTACGTATGTCCATAATACACACACAGGCACGCACGCACACACATACACATTTAGCTGGCTTCGTTGACGCCAGGCGTAATAGCAACAACAACGGCATTTGGAATAAGAGTGCCAAAGTTGAAGGAGTCGACAAGGCAACACCCTGTACTCAATTTTTCAACTTCTGGTGTACACAGAAATCATCACAAGGAATTCTATATTTAGATACTAGAAAATAGATAAAGACGGATATATTAATTCTGCTGATACTTAATTTCTAAAGCTCGTCGACATCACACCCCATTTACCCCTTGTAAGTGGGTATAACAACAACAGTTGCCTTGTCTGTCACTCAATTCAGATGTAACGGTTGCTGGCGGGGGTTGGCGGCAGCAGCTGCCACTTCAGGCAGTTGTTGTTGCTGCTGCTATTATTATTATTATTATGTAATGCAGTCATTTAATTGGTAACAAATTGTATTGTTTGGCTTGGCATTTCTTTGCCAGTTGCTTTTGTACGCTTTTATGACTTTTCCAGGAAACCAAACCTAAGCATTCAACAAACACACAACAAGAGCAACAACAGAAATAACAACAGCAACAACAACAAAGACACATGACTGTATCCATGTGGGAGCCACATACATATGTAGATGTATCATATATGCTTAAAGTATGATGTTACCTTTAATGCAGCCCCTGCCCGAAGGCTTCAAACCAGACCGGAATTTTGTGACAGTGCTCGCTCGTGTGTGTGTGGGTGTGTGTGTGTGCAAAAGTTTGGTCCTAGCCAATTACAATGACAGTTTTGGCCAACTGCATGGCTTTTGATTTCGACTGCAATACGCTTATGAGACTGCAATTAAAAAGTCAGCAAACTATTTCGTAGGACCTTAAATTCGTCCTCGGGAAAGCTGCAAAAGGGAACCAAATTTTCCAACAATTTGTTTGACAGTATGCAGGTAATTGCCTTGGATTGTATACAAAGAGAGAAACATGTTTTCTGTTGATTAGCGAACTTTGGAGACACCGCGAAAAGCGAAGCGAAGCGAATAAAGCGGAATCGTGTTTGAAGTATACAAAATTAAAAGGTGTCGGATAAACGATTATATCGGAAAAGCTATTAGAGAAGCAATTGAGAAAGTGCCGTGAAAAGTACGCTCAAATTAGAGAAGCGGCAGGTGAAAGAAAACGTGTGCTTTAGCTAACAGAGCAGCAGAGAACTTTGTGATTTACTTTGAGTTATCAATTGAGTTTGCCACTTTCTTCTATGAAGCTGCGCTCTTTGCTTCTCTCTTTACGTTTTGGATTTACTTTTTCTTTCGTTTTTCTTACTCACCTTATATTTTAATTTATAACTTTTAGCTTTGTTTTTTTTTTTTTTTTTTTTAACAGGATTCAGTTTGGCTCTATCTTCTCTGATTTCTCAATTAATTTCTTGCTTTGCTTCTTGCTTCAGTTTGACTTTTCTAGCAACTATCGAGGAAATCGAACTTATCCATAATAACTTCACTAAACTTAATATCTTCCTATTGTTTTATGTTGTGCTTCTGCATTGTTATATAGAAAATTAGATAAAATATTTGAATCTTTTGTCATTTGCACAGATATGTACTTAGGAGCAAGCTTTCTATATTATTTATAAAGGGATCATGTGTTTATCATTGCCCAGCAGCTGTCCTCGTGGTGTCCTTTGACTTGATTATCTTTCGGTTGCTATAACACTCATTATCGCCATCCTCGACCTATTATGCAATGAAGCCTTTTGCCTGTCATCTATTGAATGCTTGCGTTTCAAGTAACCAAACATAAGCATATACAAAATACAAAACCAACGCCAGACAGAGAGGGAGAGAGAGAGAGAGGGAGGGAGAAAGACAGCGGGTGAGGAGAATATAATTAACTTACAGTCTTACAAAACAGGATGCTGGCATCCTGTCTGGCCAAAAAACCTTTCAAATACATTTAGTGAACCACACTTATATAAGTGCTAAAATTGTATCATAATTTAGTTGCAGCGCGTGCAAATGGAAATCGTTTTTATTTTCCTTTTTTTCTGTTTTTTGTTTTTTTCTTGTTTTTGCCATCGACTCGTGTCCTTTGCTCAGCTTTGTGTACAGGTATCTGAGCCTTTCGTTCCGTCGTCCTTTCTGGCCACACCCACTTCGTACTCGCACCTCGGCAACAAATGTGATTTCAGCTTTTTACTGCATAAAAAAACGGGCCAATTTTCGTAGAGCTTTGTTTTTGCCCATTGACCAGCAGACAGGCAGCTAAGCTACCCTACTGGCCCTCCCCTTCCCCGACCCCCTTTGCCAAGCCCCCTGCAATTGTTCGAGCTGTCACAACAGAAAGAGCATCAATTTTCTACTTCTCAAAAAAAAGGCAAATTGAATGCTCTAAAATTCTAATTTTGATTGCCGGACCCGACGATTTCTTTGCACAGGCCGTGAATGAAAGCCGATCTACCCGACGGGTTGCTAGAGTATGTGGGAAGACTAACTTTTTTGCTGTACATCGTTTTTTAGTTAAGTTCCATTCAATTTTCTTCTTTTTTTCTGATTTACCGCCCATGGTCAAGCGGGCAGACACGCCCATTTAAATTTTTGCATAACTCTAGCCAGGGATTACTTTTTATTGACTAAGCTTAACGAATTCGATATATACTCTACATTGAAGTACTTATAAAAACCTTCAATTTTATATAAATATAGCTTCTTTGTTTAGATCTTTTTTCTAGAAACAAGTGAATAACTTTTATTTCATCTTCTAATACAAAAAGCGTTTCGATTAGAAGTTAGAACTATGCCAAGAATTCAGAAGGAGCGAAAGGATAAGGGATAAGAAAGTTAGCAACAATTCTTTGTTCACTTTCTCTTTGTTTCTCAGTTTTCCACTTGCTTAAATCCTCATTTAGCTTTTCGCTTTGTTTCCTAATTACTTAATTACCTCGACTAACTCTTAATTACTTCATTTAGTATTGCAATTTCTTCTTGATTCGATTTTCTTGAGATTGTTTTTAGATTAACTCGAATTTTATTTGAATAAATATAATTCTATCATTAAACTCCTTCTAAGATAAAAAAAAAGGATATTCATAATCTTTTGAGATTTCACTATTTTGTATTCCTGAATAGCGAACCTTGTCTATATTTAAGCGTTCCAAGCACTTACCCCAACTTTGATCTGAGTCCAATTAAGTCATTCTCCGTCGCTTAAGCACTTGCAATACTACTTATGCAATAATGTACCAAATGGTTATTGCTTAAGCTCCTCGCTGGATCTCGGAAAGTATCAATGAAAGGATACGGGGATTAGCAGCGTATTTTCATTGGAGTGTATCCAACAAGCGAGCAGTGCAAATAAAAAAGTAGATAGTCGCCATTCAAGCACGTTCGAAAAGGTAAACACTGTATCGCATGGGAGGCGACGATTCAAGGATTCACGGATTCACTGATTCACGGATTCAGAAATCAGGATTTGGGTAGGTGTGACCATATAGGGGGGCAAATTGAGATTAATAACAGAAAACCAAAAACCTGTAAAGTGACAAATGCCGCAGGAGAGACGACTAAAGCACCGGACCGAAGGACAAACGTACGTAAGGACCTTCAAGCATTAAAAGAAGAAGCTGCAGAGGAAGAGGAAACCGAAGTTGTAGCTAGAAATGATGCAGAGAATCGGTTTGGGGTTATTAGATTGAAATAAAATATTCGAATTGCTTGGCAAGGACTAAATGCAAAAGCCAATGATTTGTAAGCATGGACACGGCCACGGACATGGACACAAGCATGGACAATGGACATGCCTTATAGAAGGGGCTACATATATTATATATGTATATACATATGTATATTTAAGTTTCCATTCAATTGAACAGGAGGCGAAATCGTTCAAAATGCCAACAAAATTGAGAAGGAGAAGGCACAAATCAATTATATGCGTTGAAGGTAGAGTTGAGAGGTGTGGGTGCAGGCGGGGGAAGGGGAAAGGGGGAAAGAAACACAAGAGCATAAGAGGACACAGATCCAGACCGAATAATAAAAAAAAAACGAAGAGAAAGCAGGAGAAAGGGAGGGAGAGAGGGAACAATAGACAACATTGGCAACCTGCTGCGCGTTGAGCTAATGCCGCAGCTCAGACAAACAAAAATTGACCCCTACCGCTGCCACGCCCCATTCCCGTTCCCATTCCCATTCCCATTCCCTTGCACGCCCTTTGGCGACGCACAATACGCTTTGTAGTGAATAGAAAGAAAAATTGTTGTTGCTGCTGCCGAAGCTTTGAGATTGAGACTGGCTACTGGCGACAACGCACTCTATTAAAAGGGGAGTGGACAGTGGGCGGAGTCGATGGGGATGGAGAGTGGAGAATGGAGAATGGAGGACGGAAGACGGAGCACGGAGTCTTGGGGCTGGGCTTTAGGTAAATTGCTTTTATTGCATACGTTTCGTGTCGCCATTTGAATTGCACTTAATTTCAATCAGGCGCCCGCTGCTAAGCCACTTGAGCTAATTGTTTGGCTTTTGAGGGGCGGCCAAAAGCGGGCAAAGCCAAAAGCTGAAAGCCAGGCCAGGCCAGGCCGGGATGCAGAAGCAGCAACAGGAACTGAACCATCCGCTGTTCCGAGTCTAATTTGTAAATGCTCTGCGTGCTCAGCTCTAGCTGCTAGGATACAGCTAAAAGAAACGGCAACATCTTCGACTTAACTTGGCTTTAAAATCAACTCAAGTGTACTTTGGCTGACTCTCTCTCTCTCTCTCTCTCTTCCAGTCTTGGCGGGCGAGTGAGTGGGTGAATGGGTGAGTAGGTGGTTGGGTGGTTACCGCCCTAAAATTAATTGTAGTGCCGTTATGCGTGCTATTCGAAATGCGTGGCACTTTATAATTTTAACGGAAGTGTATCATTAGCCGCGGCTAAGCCGCAGCGACCAAGCCGAAAAGCTAAAGCCAAAAAGTCCCGAATCTTGCAAGTGGCGGCTAATGGAACTTGCTTGTTGTAGCCACATTTCGTAGTTGCTACATTTTCGCATTTAAACAAACAACAAGAAAAGTTTTGCCTACTTTAAGCCGTGTTCAACACTGTTGGAGAGAGAGAGAGAGAGAGAGAAGCGAGGGAAGTTATTTAGCTGGCGCGTGGCCTGGCAACGCATCAATAATGCGTTTTTCCCTCCATATACCCTGTATTTGCTGCATATGCAAAGTGGGGTAGATTTAGATAGGTCAGATCTTAAGATGTACATTCTCTAATTAATTTAAAATAGAACACCCTTTATTTTGTCTCATACACTCATTCTTAACCGATTACAGGGTATTCTCGAGCGTGCAGCAAATCAATCACTTTGTTGATTATGTTGGAAAAAAGTGTTCCCTACTTCAAGGCAAACAAACGCAGTTTGTGGAGCGTTCCGACTGCTCCCAGCGGCGTCGCTGGACTTGGCCATTTCAAAGGCTAACGGTATATTCCCATATGGCAAACGTGCCGCGTCTCATGACCTCATTTTCAAAATCGAAAAATCAGCGGGCGCAAAGCCCAAAGGAGAAACTTGGATTTAATACGAGTCAAAAGCAAGAGAAAGATGGGGAGAGAGAGAGAGAGAGAGAGAGGGATGGGGAGTAGGGGTTAGGGTTGATAGAGTGAAGTATATGGACGGGCTATACGAAGACAGTGACTGCTGCTCCCGCTGCTCTTGCTGAATCCAATTGAAGTGGCAACAATAACTAAATTAAAACTAAAGCCGCATGCCACTAGCGCGACAGGAGATTTAAGGAGGGGGTTAGTCGAAGTAGGGGTTGAGGCATGGCTCCTGACGTCGAACACGCGCTTTGAATACGTTTAAGCAAATGCGAATCTCCTCCCCTTTCCCTACCCCTTGTCCCCTTCGGGCCGAACGCTGTGCGGGCAAATTAAAATGAAGCATTGCGGAATGATTTTGACGCCCAAGCCAAGAGCAATGTAAGAGTGAGACAAAGAAGGACAGAGAGAGAGAGAGAGAGTGAGAGTGAGAGAGAGACTGAGATGTGCGTTGGGTGGTTGGTTTCTTGGGTCACACGCATCCACACGCACAGCTGGCTGCTAAGCAGACTGGCGCCAAAATTGTGGCTGACTTCACAGATTTTTCATGACGATGACAAGTTGACGGCTTAGCTGGATGGCCATAAGGATATGCGGCAACTGGCACTGACTCTGACTATGGCTTTAGCATTGGGCCATGCCCAACAGCAGCAGCAGCAGCAGCAGCCACTGCTGTGCTGTGCTGGATGACTCCTTGACTCCGGCCATGAATGTCGCACGGACTGGCTCGTTAATGCCGCCCATTGCCGTAGGGCAACTCAGACTCAGACTCAGCCTCAACCTCAGACTCGAGACTCGAGACACCCTTCCCCTACGCGCGCTCACCCGCTCTCCCTCTCCCACTCTGCAGCATTCGGAAGCGTCTACATGTGGCTGTGTGTAGGTGACATGTCCTGACACGACTACAACTACAACAACAACAATAAGAACATAAGTGACGCCCGCCCGCAACGAGGCGCCAGCTCATCAACTACTCTGGCCCAAGCTCTAGTTCCACATGGAGTCCAGTCCACCCAATCCACTCAACCCACATGGCAACGCGCTTGCTGTTCCTGTTGCTGATCCTTGGGGAGATAGCAGGAGCTGCAACAGCAACAGCAACAGCAACAGCAACAGCAACAGCAACAGCAACAACAACAACCAGGAGAACGAGCTTCGAGCACAGCTAGAGAAAATACTTGGCAAGTGCCATTCGGGGGTTGCTGCTTGCTGTTCCTTTATGTTGTTGCTGTTGTTGTTTTAAGTTGTCGCCGTATTAAAAAATAGAATAAGCAGCAGCAGCAGCAGCAACAGCAACAACAGCAACAAGAACAGCGACAGCGACAGCAACAGCTCGCTCCATATGGCTGGCAAAACCCGTTCCACATTTTTCTTTCAACTAAGCGCCAAGAAGCGACCCTTCTCACAGCCTTAGTAGGGTGCAAGGGGGTGCTCTATGGGGATGGGTTTTAAGGTGGTGTTGGAGGGGGGTTGATTTTGACAAACGTTTCGCTGTTGGCCGCCCGCTGTTGCTCGTTTTCATAATCGGGCGGTAATTGTACACCAATTTGACTTATGAATATAAATTAACTGTGAAACGTGCGAAGTAAAAAAAACACACACACATGCATATATACTAGATGTATATGTGCGTGAGTCACTGCGGGTGATTAGAGGCGGGGTCAGTGGAAAATGTGTGCTATCAAGATCTTTCTGCAATATTGTCAACAATTGTAGAAAATTGTAAACACTTCTGGAAAAGTTGAATCTGAAGCTACAAAATATTTCCAGCTAAAATCTGAAACTCTGAAAACAATAAAAGTAGATAAAAAAAAAAATGCATCATTTTAAAGATAAATTCCTTTTTGTTGTTTCTACTTCAATTTAGAAAATTTCAAATGTATTTAAATATACAATATTAAAATTATAATAAACAAGTATTGTATACAAAATTTGTGGCTCTAAGAAAAGTATTTAAGAATTGTTCTAAATAAGAAAGTAAGTCCGATCGATATAGAAAGGCAGGTGTGACTCGTTCTCGTTCTGCAATTATTGGAGGGAGTCATAATATCTATGGCTTGTACTCCAGCAAAACATTCGTAGTTGTTGCAATGTCACAGCTCCATAATCTGAATAATAGAAAAACAAGACTATAATTGATAGTAAATATTATGTTGGTAGATTTGCTTACCTTTACATAACGCTCCGATTCCAACAGGCAGTGTTTTTCTTCCACTTTTGCGCACTTAACAAGAATCTTAGAATCCTCAGAGTTTCCACTTGAGCTCTTTATAGTATCGGATATTACAAAAGTTAGAGAAGTTTGGAATTAACTTGGTTACAAATAACAAATATAAATATATATAATGTGTGGGCATGGTTTACGATAGTTGGGTATATATTATATAAAGAAAACTGAGATACTCAGATAAAGAAGTAACAGATAAAATAACTTACTTGATCAGTAATGGAATTTTCTTTCAAGACCTTAATTCAGGTTTGAGTTTGTGCCGAATTGTCGAACCATATATTTGAAAAAATTGCATATTATCTTGAATAAGTTATGCAATCAAAATGTAAATAAATTTTAAAGTGTTTGAAGTTCACTAGATCTAAATCAAAATGGATTATTGTGAAATGCGGGTGAGTCCATGAAGTAAGACCTTGAAGTGAATATTTCTCAAACGCAAAATAGATTAACTGCACTAAATAACAAATCTAATAGCCCAAAGCTCAAAACTATCAGATAGATTAAAAGAAAAAGAAGGCAAATATCGGACACCTACAGAAGATGAATAAGTGAGAAGAGTTGTTAAAAAGGAATTGTATAGCCTTATATATCGGTTAAACCATCCCTAAATAAGATATTAATAATGAATAATAATTTATTATTAATATATTTTTTTGTTTTCAACTGAGAGCCTCGAATGCATTTGCTGGAATAATTGGCATGGATATTATACCTCACTTAAATTTGTACAGATGATGATAATTCCTAGATAATCTGTATTTTGTTATTTAAAATATAAGTTCCATATAGTTAAAAAACATAATCAATATATTTTCCATATAGAAAATAGTAAGTATGTAAAAGAGTTTTCAAGCATAGACAAAATAAAGTGTTTTTAAATCTTTTGGAAATCTAAAAATTTTCCAAAAAACTCTCTATAATGAATTAAATTTTGTTTTTTTCAATGAATATCATTTATATTTGCATTATGTTTTCTTATTAAGGAAAGTATAAACAGTAAAAAAATATTTGTATTCATTTGAAAACTAAGCAACTTTCTTTAAGTTGCTAAAAAAGGATATCATTTTATTTTTCATTTATATCCTTTGGGTGATACGATGCCAATAACTTTGTGCTCATTTTTTAACATTTTTATCAACTCCACAATTAGCTTTATTAGACTTTTAACGAAATTACAAAGGACTCAGGAAAACAGAATCTAAGTCAGAACATATTTTAAATAAAATAAAATCTTGATTAAGTAACTTATTCAACACAAATACTTAAATCTTCACTCTATACGCTTCGAATTTGCGGCACAAACTGAAAATTGGTTTCAAAATCAGAGTCTTAAATGAGCTGTTGAATGCTTCTTATCATCTAATTTTGTCGTCTATCTGTTTTTTATATTTAAAGCATAGGGCAAAGGTTCCCGACTTACAGATTACCAGAGCCCGGCTCTAATCTGTTAAACATTTCTGTATTTTTCCTACGTATACGTGAATAAGCATCTCTTAAATGCATTATTTCGTAGAAACGATTCCCTAAATACGAAATTTCAGTTAAGTCAGCATTACTTGAGTTAACATTTTTAAATGGACTGACAGACCTTGACAGACTCGACATTATATATCATCCACTTCGATTAACTATAGATCCAGGGTATAAGGAACAAGAGTGTTTTAGACGAGAGTTCTTAAATAGGAGATAATGTAAATCCCGTTTATCTGGATTTATGTAAAACTTATGAATAACACATTTGACAATTGACAAGAAAAAACAGTTCAAAAATGTGTATTAATATTTGTAATCATTATCACTTTACTTCTTACGCAACTAGATCCTCTAGAACTCAATTAATGGCTAGATTTACTGTAAAGCTAGATTTGTAATTAGATTTCCTAGCAGCTAACGATAATAAGGACTGACAGGGACTCATTGGAACTTATTGGTGGACTCATATGTGTGTGTGTGTGTGTGTGTAATTGCTTTAAACTGTCCGAATAGCCATAAAGAAGCAATCCAATGGGCACGGAGCCACAAAAACTACAAAAAGAGAGTAAGAGAAGGAGGAGGAGGAGAAAGAGAAGGAGGAGGAGGATGAGGAGGAGGAGGAGACGTGGCTATGCGAACTGAAGTGGACAAGTGTCCAAACCAAGTGATTTGCATGTGTAATTCGATTTGCGGTCTCAGGAGTTGACAAGCCCAACAACAACAACAACAAAAACAACAACAAAAACAGCAGCAGCAGCAGCAGCTGCGGCTAAGAGATGACTGTGTGCGTATGTGTGTGTGTAAGCCGACAGTTAGACAAATGCTGCTGGCAATGCGAGCGCCTCGCTCCAAGCACAAAATTCAAATAAATCAAAGAAAGCCAATTTATATTTTTTGGTATATGGCCCATTAAATGAAATCTTATGAAGTTCGGATGACAATTACATAAATAATTATACGAAAGGGTGTCGCGTCTAGCATATCAAAGTGTGTGTTTGCCAGTGTGTGTAATTTAAGTATTAGATGCGCTATAGTTACACACACGCACACTCACCCGCACACACACACACACACACGCACATTGAAATGTTGGCAGGGGTTTGTTCATGTGCTTTTATTATTTATGTGTGTCGCACACCCACATCCACACACACATACACACACACCCACACACACAAACACACCACAAGAACCCTGGGCAGGATATACAATTGCACTTAAAGCACACTCTCCATATGTTGCCACAAAGCGCCTTTGCTGACTGCCGCATCCGCATCCGCATCCGGTCGGTGAATGTAACTGTAACTCAATCCATGTGATCCACGCGCGTGGAACAGAGGGGGGTAAGGGGTAGCGGGTGGCTTGCAAGGAGCAGGCTATGGTTACGCCCAGCAAACGACCAAGTCCTTGCCTTCCCATGTCCCGTGTCCCGTGTCCCGTGTCCCGTTTTCGTGCTCGTTGCCGTCGTTGCCGTCGTTGCAGCAGCATTTGAAGTGCGTTTCATTTACAATTTCCTTCGGTTTTATGCGCCCGTTGCGCCACACTGAGAAAGGGGTGTGGCAGAGGGGAATGGAAGGGAGGTGGCCGTTTCTAGTCGGGTTGAAGTTGCATGTTCTTGGCTTTTATGTCATTGTTATATGCTTATTGTGTCTTTCGTTGCCGTTAAAACTGTTTGTTGCAATCGAATCACAGCGGCCGTAAAAGATGCAAATGGCAGCCACGAAGCCATTCAGCCAGATCCCCAAACGGCGTATACGTAATGCGTGTATATACATGCATATAACTGCATATACATATATATGTATATACTAAGTATATATATGTGTATGTGTTTTTATGCTGCATATGAAAGCAGACGCGGAAAATTGAGCAGCAGCTGTTGCCAGCTGGACGTGTAAATGTGCTTAATGCCCAAGCAGCCAAAAGCCAACCAAAAAGTAGGCCAAACATACAACAACTTATATACATTTATATAAATGTTTGTACGTATGTATATATATATATGTGTGTGTGTGTGTTTGTTTGTGTAGAGACCCCGCCTCAACAATTGTTTGTCTGCGAGTCCAATTGACTATCCGACTGCTCCACGCTTTTGTCTGTCTATCTTTGTGGGCTTCGCCTGTGCGAGGCCACGGCCAGGGTCAGGGGGCGAAGTGAAGCCAGAGCCAGAGCCAGAGCCAGAGCCAGAGCCGGAGATGGTGATAGAGGTGGAGGGGGACAGCAGCCAACGATTCAACCAGCCACCCAGCCATCCAACCATACAGCCAGCCAGCCAGCCAGCCAGCCAGCCAGCAAAAGTGCACAGATGAGAGACAATTCAATTTCTCATGTGAGAAGTCACTTCGCGGCATTTCGCTGCCACTTGGCAGCCATTCGAGAAAGAGTGAGTGTAAGTGAAAGAGAGAAACTCTCCGGTTTCGAGCTAATAAAATAAATGTATTGCATGTGGTTTACAGTGCATTGGAGGCGTAAGATATGTATCTGAAGCTATATATGATAGAACATGCAATAGAAAGCGGTTGGCAAACATTAGAGAAATGTGTTTCACAGTTACTTTTGCTTTATTATGTGAAATTGAGCCTAATAAACTGTGTGACAAGAAAATGTTGTAAAAATGTTGTATCCACATATACATATATCAATTCTTATCTATTTTCTATTTCTGTATTGCTCTATTTAGATAAGTAAGCTTTAGTAGATAGATAGATAGATATATATCTATAAATATTTTCTACTTTTATTATTTTGAATTTAGTATTCTGAGCTTAGTGACAGTAAAAGAAATCGAAAAATGTAATTATATTAAGCAAATAACTATAAAAAAAAAAACAAAAAGAACAATTTAAAAATTCTTCAATCCATACCTTTGTTTACCTTAGAAAATTTCTTCACATTTCTCCATTGTTTTTCAAGTGTCATAAATAAATAATGCTCCAACAGAATCAAATTTAGAACTATTAAAATCTCGTAGAAACTTTGCCGATGCCTGCCAAAAGTCACTAAAACTATTAAGAATGAAGAATTTGCATGAGCTCTAAAAAGTATGCTACGAAAAGTGCAAATTCTCCTAATGGTTCGCCAGCTGTTCGACTCAGTTAGTTGGTACTTGAGCTGGGTGGCGTTTATATGTCAGCTATTTGCCAATTTAGCTGCACAATTACCAAAACTTAAAGGCGACTGTGTATGTGTGTGGGGGTGTGTGTGTGTCTGTGTGAAGTTCGACTGCAACTTTTGTTGAAAGCGGGCAGCAACAAGTTCGCCAAGACACATACCACAATCACGTACTCATATATCAGTCACATGCACAGCCAACACTTACTTGCATACACACACACAGACACACAGTCTTTCGTCGTATGTTTCAAAAGTTACGCCAGACCCTCGTGCAGGCGCAAACAATTGACTTTTGAGCGTCCTGTCTGCCCCCTCAACTGTTGTTGTCAATGTAGCCGGCGCCACTGTTTGTTGTTGCTGTTGTTGCTGTTGTTGCTGTCGGTATTGTTGTTATTGTTGTTGGTGGCTGCTGGCTGCTGACTGCCTTAGCCGCAGCTAAGTAAAAGCAAAAACATATGAGACATACTTGTTACTTTTTGCTTGTTTGCTTCCTATACCAATAAATGCCATCACATATGGACGCAGCAGCTCAACTCCTGCGCCCCGCCCACTTCAGTCCCGCCCACCCGGAAAGCCAAGTGCCTGCTTACTTTAAATGCCTGCAGTCTCTGTTATGTTATTGTTCTTGTTGTTGTTGTTGTTGCCGTGTGTTTCTTTAATGGCAACTCGGTAAAAATTAAGCATAATAAGTAGACGGCGACCAAAACTCCCAACAGCAAACAGCAATAGGAAAGCAGAGAAAATAAAAAAACAACAAAATAAAATATAAAATACAAATAAAAAAGAAAAACGCCGCCAGCTGTCCATATGGTTGTTGTTCTTATTGGTGTTGTTATTGTTGTTGTTGCTGTTGCTAATGTGTGGCCGCCACACACACTCGTGCGCGCTCTTTCGCTCTTGTTGGCGTGGGCGTGCGTGCGCTCTCGCGCTCTCTCCTGCTCTCTCTTTTCCTCTCACTCTGTGGCCCAGGGCCAGACGCCTGCCTGCTGCCTGCTGTCGCCACTGCCGCTGCTGCTGCTGTTGCTGCTGCTGCTGTTGCTGCTGCTGCTAATGCTTGTTGCTGCTGCTGCTTGTTGCTTCACTTGTTGGCAGTTGGCGCCGGCGCAGTTGCCCTCCACTTCGAACAATAACAACACCGAATGCAATCCACATACAACACGTATACGCAGCGTATAGCCGAGACTACAGGTGGGTGGCTGGGCGCAACGAAGTCCTGCAGCTTGCACCTCGAGTCGAGGCAGCAACAACAACGACTGCATATCCACACACTCACACAAGCGCGCACAGCATATGTGTAGTTGTCAACTAGTTGCCGTTTGTGGATCCCATTTGTTGTGGAGCTGAGCGAAAAGGAGCTGCTTCAACAGGCAGCAACAACGACAACATTTTTCATCCCTTTTCGAACTGTTGCGCCGTGGAGTACACCGCGCCCAAGTTGCCATAGATACGTCGTCCCCACCGTGTCGAGGGTTGTCGACGACGGCAACGGCGACGGCGACGTTGGCAGCAGGCAGCAGCAGTCGACGCTGCCGCCGTGTGCCGTCGCAGCATGCGTTGCTAGACTTGCTGCCCGATAAATTATCAGCCTTCATAACAGTCACAGTCTGACTGCCAACGGTTGTGGTACTGGCCTGCCAGCCAGCCATCAGCTCCAGCTGCAGTACACACACACAATCACACACATTCTAACAGCAATTTGTTGTTAACAAAGTGAAAGTTGTCAAGTTCTAAATAAATACAAAAAAAAAAAGAGAATGGAATTACCAAAATAAAAAATAAACAAACAACAATAAAAATAAATATTAAATATAACAGGCAAGGCTGATAAAAAAATAAAAAAAAACTGTAGCATACCAATTGGGGCAGAGACCCAATGAGAGCGAGTGTGTCGTTTTTTGTGTGGTGTGCCACCATATGGCTGGGTAAGTAGATAATGCGCACATTATTAACTTTTGCTTTTACCATTATTAAATATTAAATATTAAATGTGACGTTGTTCAGTGTTGGTTGCTTGTTGTTCGTTGTTTGTTGCTCGCTGTTGGTTGTTGGTTGTTTATCGCCGCATTAAATGGCGTTGCATTGAGTTACGACTGCGGCCGCTCGGCCAACATATGGCAGCAAAATTTATGATATAGACGTGCCAGTTCAAATGTTAAAACGTGCCAGCAACACATCCAGTGACCAGTCTATAGCCTTTCAGCCTGCAGCCTGCAGCAGGACTCGACCAAAAGCCAAACAAATCAAACTAGCAAATTGAATTGACCGGAGACCCGACCGCCAGCAATTTGCCTGTGTCTCCGACTCCTCACTCCCATCTCCGTCTGCATCTCCGTCTTCATCTCCATCTCCATCTTCATCTCCATCTCCGTCTCGGTCTCCGTCTCAGCCTGGTTTCGTATCTCAATTTTGCTCGGCATGTCTGTGGCCGTGTCTCGTTCTTGGCCTCTGGCCCTGAATCCTGGTGGGTCCGGTGTCCGTGCTGTGTGATTGATCATTGTGATATATCGCACAGGCACAGTGCTAACACCTAAACGTCAACTTTAATTAATGTCCCTTTGCTCAAGGCACAGTCACTATCTCCCTCTATCTCACTCACTCTCACACGCACACGTGCAGTTGTTTTGGCCATAAGCTGACATGGGTATTGGGGCCGAATTTAATTTCGTTTAAATTACAAACAACTGCCACAGGCTGCATTGGCTACCACGTTCAACGTACACCATTTACCGTTTACCGTTACCGTTTGCCGTTTACCGTCGACTCTGACTAATAAGCAATAAACTGGAAATTGAAATTTAACACCTGTTGATAACGCACGACGCACGGAGGAGAACGACGACAGCCTCATTAATTGCACCAAACAAACGAAGCGAACTGAACGGAGCTGAAGGCCCCTGCAAGGGCTAGATTCTCGGGAAGGGTGCCAAAGGGGAAGTGTGTGGGTGAGGTTTTGGTCTAGGGGCTGCTTTTCGAACGGGTGCAGCAGCTGCCAACTGCCAACTGCCATGGCGGGTGCTAAATTTATGGCCAAAGCTCATATGCAGCCCGGAGCCGCAGCAAGGCCAGCCCAGGTCTTCATTCTGCAAGTGTATGTGTGTCTGTGTGTATGTGTGTGTGCAGCCAGACAGTTGCTGCATATCGGGATTTTATGCGTTGGCTATGCGAGCAATAAAAGAAATTTGTTGGCCTGCGCGCCGTTAAACTATATTGACTTAGATCTAATCCAATAGACAGCAACAGACAGAGACACATATACACGCAGACAAAGAGTATGAGCAGGATAGCAACAGATATTGCTGTTAGACAGTCTAAAGTAGTTATAGAGAACTACACGTATGGAGGAAGCTGCCACTTTTATGGCCAGCAAACGTTACTAATAGACATAAATTTCAGTTAGCAAGTAAAAAAAGCAAATTTTCGATAAGAAAACAAGTGCGAAAATGCAGACTAGGTACTATATGGAAATGGGGAAATCATAATAGAACTAGATCAAACTTTATAGCTGTCGTAAAGCAGAGTTTCTGCCAAGCAAGAAACTTGGGCAAGAAAGTGAATGCAATTTGTTTAACTTACAACCAATTTAAATATGGCAAGAGATCTATTTATTTGTCAGTTAAAGATCGCTCCTAGAACTAGTTTCGTGTATGAACTTCTTATTTGTTAATTAACAATAAGTTCAAACTATAAGTTTGTTGGAAGAAAGCAAAGCAAGTAATATTTAAGTGAAGTAAAGCGAGAAGCGAAGATAAGCGCCAGGTATGAAGATCGCAAAATATTTTTTAGTTCAGTTTAGTTCAGTCCAAGCTTACTATAGGTAAAGTTGTATCTGATAAAAGTTATATAGAATATAGATTTACGTTAACTCTTTAATGGCACAATTTGTTTTAAATTTGTAATTTTTATAAAATATGAACAATGTTGAAGCTGAAAAGACTGGCTGCAAGTTTGCAAGTAAAAATTGCTTTAAATTCCAACTGAGGAATGCTGTTCACCGTTAATTTCTGGAAAATAAATAATTGCGAGTTTTTTCTATGTTTTTCATTTTTTTTTTTTAAGGTTAATAATGAAGAGTGAAGCGCTGCAATCAGTCCACAAATGAATTTCCATAGTATGGTTGAAAAAATTCCCTACATTTATTCAAATCTGTACATAGTCGGTTAACATGAGCTCAAACGAAGCGTTAATTGTATCACATTTTGACCAAAAAAAAAAGTATATAAAAAAGAGAAGTTCAACTTGACAGACAAGCAAAAAGAAATGGGAAATGCACAAAAAACTTTACAATCAAAGCCACAAAAAAAAGGCTAAAATACTATAGTACAAAGGCATAGAGCAAATGAATTCAGGCGACAAACCAAAGTGACAATCAACTTGAGCTTCCGCCTGTCGCTTCTCACTGTCCTTTGGCCGCTTCTCCCTTCCGCTTTGGAGTTTCGTTTCGTTTCGTTTGCCGTTTGTCTAGCTGAACAAATGGATTAACACCACAGCCACAACTTCTATTTAATACAAAATCAGCTTAGTTACATGATTATCACACATACACACACAACACACACAACATGCACACACATGCACACACATGTCTAATGTGCTTTCAGCTGTGTTAATTAAAAACTAATGGCAACTATTCATATGCATTAGAAGTTGTAATCCAAGACGAGCCAAGTAAGTAACCTCAAGCTTAACGAAACACCCAACACACACACGTACTCACGTACACATACACACACATACGCACACTGAAGTAAGTATATATAATGCTCATAAATATCCTTTGGCAGTTACTTTTCAATATATCGTTAAATGTGGAAGCGCTGTGAAAACATCAAAATTGTTTCAAAAATATGTTTATATGTATGTATATAAAGAAATATGTATCGATGAGCGCGCGCCATGCAACCATTAAATGCCTTTAAGTGCCAATTAATGTTTAACTTACACACACCCACACATACACTAACACATACAGTGGAAGCACAATAAGTGAGACAGGGGTTCGAGGCCGGACTTCGTACAGGATTTGAAGTCGGGAATGGTTCCAGCTGCTAGACGCACAAAAATCTTATGACAAAAGCATAAAGCATTTACAATAGATACACATACACACATATTCAGATATATATAACGGTATATATATAGAATTTAGTATGAAGGAATACTTATCGTAACTTTTGTGCGACTTTTTAAACATCAATTATATTCAGTTATTGAAGCGTATTAATGCGACTACGTTAAATAGTAAAGTGCGAACGGACAAACACACGCATACATACATACATACATACATACATACATACATACCATACACTCACACAGATGTTGACTTTAATAGAATCTATTATACCTGAGCCGAATGATGCGCATTAGGCATTAGCACATCAGCGTTTGTCCACAAGAGCTTATTGCGTGTGGCATTTATAAGTCAGGTGGCATGTGGCATGTGGCATGCGGCATGTGGCAGGCGTCATGTGGCATGCTATACACTAGTTATAAATGGCAATAGACCAATCAGCATTGTATTGTGCAGCATTAGCAACTATTTAATTAGCATTTGGCTGCATCTCCAGTTGCTGCGCATAATTAATAAATGACAACCCTAAACAGTGGCGAGAACGGCGACAACCCTGCACGCTGATTGAGCGCTATTATGTGCAGCTATGTTGCAAATGACCCAGTCAGTGTTGACCCAAAAAAAAAAAAAAAAAGAAATGAAACTACAACAACAAGCCAAAATAAAAACTTCAAAAATAACAAGCTGACAAATGCCAGAGCAGAAGAGACTGAAAGAGAGAGGCGGAGAGAGTGCGGGAATGGGAGTGAGTGCGTGTGAAAGTGAGAGGAAGAAGTGTCTGCAATTTTGCATAGCTGGCACTTTGAATGAATGCGTTTTAATTAACTTGATATGCAGCGCACAATGCACATCAAAGGGTTGAATAGTGAGCAAAATTGCAAAGAGTTCAACGGCAAAAAGCAAAAGTTGTTGCTTCAGCATTTAAAGCTTTGCAGGAGTTAAGTTTGATAACTGGGAATGGGTTAGGTAGACAGGTGGAAGACGGTTAAACAGGAGCCGCAACTTAACGTTTGTATAGTTCAAGCTTTGTTTCCATTTTAATTACGTTTAACCTTTTCAAAAAGTCCTGTCAACACACATTGAATTGAACTTTAAGCAGGAGCTGTCAAGTTAGCTTGAACCATGCTTAAAAAGCTTCATTGAACTGAAAACTTTGCATTTGAGTTAATTTTGTGGTATAAGAATTGAAAATTGGGAGAAATTATCTTAGAAATTATCTCAGATAATTAGATAAAGATATGGATAGACTTTTATGTACACAGATAAACAGTACATATGTAATAAGGATACATAAAATAAGCTAAAATAGGTTCATGAGTTTCACTTTTATCGTTTGTCACGTTCCCAGCCCTAAAAAGTAGGCTACAAAAATGAAGGCTGCGAAAGATATGCAGGAAATAAAAGAAAATAATGAAATTTTGTGAAATTCGCATAACAACAAAAATAAAAGACTATCTAATACATTTTAGAAAGTAAAAACCGACACTAAAATCTCGTTAAAAAAACTGCGACAGTTGTTATGCGAAATATTTGTCGAACTTGAACCGTTTATTAGTTATGCAAATTTTTGCTTTGTGTCTGAAACTTTGCACTATGCGACGGCTAAATATTTAGAAAAAAGAGAAGAAGAAAACCATCTATAAGAAAGGAGAAGAGAGTGAAAGGATGCAGACCCTCGATATGTACACATCAAAATGTAGCCCAACGAACCAGAACTTCAAATGCCTGGCCCAAAATCAAAGCTGTTGTTGTTGCTGTTGTTGTTTTTGCTTTAACATTTTTCACATACTTTGTTTACTTTAGTTGTCCAGAATTGTTGTTGTTTGATTTGCTGTCTATTTTTATTGGCCGGGTTGTAGTTGTTGTTGATTTTTATTTGGCATAAATCAAGTTTTTGAAATGAATTCATGTGTCACATTAGCGACTCCATTTGAATATCATTAGAAAATAATATGGGAACGAAACAAGGACAATGTGAAACCCAATTCCAATTTCGGATGCGGGTGGCCTTGTTTTTTCCATTCGATGTGCGTGAGTGTGCGTGTGTGACTTTTGATTTGTTGCATAAATTCAATATTTGTGCAAATGCAACAAAATTGCATTTGTTGATCCTGTTTGTAGCTTAATTAAGCTGGCCAAATGATTTTTCAATTAGCGGCTGCAGCGCAAAACCCAATGAAAATATTTATAAAGCATGTCGCAGATTGACAGCAATATATATGCATCTATCTCTCTCCTATATTCCTTTCTCTTTCTCTCTTTTTCTCGTTTTCTCGTTTTGTCTGTGGCTCATTTCTCATCTGCAGCTGGACGAGCGGACACTACAAATAACACTCCGACGTACGTGGCCAAAGAATGTCAGCAACAACAGCAACAGCAACAGCAACAGCAACAACAACAACAGCAACAGGAAGAGCAAGAGCAACTGTTGTTGGTGCAACTGAAAGCTAAAAGTTGGCACCGAGTTGTCCGCCGACGGTAGTGAATGCGGATGCGACTGAGGATGAGTATAAGCACCCCGTCCCCTACATACACCCTCGGCACCCTCTTCACTCCTCACCGCCTCCCTTACTGACGACCCCTCTCGATGTCTGCGTCTGTCAATGTTGGCACAAATTGTTTGTCACGCAGTGCAAATACTTCGTGCTGTTGCTCTGCTATGCGGCATTATGCGCGATTTATTTTCCAACCAATAGCCTCGGGACGAGCCTCGCTCGATGCAGATAGAACCGATGGAGATGGAGGCGGAGACACCAGGAGATACCCAAGAAGCAACCTGGCAACATGGCTGAAGAAAAGGACACCCGGCAACGCAGCCGCGAGCAACCAAAAATACAAAAAACAACAACAACAACAAAAGCAAATAAGAAAACACAAAATACATACATCAAAAAAAAAAAAAAAAAAAAAAAAAACAGAAGCAGCAAAAAAGGAAGAATATAGCAAGAAAAACGGAAGATGGAAAAACAATTTGATATTGGCAAACAGCAAAACCAGACAAACAGACAAATTTGTAATTAATGCGCAGGTCGTGTCTGACAACTCTTCAAATACACACATTTATACACATATAGAAGCACACACATATATATATAGGTGGATGGAGATAACATATGAGTTCACTTTTAGCTTGCTTTGGCTAAAATACCTGCTAATTAGCGGGAACTTTACTTTGCTCAACTCTGCGCACATCAAATACTAAATCCATAAGTTTTAATGCATTTTTTGCTACACACTCCTGCCACGCCCCCTGCCCGCCCACACCACAGCTTGAGTGTCTACGCAGTAATTGAGTTTATATACATTTTGCATTTTGTTCACTGGCAAAAGTTGTTTGATTGGCTTTTGCCCAGCCACCAAATTGCAATATAATTGCGTGCAGGCGGAAATGGCAGGAGGGCGGCGAAGGATGGGGGCGTGGCTGGTTAAGGTGCAGTAGCTGATTGCGAAACAAGTTAATTTTATTGAAAGTGACATTGCAGGCGCTTGTCAACTGGCCTTGCCCCCAGCTGTTGCTGTTGTTGGTGTTGCTGGCGGTTCATTACGTTTTGAAACTGCAACAGCAGCAGCACCACCACCACCACCACCAACAACAACAACAATGATGACAGCAAGTTTGTGTAATGTAATTAATTAATTATAGTGAAACAACGCCACATACCAACACACACATACATACACACACAAGCATGCAAACTAGAGACCCAGGAACGACCCTTGGAAGGCAACAACAGCAGCAACAGCAGCAACAATAGAAGCAACAGCAACAGCTCCAGTTCCTGCTTTCGTTTTATGAGCTTGAAATTTACCACCCACTCCCCCATCCTACTCCACCTCCTGCTTTTAGGACATTGTTCGTGTTTTGCGCTGGGTAACTTAATTACAAATTATAGTGCAATTAATTTTGCGGCTGGGGCATTATTAGGCATATCAGCCGTAACACAAAACCGAGAACTGAGGCCAACAAAAAAAAAAAAAACAAAAAAAAAAAAAACTACTAAAGGCAGCAGTTAAGCAGCTAACCAGAGACGGACACGATGCCCGGATACGGGTAAGTAGATGGAAAATTAAATAAAAACCACGTAAAGCAAAGTGGCCGCAAAGTGACCGCGATGGCATGCGAATCCTAAACGGGATTAAGTTGCTCCGCTGCTCCAGCTTCATTTTGTTTGTGGAGCTCGGCAAGAGGTGGAGTGGAAACAATTGGATATTGGAATCGGCAATGGCCACGTGTATGCTCGTAGCTATAACGTGTACTATCAAATGTTATTGCTTGAGAATACACGTAGTTAAGAAGAGTTCCTTCAGCAATTCCAAATCTCTCTCCCTCGAAACTAACTGGAAACATCAATTATTTACCTTAGGAAGTCCATCAATAAGCATTAAACTTAACTCTGAGCCAACAATTTGAAGACTTGTTAACAACAAAAACAAACACAAAAAAAAAAGTGCGTCAAGATTGATTACGATGAAAAACTTGTAAGTAGAAAATTCTTTCCATAAATCCATTCGGATTTTAAGCAACAACAAAAGCAACAAAAAAAGAAAATAATAATAACAAAAATTGCACATTTTTCAAGTAGAAAACTTTGAAAGTTGATGAGAATTTTAATGGCGATTTTATAAGAACATTAATTAACTTTTCAAATCCTTTTCAGCTTCCTTTTGCAGCTAATTACTTTAGGTACGTAATATTTCAAAGGGCTAATTAAGCTTCCTGATTTTCGATTTCTGATTTCCCCTCCAAGCATCGTATTACAATATTTGACACTTCAAAGGAATTTCTCATATGAGTTTTGTTGACAGCGTCGATTTCTATATCTTTAGCCATTGGGTATTTGCTTTGATGCACACTCCTTGTGATTTAGGCAAGGATATGAATATTATCTGAGTGTATCTTAAGTTCTTAATCTTATTACCAATATAGGACTTGTTTCCAGTTGATGAACAAAACATTCCAGTGGATTCACACTTAACATAGAGCTTACGAGAAAGTAAAGTTTATTTAAAGAGTTTAAAGCTATACCAAACATTCACGAGTTATTCGTAAAGCACAGGAAATAGTAACAAACTATCAATCTAACTATATTTTAACTAACCCCTTTGGCTACAGCTGTTGTCTAAAATAAAATTCCAGCACACTCTTGTGCAATTCGAAACCATTGCCTTGTTTTGTTTTGTTGAACAAAAATGCTAGGGTATTATTGCATTATCAATCACTTCAAAAAGATGTTCTAACAAATTTAGCTTGTTACGTTTTGTTGTAATTGGAAAACTGATATGACAAATAAGCTTTAAAAGAGAGCAGATCGTATAAGTTTCTGTCAAATACAAAGAAATACACACACACACACACACACACTCGTGTGTGTGTGCCTGTGTTTGTGGGTGGGTATTTATATTTTTTGTGTGTGCCTGCGGCTTTGTGTGAAACAAAAGACCTAATTAAGATTCATTTGAACATATGCCCAAGGCATATACAGACACAGAAAAACACACATACACACACGCACACATACATACTGGCACATAAATACGTATAATTAGTTGGCGCAGCCTAAAAGTATGCAGCATTTTGTTTGACTTGTGATTAACAGCCGCATTTAAACGCCGGATGTCGGATGTCGTTGGCGGCGGAAATGCGTACATTGCGAGAGGGGAAATGGGGTAGGGTATCAAGAGGTGGAGTTGTATGACAAGCCTTTTAATGACAACATGACATACAAGCACGCACACACACACTCACACGTTGGCACATTTGCATTAATGATATGCAAATGATTTGTTTATCTTTTTATGCTGCGACAACATTCGCATCTTTTATTGAAAAGTTTCTCATGCCGAAACAAATGAGCAAATAATCAGCAAATAAGTCGCTGGCGTCAAATACATTGAGAAATGAAGTCCCGTTATATCTCTTATTTTATTATTCTTTCTTACATTATTTTTTGCACCGTAAGATGTTAATCAAAGGCGCACGTTGCTCATATCGAGTGCTTTCTCTCGCCTTTTGCCATAATAAATATGTACGACTGACGAAGATATTTTATTTTCGGTTGTGTTTGGTGAACGGGATGGGTGGGGAATACCCCTACGCGGAAGAAGAGCCACATGGCTGTCAGGAGTGTCTCGAGCCACACGCACAACTGACGACGCGCTTGTTTATTATTGTAGGATGTTTGGCTTGGCTCACATCAGCGAGCTGGAAGGAATGCGCATTGACAGCGACAGTTGCTACTGTTGGCCCTGTCCTGTCCTGGTGTCCTCTTGTCCTGGCGGGTGCCCTGGCCAAGGATACGCAATCTCAAGCTTGCTCCAAGCACAGCCCTGCCAGACATTTGCATTGTTTTATTTACATACTTGGGCATAAAGTTTGGTCGCGACTTCCAGCGTATCGATGATGATGATGATGATGAAAAGGAAATGGGGATGGGGATGGGGATGAATGTGAATATGAGGATGAGGATGAGGATGAGGATGTGGCTGAGGCATGTTAGGAAGGAGGTTGTATGTATCCTGACATTGGCATGCATAATATCTATCAGCAGCTAAAGCTAAGCATCCAACTTGAGCATTTAAGACTGACATGAACGTAGCTCTCGCTTCGTTCTGGCCTTCGTCCTGGCTGCCTGGTGTGTTATCATAATCATTATTATTATTATTATTACATTGTATTCCTTTAACTTAATTCGAAAACCCAAAATATGCAAAACGTATTCAGCTTTTGATGGCGCATAATTTGTTTATCTTTAATTTAAATTAAGTTCGCCGCTGTTTTCGATTAATGCCTCTTCTTCTATTTATATATATACATATCTATGGATATATTTAGGTGATGTGGGTTTAATACGTTATTCAAATGTTTCAGTTAACATATTCCAAGCATTTGGGCTATTTATATTTCTATGATAATGATTGATTGCTAATATAGTTAGACATCCCTTTTTTTGGTTATATATATAAAACGAATGCTCTTAACTTTTCTGTTTTTACAAAAATGATTTATTCCTTTATAGAACTCTGTTTTCAGCTAACTATATGTGAGTTTACAATCCGCGCACGTTTTCCTTTGCATAAATAAGTTCATATACCGAAGGTCCTTGGGGCAGGTTTTTCCCCTGAGATTAGTCTAAGTTACTAAAGATAACTTCCCTTTCAATTCCTTTATTTCTCCATATTATTTTCATTTGATATATGTCCCTAAGACTTGTTCTGCCTGATAACCTTAATATTTAATCGAAACTCCAAGACGTATTCCCTAAAGAGATTATATAAGAAATTGTAAAATATTAAAAATTTATTTCTCAGTATTTTGAATTCGATTTACAGATGCTTGAAAAGTTTTCAAGTCCACTTTGAACTGAAACCTCAAAAACTTTTTTACCACAAAACTTTGAGACTTACCCAAGTTCTCAATGAAATTCCGTCATTGTTAGGTTCATAAGTCGAAATTGATTCGGCAACTAAAATTAAAATTAATTTTTAGTAATGAAAAAAAACACGGTTTGAAATTTTGAATATTGTATATTTTTTACACATTTAGAATTAACATTTGAGAATAGTTCAAGAGGTCTTTTCTCTCAATATGTATATATAGTATGTGTATATATATATTATAGTAGTAAATAGTCGTATTATCTATAAGAAATTTTCTTCTCGCACTTATTTCAGTAAAGTGAAGGAAACTTGTAGTCAATATTAAATTGCTTTAATTTTTCAGTTATTATTCCATAATTTTCAGAAACACATTAACACGCTCTTACACACATCACACACACACAAATAAATAAAAAAAACAAAGCAAAACTTGTTAGAAGTTGTCCCTTTGGCTGATCTACAAAAGGTTTTTTAATATCTCAAACGAAATTTAATTTGATTTATTGAAACAAAAACCTTTTTGTAAATAACAAATATATATAATATATATATATGTATATCAACAAAATTTATGATGTGTGTATGACTGTGTGTGCGTAATCATATCTATTTATTCAATCAGCATTAAAATGCACAATGAAAATAACTGTACAAACAAAATTGAATTGTAAGTTAAAAATTCATTTGAAATGTGAAAAATGATGCATTTAACAAATAACCGACTCAATATAATTCGATATATCATTTTCTTTGGCTGAGGCATTGCCAGGGGCCGAAAGCAAAGTAAAAATACAAATAGAACTACTTTTTGAAAAAATAATGTAATTAAACAATAAAATATACACAGCGCGCAAAATTTATTAATATAAATATATATATACATATACATATATATATACATATATATATATATATTATTTCTGTTTTTATTTCAATTGTTGTTTTAGAAGCGACTAGCGGTATAATATATGTAACTATGGTACAGATGTTGCATGAGTTCCATAGGTTTCCCATTTTGTTGCTGTAGTTTTTTTCATTCCATTGCTTGCAAAACAGAAAACTGAGGAAAAAACAAATATTTTCCACAGCCACTAATTAAAACTGAGCATTTGAGCTTTCGAAGCTGTTGCCGTAGTTAACACACATTAATTTGCATATTTAAAAAAGCAAAACAAAAAGAAAAAATAAAAATAAAAATCACTAAGTAACACAGTTTTTCCCATGCGGTATCCAAAAGCTGAAAATTTGTCTAGCCACATACACCTCACACACACACACCCCCTCACACTCGCACTCATGCACGCACACATACACACTTATGCATACTCATACAAGCTAGACATAAGTACACCCGGCAAAATTATCTAAAATTTCCTAGCTCTCTTTTATATGCTTGCATAACATCTGGTATTTTCTCTTTCGTCATATTTATGTGTTTGTTTTAAATTTGAGGCCCGCCCCTCCCCTTTAAACCCCCTTTTAGCCCGCCCTAATCCTGCCACGCCCACTCCTCGAGGTTTTGTGTCTTCTTATTCAGTTATGGGCTGCTGTAGTTGTTGTTGTTGTTGCTGTGCGGCTTCTGCTGCTGTTGTCACTTGGTTTGATGTATGCGGTAGAGCTTTCATTAGCTTGGCCGGCAACTCCTCCAGCTCCAGCTTCATGGATTCCTCCTCCTCCTCCTGTTGCTGTTGTTGTTGTTGTTGCTGTTGCATGTGGTTTGTTGCGTTGTAATTTGCTGTTGACGTGAAGCTGTCGCCTTCTATAAAATCAACTGTTTGCCTGCCATCCATCATTGTGCTTGGATTGGCCCAAGCTGCTTCGGTCTCAGCGTGGACGTCTGCTCTGGATTGTTTTGACGTGAAGGCTGCAAATGGTCCAGCTGCTTCTCCACCTGCTAATTCTTCTGCTGTTGCTGTTATGTTGTTTTGCCAAGGCTGGTCAGTTGGTCTGCTTTGCTGTACACCTGATGACGGCGTCCTTTGAGCTGGCAAATTATTTGCTAATTGCTTTGCCAATGCCGGCTGGAGCTGTGGCTCAGTCAACCTGTTTGTTATTGTTGTTGTTGTTATTGCTGAAGTAGTTTCAGCCGTATCCGGCATATTTATAATATCCGCTGCAGCGGAATTTATATTTCTCAGCATCTTAGACACGATTGCCTGGCCACGAACCAAACCCTTGTCCAACTCCTCCTTTTCCTGAACTGCTTCCGCTGCTGCCCCAGCTCCAGCATCAGTTCCCCCATCTCCTGCTCCTCCTCCTCCTCCAGTCGCTGCCAACTCCTGCTCAGTAGGTCCTGCATCATTGATAATGTTTGTTGCTGTTGCTGTTGCTGCTGGCGCTTGGCTACGTTCTTGGCCATGATTTGATTCGACATCTAAAATATGCAAAGAATGGCAAAGTTAGCAATGAAATAAAGTGAAAATAAAACAGGAAATGACAGGCGCGTTACAATTTACAAAACATTCATTTTGAATACTTTTTTCTTAGTTATTTTTTATTTCTGAAATAATTTCATATTATTGTAAACATACACAAAAAAAGAAAAGTAGAAAGAGGAAGAGGAAGAATGAGATGAGTGGGAGTGGACTGCAGACACGCATCGCATTTATATTTTATATCGTTAATATTGACTACGTTTTATGTTCGAGTGCGGCGCCTCTATGACATTTATTGCCACTCCTTTTTATACCCTGTTGAAAACAAAACAGATTGCCCTAGAGGGTATAATCAAGTTGAGAGCCTTTTGTGACAGTTGATATGAATCACTGAATACACTTAATACTATATTCTTGAGAATCAAATATATCAGAATTTTGATATCAAATTGTCAACTTCTTGACTAATTCCTTGACGTTGTGGTTTTTTATATGATATACATGAAATGAATATTAAAACACTTTTAGCCAAATTTGATAGTCATATTACAGGGTATTTAATCCTCTGAAAGCCCGCAGCGAGTGGTTTTAACTTGTTTACACATTCGAGACTATCAGAAATTTGTGTACATTTATATTTGGGATTTTTTTTCTTTCGGGTTGCCACATTTTACTTTACTTCTATTTTTTTTTTTTGTATTTGCTTGGTGACTGCGTTTTCGAGTGCAGTTAAAACGAAATATTTAAATTTATCTTTCGCCTGATTGCACACACGATGGGGCACGCCGTTACCGTTATTTGTGGCATTAGATTTTGGCCCCAAAAGAGGTTTAAAGCGTGCCCATTGATGTGCACAAAATGGGGCAATCATTTACTTATTTACCTTCAGTTGTTGTTGTTGTCTCTGTTGTTGTAGTTGTTACTGCTGCTGTTGCTGTTGCCGCTGCCGTTGCTGCTGCTGCGGCGGCTGTCGCTGCCGCCTCTGCCGCTGCTGTTGCCGCCTCAGCGGCCGCAGTGGCTGCTGCCGCGGCCACCGCTGCTCGTGTCTGCAGACCAGGTATATCCGCAATATTGATGCGCTGCAGCCGGACATGCATCATCTGACCATGTCCGTGCCCGCGGCCGAGAAAGACGCGCCGCTCGGTGGCGAACTGGTCCCGTCCGTGCAACCACTGACCCACCAGAGGCAACCGCCTCAAATTACCCAAAGCATTGGCAAGCACAATGCCAGCATTGTGTCCGGGCGGCTCAATGCGGACGACAGCTGCTCCTGTTCCGGCTGCCACTCCGGCTGCACCCACTCCGGCAGCTCCCGGACCCACAGCCGCTGCTTCGGCCTGCTGGCCCTGGCGCTGTGCAGCCAACTGTCCAAATAGTCGCATCACAATGAGTCGTGCACGTTGCAGCGCCGCTTGTTGCCCAGCTGCAGCATCAGCATCAGCCGGAGCCGGAGCACCGCCGCCGGCGGCGGCTGCAGCAGCAGCAGCTGCGGCATTGGCTTGATTTCGCGTGATGATGAAAATATGACGTTGAGCCATGATGGCGGGCAGCTCGTACCGATGAAAGAAGAATACCATCGAATGCTATAAAGAGAGAGTGAGACAGAGAGAGAAAGAGAGAGAGAGAGAGAGATATGGAGTGAGGGAGAGAGCGCGTGTGTGTTATGCAATGGAGCCGGAGCTGTTGTCAGGCACGTGACGGGATGCTGTCTACACGTGAGTCCACAGTCAAATCGAGAGGAAGGCAGGGGAGGCCAGCCAGACAACAGACGACAGACAACAGTTGGACAATAATACGGCGCATAATTTGTCATGCAGATGACAGCCAGCATTTGGCTCCATGTTGCGTAAGAATTGTTGCTCTGCATAATGCAAGCATAGTTACCTACCTGGATGAACAAATAGGATGAGAGGAGCGCCAGGCTACGATATTGTCCGCTGAAGCGATAGTGATACGCATAGAAGGCAAAATGATATAGGTAGAAGAATCTGTAAGCAAACAAACAGACAAATAACATTCCATTTCAGTTAATAATCACACACACACACACACACACACACATTCATATATATGTATGTACACCCCTTTTGGATTGTTGTCCACAACCCTTATCAAAAAATATTTATAGATTCTCTGGGGTCTGGGCCACGATTACCATTCAATAATATTGTATTTAACATTGCTCAAATAAAAAGCGACAAATTATTGTTTTCGATTTTTTTATTGTTTATTACTGTTTACTTAACGGTTACCCCCCGCATCCGCTTCCTGTCTCCTCCCCTTTGCAAATACCAACTAAGCTGTAAAGAAATGGGTCAGACAGCAGTGACAGACCGGACTGACAGGACAGGGCAGATTGTACAGTGGAACCGCGGCACGGGAATGACATAAGTAACGCCTTCAACTGACAACAATAACACTTACAACAATTGATATAAATGGCGGATTGCTCGACTGCGCAGATAAACGCTGTAGATACCCTCTAATTTATATAAAAAGCTCTCCTTTTTTTGGAAGAGAATCATTCTATGCTTATCTAATACCTTTCTTTGTTCTTTTTAGTAGAATTTTCACAAAAATATTTTCACACATCTCGCTTCTGTCATATACCGTTATCTGCGATTTCCATTTCCTTCCATTTTTTCATCCATTCATGCTTGATATGTCTTAATTTAAATGATTACTCCCATATAGATCCATCCACAATAGTCTTTAGGTACAGGGTATATGAACAATGGGGAAGACACTCAAGAGGATTTAATAATATAAATAATTGCTGGCGCTGTGTTAGTTGAATTGTTGTTATGCAAGCCAAAGACAACAAATAAGAAACACAATGAACGACGCGCGCCGACTGCTGCCTCATTGATAAGAGGAACAGAACCAGAATAAGGAGCAGAAGCAGAAGCAGGAACTGGAGAAGGAAAGGGAGAAGGAGGAGGCGAAACAGGAGCCGGACAAAGCCATAACCATCAGCAGCGCCAGCAAAAGCAACGGAGCCGTCAAGAGTGTCCGGCGGAATTCAACTTTAATTTATTTTTACAATGCCGCTGGACATTGGACATTAGATGTGTGTGTGCGTGTGTGTGGGTGGGTATGGACATGGCCATGATTGAGTTATGTTATTGAATTTAATTTGAGTTGATTGTGCACGCACACACACATTGAACAACACAATCGACAGCGACAAATGAAGACACACGACACTTATTTGGTACGTAAGCCTTTCCAGTGGGCGGGAGTGGGTGGCATGCGGCATGTGGCATGTAGCGGCATTATGGACACATCGTGCCAAACACTTTGCACCAGTTCCCAAGCAATCTGCAAAAAACTATAAGGCGTGCCAAACGAGAAGATACTCTGGAGAGAATTACGAGAGGTATTAAAAATTAGAAATAGAAATAGAAATTGTATATATCAACTCTCTAACTTTTATCAGTTCAACATAGTTTGACTCAGATACGGATTAAGTATATATATGCACTGTAGAATCTACGTACATTAACACAAATTCATTTAACCCTGTTTATACACATTCTCAATGGGGTTCAGGGTATAAAAAACAACCCGAAGACTGCGAAAGGGAGCGACACGTAGACAACACTTATCGCTTGTTCGTTTCCGTTTCATTCGTTTTCCTAATGTTGCGTAGCGTTGACAAGCGTCAAGCGGGCGGAACAGCCAGCTCCTTACCCATCATCATCTCAACGGTCCCGTTACCCGTCACCATGCCACAGCTGGCGGCGTGTCGCACCGGATGTGCGCTGAGGAAGTGCTATTGGCATTCATATCCTTCGACCGAACGGAAATGAGGGCAAATGATGTTGCAACAGCGACAGACGTAACTTGGCTGCCAATGGCTGTGAAGGACCAAGGGAGAAGGGAAAAGGGTGAGTGAAAGCATAAGAGGGGGAGGCGGAGTGGGTGGTTATAGATACTGGTTAACTCAACTGTTGCATGTGCGAATGTGGGCGCATTGCATGCTTAAGGAAGCAGACGCCCAAACCAAACAAAGCGCCAGGCAACTAACAGCTTGCAGGTGCGTCACAACAGGTGACAGCCGAAAAGGGGCAAGTGGCAGGTGGCAGGCGGCAACACTGATCTGATCGGCGTTGTCAGAAGTGTTTATTTGCTGCCAGCAAACAGAGACAGAGGCAGAGGCAGAGGGAAACGCTGATGAAGAACAAGACGAAGACGGAGCTGCAGATGAAGGGTGCAGCTGTTGCAAGGGATATTTGCCTCAAATAATGGGTAAAGTGCTCAATGAGCTTGCAAGTACTTCAGCTATACACACGTACACCTACAGGCACACACGCATATGCATGCATTTGCATATTGGTTAAGCCATCGAAGTGGAATACATATTCATATTACGATGCTGGCCAAATGTGTTTGCTGTATTAATCCAGACGATTTGGCTAAAGTGCAGCTATAAATGAGCGTACCTGTTGCTGCATTAATTGATTAGAATCCATTTTATACTTTATATGCATTAAAAAGAACACAACTTAATAACATTTTTTTGCTTCAAAGAATGGCTCTGCTTTTGTACAGTTAACCCTCTGTGAGAGTGTCCGATTTACGATGATTAGCTTAAGGCTTAAGCGCACATAAAATGTAATCCAGGTAACTCAAAGAAAACAGAAACCAGAAGCTAACAACGCTGCACATTAGCTTTTGCCTTTTATTCCAGAAGATGATGTTGATAAACTTTATCGTAACAAATTGAAGAGGATGAGCGAAAGCAAATGATGCTTTCCAAGAATATTGAAAATGCAACTAAGAGTCTTGGAAAAACAAGCTAAAAGCTTTTAAGGCTTTGCATGTTAATGCCTTTGAACAAATAACTGCATATTAAGAAGCTTATTGCGAATAAAATAGCTAGTTAAGCGGGTTAGCTCTTATTTAACTAATTAATTCATAAACTACTCAACACTTAAAATAATGTTAACAGACAGTCTGTCTCTACTTTGTAAAATCGGTGTTAATGCTCGTTTGTTAACATATATAACGAACAGAAGAGATATGTAAATACCTTAAAATGTATATTTGCTTAATTGAAAATAACGTTTAACTGTTAAGATTCAGATTCAGTTAAAATATGTCTTACAAAATTCGATTTTAATAGCAGAGTATCAAATTATGTTATGCCTTTAAGTCTCCACTTTAAGTTTGAATGGCCTTTAACTTCTACTTCTGTAGATCAATAAAAAGGATTCTCAAAAAATCTTTAAAAAACTGTCTTAAAGCGCATTAAAATATATGTTTTTACATACATAATCATTATGTATATGAGTAATCTACAAATAATTAAGTTTGTTAATTAAATGGTATCGATTCATTAACCCGCGCTTTCCAAACAATTTATTATATAAGCAAAATAAAATATTGATAAAGTAAACCACCCCATGGAATATGCATAACTATCAACTGTTATGCATGCACATACTCAAATTGATTGAAATTTTTAGAAGCCCAATCAGAAATACCAATTAACACATACACACACAGACAGACTGACACACACTCGCACACACGCAATTGTTGCAAAACGTGACAAATATTAACGATTTTTTTTTTCAAAAATCTGATTTACTTAATTGAAATATAACAAAGCCGAAGTACAATGCCATACAAATAAATGCGTGCGTGTGAGTGTGTGTGAGCCAGTGTGCATTCATTGATAAATGGGTGTAAGCGATCCATTTTCATGCATAAATTGAAGCATTCGAAGAAGGGCACGTTGCGCATACGCCGCGTTTGCCAAACAAACAAACAAACAAACAAACAAATAAATAAACAAACAAACAAGCAAACAATACAAAATGACAAGAATGAAAAAAAAAAAGAAAAAAGGAAAAGCAAACAAGCTGAAACTATAACGCGTAAAACAATGAAGCGATTTTGCCTCGTTACGAACACTCATCAACTGCACCTTTGAACAACAAAGAGGAGTGAAAGGAGGAGGGTTGCAGGTGGGAGTGTGGGTGTGGGTGAAAGGGGGACAGGTGGGGTTGAAAGGCCGAAGTAAGAGTCCTGGCCACTTCAGGCATTGGGTTCGAGGCGTTGGCTCGCGGACAAAAGTTATGGCAGAAAAACAAACTTGACGCAATTATACTTTGCGTAACATGATCTCAATCAACACGAAAAACAAGGACGAATGACGAAGGTGGGGCAAAGGTAAGGGTGTAAGGGTGAATGCCGAGTCGCGGGATGGGGGCAGGAAAGGGGCAGAGCTCTACAAATGGTTGCCAATGCCTTCAACATTGAAGTTGACGTTCGGGCTAAACGCGCGAACAGAAGAAAAAGGACGCCAAGGCAGGAGCTGCCAGGAGTAAAGGTTTCGTTGGGTTAACAAGCAAACAGATCTATATATACTTATGCCATAAATATGTACGTATGTATATATACATATACACATATATATGTTTGTGTACTTATTTGTAAGTAGGTACGCATAACAAGCGTGTAAACAACAGCAAAAGGCGCGCCAAGCAGCTGAAAGAAAATGTGAGGCGGGGGAAGCGGGGAGGCGTGTCCTTCGCAGCTACTTGAAACGCGCGACTGTTACAAATTTGTCCCGAACTTGGCGAACTCGAACCGGAGCCGGAGCCGGAGCCCGAACCCGAACTTGAACCCACCCACCCAAAAAAAAATTCAACCCCAACCCCTTCCCATCGGCTTGATACAATTTGCTCTTTGAAGCCGCCAATGCCACGCAATTCCCCAAAGTCCGTCCGTCTGTCCATTCGTCCGACCGTCCGTTTGACTGTCTGTCCGTCAATCTGCGCAAGACGTCGCTTGTGCCTGCGTTGGTGGTTGCCATTTTTGTACGCTTTTTGCAGCTCATTTAATACGTGTCGTCTGCCCCGTGCCGTGGCAACCAGATTTAAGCACAAAAGCAGAATTACGCGCCACTCGAAGCCGCAGGCAAAAGTCAGGCCAGCGGGAGAGGGCGGTGATTCATAAAAGGGGATTGGGATTGGGATTGGGAGTGGGGCCAAAAAGGGGTGGCCAAATTATGCCCGTCTATATATTTTGGCGCCTGCTCGTTAAACGGCGATTAACAGAATTATTTTTAAACGTGCCGCAAACGAGTTGCTTTGATGCCACTTTAAAGTCGCTGACGGTAGTCAATTAGTGCGCAAATACCTGCCATCCCCTTCTCCCACACCCACCTGCCTTCAGGCTGTTGCAGCTGCTGCAATGCTTGCAACTATCTGAGGCGTACAACAGCTTAAGCCCGGCTAATTAACGCAGACTTTGGCCTTAAACCGAACTTCAATCGCAGTTAACCGCAAACAGGCAACCAAAATGGCAGCTGAAGAAGAGGTTTGTTTAAGCCAAGCAGGAAGCTAAACCTCTATATCCTTTTTACCACTCTCCCTCTATCTCTCTCTCTTTCACCCTCTCTCTTTGCCTCAAATATAAGCCATAACCGCAACAGGAAGTAAAAGGCAAAGGGTCTCGTAACTGAAAACCCCCTTTCGATTGCTTCGGGCGGTCAATAACAGCAAAATTAAACCGTACCAAAGTACACACACATACACACACACCCACACACAGCAGGACAAACAGGATGTGTGTGTGTGCGTGTGTGTGTGAGTGATGAGCTCAGCCAATATGTTTTGACTTTTTACAAAATTAATTTTTACTTGTGCTGCTCAAAAGGAGGAGGACGAAAATCTGCATATGCCAGGCTGGGCTTCTTCTATGAATGTGCTTTTAGCTCTTTTAGCTTTACAAATGCAGCTCAACTGTGCGTGTCTTTGTGTGTGTGTGCGGGTTATTTTATTATCTAGCTTCCAAAATGCGTATTCAATTCATATAATAAATATATGTATTCTATATATTATCTATGAGTTTGATTTTAAAATAAGAGCCAGAAGTAGAGTCCAAAAACTTTTGCAAAACATTTAAAAATTTATGATTGCTTCTGATTCTAAGAAAAAGCCCATAAGGCAAACTTAGCGCAAGTAATAGAAAAGTAAAATATTAGACCAATCGAAATCAAAGTGAGATTTATCTGGAAATTGTTGAGGCACATAACAAGCCTCACTTAAATCCAAACTAAATCAGGAATTTATGTTAAATGGATGAAATGTAATAATGTTTTCACTGTAAGAAACTTAAAGCTGTACTTGGATGTATGAAATTTCGATAGAAAGGTGAAATTTACGTAAGATAAAAACATGATAGATAGGAGGAGAGAAAATAAGAAAGTGTGTGAACCAGTTTGTATATGCTGTAGTACTGTAAATCACATTGAAATCATAATTATGATAATCAAATAGAAAGATCATTTCATTATAAAATATTGAGAGTCAGATTTTACTCAAATCAGTTCTACAAATAGCAACCTCAAATCTAAATAAAACAAAACACTAGTGATTACGTAAAGATCAGAGTTCAGTCTATATTCACTTATATTATTACCTCGAAAAGCTCTTCAACATACGATATTCAATAATTGAATGGACGTGCTATCATATCTCATCGAATATTTGAGGAGCCTTCAAATATTTAATTGCTTGAATCGATGAGAAATTGAAGTGATATTTAAGGGAAAGGGGCAAAATGTCGAAGCACGATTTAAAGGCCACAATAAACAGTTAGAACCTTGTGGGTGTGGCATTGGGTAAATGTTGCGGCAATGAATGTTTAATGAATATAAATACGGCAGCTGCTTGGACCACGCCGCATCGATGGCCTTTTAATTCAGGCGCAAATTACGCAAAATCAACACTAAATACAAGTGCGGGGCTCAAAACGGATGCAGAGGGACGGGCGGAATAGTGATTGGTAAATGCCGGAGCATGAATTTCTAATGGATGTGCTCATAAACAGCAAACAGAGAGGCGATGAGAGCCGTATAAAGGGAATAGTCGAGTGTCTTTTTGAATTATTGATGGGCGCAATGTTTGAAAAATCTTGTTGCTTCGGGTGGGTGCTCCTCCCCCTCCGTCTAACCCACACACAGATTTTCCAAAATAATTTCCTAGCTGTTCGCTCCTCAATTATGCAAAGTGCGCGCAATAAACCGCAAAGTAGCCCATCCAGCCATTTTTCACGAGACGAGACGAGACGAGTTTTCCGGCTGGAAAAAAGATTTGATAAAAAGGGGGTAAATGGGTCTAGAGTGGAGTCCGGTTTTTTGCTCGGCCTGATTGAGTTTTGTATGACGTGCGTGGTCATTAATGTCTATAGAAAGGGGGCCCCTCGCATTTTGCAGTTCCAGCTGCCCGTTTCCCCATATTTTCTTTTACATTTTGTTTTTTTTTTTGTATTTCGTGGGTTTTCACTTATTCCATTTTGTGTTCGCAGCTATTACAAACAAGTTTATTTAAATGTTTGCTAATGGCGCGGCCCAGTTGGGGCTTGAAGCTTGGAGCTTGGATGTTGGGGTTTGGGTTACGCTTGTTGACTTAAGTGATGAAATTCTCTGTTCTCTGTGTGCTGCAGCGGAGGGACTTTGGTGTTGTGTTGGTCGATTTGCTTTGGCCCCGGGGGAGGCTTCCGCAAGCCAAGTTAATTTTCAAATAACAACCAAACGAAACCGAAACGTAACGAAACGAACCGAACGTAGAGTGTGAAATACGCCCCAGCACAAGAGAAAGAAAAGAAAATATGCGAACAAAACGAAATGAACTGTTAAGTGCTGGGATGGTAGTCCGGCTCAGCTCATCGCAGCTTAGCCAGCAGCCAGCAGCCAGTAGCCAGTAGCCGGACAAAGACCGGACAGCAAAGGATTGCGACGCCGGCTTCAACTTAATGTAATTGAATTTGTCATTTGTTCTGCGGCACAGACGATTGCACAACAAAAAAAAAAAAGAAGAGAACCAAAAACAAAAAGAAAGCTGTTGCAGCTGTCTGTCTATTACGCACCTGAGCCAATGGCGTTTCGTAATGGTTGTGTGACAGCAGATGGCATCAAATTGATCCGCGACCCAGACAATCAATATAATATAGAAAGCGGTTGTTGTATCATTAAAGAACTCTGACATAATGGCCTCCATGCCTGCAAGGATAAAACACAGATTTCATTAACAATACCAAATAGTTTATACTAGATGTCTATGTCTATGCGTACCTACTAACGCCAAAATAACAGTCAATAGGGGAGCAATCGGAAAACGTGCCGAAACATTGTATTCCAGCATTTGCAGCAGATCCACTGGGGAATATAAATAGGTTGAAGTAGATTACACAAACACATTTATCCAGATAATTACCTATAAACACAAATATTTGATGATGCGAATAACGCAGCAGCATGGACACGGAAAAAGTCTGCAAGCAGTTAACAAATTAATAAGCAAATTTAAATATAAAACAGTTAATAAAACATACAAAGATCAGCATGACAAAAAAGGCAGCTGGGTAACTGCTCCAGGCAGCCCACCACATGGAAACGAAGCGATAATGCTCGCCAGTAATTACATTCCGTAGATAACCCTTGTTGTCCTCCTTTTCAGCAACAGTTCGCACCGAAGCCATTAGCAGATCATCGTAGCTACAAAATGGAAAGCAATTTAATAAAAGTCTTCTTTCAAAACATTCACTGATGTACCCCAGTAAACTTTTGAGCAGATAACGCGTTAATCTATCGCCAAAACAGGGATTTGTATTGGGATCCAGCTGGACAGTCAATACGGGTATATTTAACCGTTTGCGTGTGGCGGCCGACAGACGCAGATGTCCATATTCGAGCGAATACTCTACAATGTATTGCTCATCTGCAAAGCAATGTGTAGATATGTAGACATGTATGCTGTACATGTAAATATATATACGCACCATCATCGTCCTCACCCTTAAGGGGAATGGCGCTGGGGTGATCATAGTTGTCCAGTATATTAACAGCATCAAAATAGTAATACAAGCTTTCATTGCCGTAGGCAAAATTTGGACGCACCGGGAGTCCAAGTTTTCGTAATATCGTCTCGTAGCGCTTAAGCCTGTTGTGATTGTCCAGTGTTTGTGGTCCTATGCCGTAGTGGCTGCAACAGAGTCAAACATTAGCCGGAATCCAATCAGAAATTTAGATTAGTTCTTACTAAGTATGCTTGAGTGCCAGCACCAGCTGTTGATCGGTCTTAATGCGCTGCCAAATGGCACGCTTCTCGGCCAAATACGGTATTATTTCAACCCGGATAACACCCTCACGTGGCCAATTCTGAACATCCTGCAGGCAGGTGCAGGGATTCTTTATAAAAGCTGTGTGCACGTAGATCAATGTAAAGAAGAACACCAACGCCTTGACCAGCAGCAAAAACTCAATGGCCAGCTGCACCTTGCTGCAAAACAAAACACATACAATTGGAATAGAGCATATTAAGATTGAAGCTGTGTACTTGCCGTGGCACGAGCTCCGCATAGGTGGCTGCCACACGAAAGTAAATGGCATGGAACAGCCGATCCCGCATGTTAATCATGTTGTTCTACACAAATGTTGAAGATAACAATTAATTGGTGTGGAATGCAATCAATCTGTGTGTTTCTTACTTGGGCTACTCCGCCTCCCACTCCGCCCGCGAGCACACGATTACGGCCGTTAATGTTATTGATTGCATTGGCTACGGCGATTTCGGCCGCATTTTCAGGTACGACACCAGCATCGGCCATGGCTCAATAGATTGTTAAACAGCTCTCAATCAAGTTTCTAGAGGCAAAACACTTCCGTGTCTTAAGGCAACCGTCTTCCGTACAAGTTGTTAAGCCCACCACCCCGATGTATTTTAAAATTAATGTTTCTGCAGCTATTGTTATTGTTGTTGGTTTCGTTATGCTCGGTGTCCGTTGTCGCTGGTGACACCTTCACTGCTATTCAATCAGTTGCTGCTGCCTGGTGCTTCATTAGATTTTTGAAAACAATTTAATAATCAAAAATAGATATAAAAAAGACAGGGACTACTTACCATTATTGTGAGTTATATGTTGTTGTCAAAGCAGTGCTGCCAACTCGACAAATTAATCGAGTAACCGGTTTTAGTAACGAGTCACTGCTCACTGTTACTGTAACAGCCAAATATAATTTTAAAAAAAAACTTGACAGGGCGCAAATGTTAGGATTTCTTAAAAAACAATTTTATTAACAGTTAACAGCGAACTGCAGTTGACGTCGTCTGCTGCGGCACCACTGACGTCACAAATAAATAGTGCTGCCAGCCTGTTAAATTAAGCACTTGTTTTACAGCACTGTAAGCACTTAGCCCGCCAACTTGAATTCAAAACAAAATCGATTAAGAATCGTTTTCTTTTATATTTTTATTTTCTGCAAACCAATGTACGAAATTAAATATCTCAATGCCTATTCTTCTTGCATATTATAAATAAGCTACATTGAATGTCGTTTAATTTAGTTTTACATTGATTGGTGGTTGTGATTTCTTTATTCATTTTACGCTTGTTCTTGTTTTTCTTGTTCACTATAGTTTCTCGTTTATATATATATACATATATATTTGTATATATATTTATATATACGCATATGTATTTCGTTTGTATATATTTATATATATAGCTACGTACGTAGATGTAATCATTAAGCTACAAAATCATATTCATAAGATGAATACAAACGTTATGTATTTGCTTTTTATGCATTTCCATTTTTTTCAACAAGCTAATTTGTTGTTTTTTTTTGTTCATTTTATGTTTGGTTGTTAGCATTTAAAAATTTCGCTATGGGATTGTTAAATTGCTTAAATTTCATTTGTTGTTATCTTTTAGCTAGTTGTCTTGTTCTTGTTCTGTTGTATCGTAGTATAAATTGTTAAAAATCGCTCACATATTTCAATTCTGGTTCAGCGTGTTTTAATTGAGTGTGTTGTGTGTTGTGAAGTTTTTGTGTGATTTACGTATGTTTTTTCTTTGGTGTATTTACGTTTATATAAAAGTTTACATAGGCAGGCTTCAAGTGTGTATTTGTGTGTATGTGTTTGTGTGTGTGTGCCAACTTACATGCTAATACACGCTACACATTTATTACCTTACCATTTAATAAGTATGCTTACGCTGCTTCTTTTTCTACTTCGTATTCGCCTCAATAAACGTTTGTATCTGTATTTGTTGTTTTGAATACAGTTATAGAACCTCCAAGAAGTACAGAATGTACAGTTATAGTTTGTTTTTGTTTTTTTAAGGTACAGCAATGCGAAAACGAAAGTACTGCCAATATGCATGTGTAAACGTGTGTATAGTTATATAGTTGTGTGTGTGTGTATTTTTGTGTCTTACAAAAGGGTGGCAACTCTGCACACAAAGCGTAACGTTCACTTAAATCAAAAGCGCTCAAAATGGACATAAAACATGTGCATACTCTTCATCTTCATCATCATCATCATCTTTTTGTTGCTCATTTTCTACATACAATATTTTTTGTTATTTTCGAAGTGTTTTTTTTTTACGCATAGTTTTCATTTTATAAATCTTTGCTAAAGTTATATATAAACTATTCCATTCTGAAGTATTGACAGTCACAGGCTATATGAAGCATGCCTTTATTTTTTTTTTAGGGTTTTTCATTGTTTTTCTTTTAAATATATATATGTGTATATATATATATGTATGCATTTGTATATAATCAATATGCTTTGTATGCACTATATCATATGTAGTATGGTTTACTATATTTACTTTAGTTACTTCTCAGCTCATTTCTTGGCGTAAAAAAATTTCTCCAACTAGAACTTCCTCAACTCCTCATCTCTCTTCATTAGCCTCTCTCCTCTCTTTCCTTCTCTCTCTCTCTCTCTCTCTCTCTCTCTCTCTCTCTCACACATTCTCAGTTGATTTTAAAAGCGTCTTTGTACAAACACAAACGAAATAGACATTTTGTAAACATTTCGTTAATTAAATAATAACATTTAAACTAATTGATATATCAAAAGTCTTGAGGCTTATGTAAGTGCAGAGTTTCATAGTAGACCCGTCTCCACATTGTGCGCCGTGCCCAAAGTGTTCGGATCAAAGTTTAATTTCTCGCCAGCCACAACGATCTCCGATATGCATCCAATAATTCCGCTCAAATAACGCTGATGTGTAAAGTATGCCACATCTGGCATGCCACCTAAAAGATACATTAAAGGAGCATATACATTTTAGTTATGCATTGTATGTAGATCATTGTGTATAGATCAGCTAAACTACGTACCAACAAATAGTCCGGTATCGGTGTTCAGCTGACGCAGTTTTCCCGGTGAACGTAACGTCAGGGTTTTACGTCCATCCACTTCCAAATAACCTTCCTGGGAGTTTCTGTAATATATAGATATGTTGGAAACTTTTATATGATATATTTTAATTACTTAACCTACATCAAGGTTAGGGTTTAGCTAATAGATGTTGTATTATTTATATAGTTTCCCACTTACCGTATAGCTCGGACCCGATGCCAAAGTCCGTCGCTTACTTTGGTACCATTAAAGCGTATGTCCAATTCACCGGCTCCCAAATCGTAACGGAAATGTAAATATCTGTGGAATGTAAGCGATATAATATATAAAATATGTGTTTACATACCATCACTCTACCTTCTCACTTACCCCTTTTCAATGCCCAACGACAAGTAGTCATCGTGCTCCTCCGTTGTGCCCTGCCGTCCCGTCCAAAGTATTACTCCGTTCTCCGAGTGTGTCTTGATGCGGAGATTGAGATCAATGTTGTAGCTGATGACCTGGCTCATGGTGTCTGCATCGTTGTAGTGGAAATAGCTGTCGGTGCCGGCAAAGCAGGCGCCAAAGTTTTTACGCACGCTCATCACCTGCGACTGATGCTCTGCGGACAGATCGAACTTCTTCAGCAGACTCCAATCGGTGTGGGTCTGAGGGGTGCTCGATGCAGCAACTGAAGCCACCGGCTCAGATTTGAGCACGGGCGTTAGTAGCTCATCGTCGCTGTAGTCTTCGCTGTACTGGGACTCAATTGGTGCTGCTTGTTGTTGCTGCTGCTGCTGCTGCTTTTGCTGCTGCTGTTGCTGCTGCTGTTGCTGCTGCTGCTGCTGTTCCTCCTGGTCCTGCTTCTGAGTACGTGTATGCGTGTGTCTGTTAGACATAATACGCTTCATATCCTGGGCAAGTTGCTTACGCTGATAGTCCTCAGCGCCGTCGTTGGCATCAAAGAGCGACTCATCGAAAACAAAACCACTTGCATCCGCATCGGCATCCGCATCCGCATCCGCATCCGTTTCCATCTCCCCATTTACAATGGCTTCAACAGAGCTGGCTGCTGGATGGCCCACTTGACTGGTTGCCATGGCATCCCCATCCTCCTGCTGCTGCATTTTGGTCACCCAATCATTGTTTTCATCAAATGTCAGAATATCGCTGTCCGGATTTGTCTGGAAACTTTCGTAGTGTGTGGGCAGGCGACTAAGTTTCCGGGCAAAGGCGTTCGGCTTCTCGTGATGCTCATGCTTGCTCACATGGTGCTTGCCCAGGTGGGGGGCCAGCACGCCCACCTTTGCGCCCTTCTCATGAACAAAGCGGAAAATGATATCATCTTCGATTTCCTCATTGCTGGGCGCTTCAGCAGTGTGCGGCGCGGCGGTAGTCGTTGTGGTTCTAGTCGTGGTGGAGGTTGTGGTGGTGCTGCTAGTGGTGGTTGTTGCAGGTGTCGTCTTGTGCTTATGCAAATTCTTGCGCTTTGTGCCATGCTTCTTGTGCACCCCCCACAGTTTCTTAGACTCAACTCCTTTGTATTGTTTGGCATCAAGTGCTTGGGCATTGTGCAGCATCTGCTGTTGCTGCTGTAACTGCTGCTGCTGCTGTTTGTGTAGCGTCAGTTCCGGCAGCAGCTCGGGTGGCACTTCAGCTGCCTTGTTGCAGCGCTCGTTGTAGATGCTGCAACGGCACTCGTAGCTCTCCATTTGCGGCACACACTCGGCCAATGGGCCGCACGGCCGTGCAACACACGCGTGGGGGCAGTTGCCAATGTTGCTGCCACCGAGTGCCTCGGCCACAATGCCCAGCGAGTGGCCATTGATGTCAATCTGAGGTGCAAATTGTCTGGTTAGTGGCAGCTTCTCGATTGCTTAAGCTTATGAACTTACGCGCTGAATGCAGCCGACAAAGAAGGACTTGTACTTGAGATCCAGTGGCAGCCGGTCCACGTGATTGACACCTCCCACAAATAGATTCTGCCCCAGCGACAGATGCCAGAAGCCGTTCGAGGATATGGTCATGACCTCCTGATGTTGATCGATCTATGAATGGGGGAGGGACAGTCTTCAACATAGCAGCCAAGTGCAAAGCTATTGTCTGACTTACCTTAAGCACGGCCAACCGTGCGGTCCTTGAAATCTTGATGGTGTGCCATTGTCCTAGGCTAAGCGAATGCTCACTGCTGCTTATTAAAAGTGGACAAGGAGTTAGACCCATGTTTGTCAGGTGCTTTTTAGTAATGATTACTTACCGCACCATTGCTGGTCCGCTGCCTAGATCAAAAGCGAACTCCACGAAACCCTCGTGCAAATACAAAGCTATAAAATCTCCGCGCTGCTCCGGTCCAGAGTAAAGTATCAAGCCATCCGCTTGCTCCGGTTTCAAGATCACCTTCAGCTCTAGCCAGATCAAAGCACTGTCGCCCAGCGGAGCATAACGCAGAAATGAGGAACCATTAAAAGAAGGCACCTACAAGGATATATATAGGTGTTATTTAAAAAAGATTTATAGCCACGTTTCAATTGGACTCACCTGCAGATCCATTCGTATCTCACACAAATCACCAACAAAGCCAATGGGACAGAGGCAAACAGCTCCCTGATCCGAAGGCAAGCACTTGCCTCCATGCTGGCAAGGATAACGCACGCACTTGTCCGTCGAGCAATCCTCTGGAAGTTAAAACGGTAGATAGATGTTTAGATGTGCGGATAACATATATGTTGTTATTGGCAAACAGTTTTATATATCACTTAAATAACTTACGTATGTCAAAGCCGTTGATGACATCGCCCAAGGGATGCTCCGTGAATTTATAGTCATGCTCGTTGGCCACGAAACGCCGAATGCAGCCGGCAAAGCCTTCAGCCAAGGGCAGACGCTTGGCCAAACCCGTGATGTTGCCAATGCCGCCCAGGAAGACCGGCTCGCGGAAGGTAATCCGCGAGAACAGACCCTATTAAAGGTATATCGTATAATATGAACTCCTTCAAATCGGTTTTCAATAGGTAACTTACATTGGATCTGCCTTGGACCTTAGTTCCATGATTGAGCACCAGCCAGGCGTCCCAGCGATGGCGATAGATAATCACGGAGTTCCATTCGTTTAGCAAGATGGTTTCTCTGGATCGAACGCTGCCCACGCCGGAGCCGCAATCAAACCAGAATTCGACAAAGCCCTTATTAAGGAGCAGGGCCATAAAATCTCCAGTTAGATCATCACGTTCCCCGCTCAGCAATATGATGCCGTCGAAGGATTCTGGACGGAATTCCAGGCGGAGCTGAACATGCTTATAGGCGCCATGGAGAGCCGCAAATGCCAGCCAGGAGCGTTTTGCAAACCGTGGCACGTGCGCCCTGATATCTGTGCAAAGGATTACCCATTAGCCAACTACTATAAAAATGCAGCTAACATGGCCATTAAATGCCACACACATGCACACACAAACATACATACCTTCAAGGCAACCTTCGCCCGTTTTGCCAAAGGGGCACAAACAGCGAGCGGTGGTAGACGTCGCCTCCAGTGCGCAAATTCCCTCTGAGCCGCAATCCAGATTGCAAAGTGCGCTGTAAAGTGGGTCGTAAATCGCATGTTTAAATATTCTGTAGATATTTATCTTTTTGGGATATCAATTTTTAGTTGAGCAATTAATAATTTAATGCCTAAATCTTAATAAAACATTTAACAGAGTTATAGTTGGTTGTGCTCGATTAAAAGTTCCCCTAAGCTGACATTTTATAATGAAGTGCGTATTAAAAATGAACTTTTTTTTGATTATAACCGTAGTTTACGCAACAATTATTGATTAAATTGCAATTCACATGATTGCATTCATCAGCAACAATAAATGTATCAAGTATTTAATTAGAAACTCGACTCGACATCGATGGCACTTAAAATTGATTAGATGATTTTTATACTCGTTCGACATGTCACAAGAGCATATTGGCTTTGGTTAAATGTATTCCCATCATATTGTGACTTTTAATTAATATTAAACTACTCTCAAGCTTGTTTTAAAACTTTCTTATATAAAGACTGTAACCGAGAATTGGGTAGTCGGTTAAGGCCGATTAATATTGAGCTTACCTGCTGCTGATTTCTGCTGGAGCGGTTGTTGTTGTTGTTGTCTTAACTGATATGTTGCTATTGGCAGCATGTTTATTATTGATATGCATTGTGACTTTCACGTTGTCATTGTTAACGTTGTTGTTATTCTTGTTGTTTTTGTTGTTGCTTGTCTGCTGATATGTATGCGAATTGCTGTTGCTGTTGCTGTTGCGTCTTAAGTTTAATTGATTATTATTGACATCGTCATAGATGGACATGTCCGCTTTGTAGCTATAATACTCATCCACATCCCCATCCCCATCCGACAACCCGTAATCCATCAAATTACGTTCTCCGGCTTTGCTCGGTCGCTCAGTTGTTGTTGTTGTTGTCGATGTTGGAGCCGTTGCTGTTGTTGTTGTTGTTCTTGATGTAGTTGTGGACGTGGCTTTTGTTGTTTTAGTTGCTTTATAAGGCTTGTTTTTAATGGCAGCGCCCGTTGTGGTTGCCACCTTAAAGTCGGCGGCATCCAATTCTTGATTTTCGTTGAAGCTAATGCTCTCGGCTGATATGTAATAATCGTTTGAATTGACTTTCTGTTCCCGCATGCCATCTAAATTCTCATCGTTGTAATCATATTCGCTATCGGCATTGGCATTCGCATCCGCTTCAGCGTCGGCATCCGCTTCAGCCACATCCGGTTGCTCATCCCGTCCAGTTTCAGCTTCAGCTGTTGCCAACGCCGCTCCGTAGCCGCGTGTCTGGACCAACTCTGGCCTTCCATTGGCCAATTTGGCACTGAAGGAGGCGCCCTTCTGATAGAGCACATCCTCATCCGATTTGCCATGGCCATCCTGCCCGCTGCCAGTCGAGTTTATGACTACAAATTGATAAAGAAAATTCAATGAATATTTGCACGCAATTTATTGAAGTCGATGCATTCATTTAGACATTCAGATATTTACCTTGACAGCTGTAACCATTTTTGTTCAGCTCGTAGCCCTCGATGCAATCGCATTCGTACATGCCATCGTGAATCTCATAGCACAGCTGCTCGCAAGGACTCGTGTGACCGCAGTGACCTAACCATAAAAAATAAAAAATGGACAAGAAAACAAACAAATTTTTAAGTGTTGGTCTGTTCATTTTAATTTCGAGTTGAGTTTATAATTTCGGCTCATGTGTGCGTGCGTGTCCCTGGGTGTGACCGACGTGTCCGCAATAAATTCTAATGAGCTTTTCGGACTTAGAGGTAGAGTCATGTTTGGTAATTTACTGCCCACATTTCACACAGACACACTCACACACATACGCATATTATTTGGCTTTGAGCCAAAATGAGTCCATTCCCATATTCAGTTGCTTCTCGTTCCAAATTTCAATATGGATCTGGCCCCAATTTCGATGCAAATGCTCGCACGCTCTCAAAAGTATGCAATGGAATTTTATACATCACAAGAGCGCAACCCAACCCCCTTTCAACACAAATGCACAAAACGGTGTTTGAGCGGAGCCAATCAAAGAAAAGTAAAGTTAAGTGAAGTAAAGTAAAGCGGAACAACGGGAACGGTTTTTCTTTTTGTAGCTTTGATGTTGGCCTCTATCAACAAATCACTTGACATCAAAAGCGAAGAAGAAAATTATGCCAGCTTTTAAGCTTAGTCTTAGTCTTGGCTCAAGTATAACGAGTAACACACTAAGTGTAGTGAGTAGTGGCTTAAGTGCAACGAGTATTGATACTCTATAAGTGGTTATAGATTACGATTTTCTAACTATCGTGAGGATAAAGAATAAAGTAACTTAATAAATAAAAGAGAAACGAGTATGCTTGATCATTGACTTCTATGTAAACTAATTACAAATACAACGAGTCTAATAAGTTCAGAGAGTAGCGGTTAATCGATAAATTGTTCATGATTTCATTATTCTGATAACCTAATGAACACGTAATTACTGTATTGAATTATTGAACATAAACTAAATTACAATGAGTACCGAGCAGCATGAGAAGAAACGAGTAAGAACCACCCATACATGATAGTCCAAATTGAAACTACAGATTGTATTTAATATGTAGTAAAAAGTTAAAGGAGAGCATTATCAAAAATGTCCAATTAGATTAAAATGTATAAACAAAAATCTGAATTTATTGATGTGGAAACCAGTTTGGCGAACCGAACCGCAGGACTGAGAGTGAAATTGAACCCAAAACGGAACCACAGACATTTTATTTTACTTGCGGACTTGATTTTGAGCACTGTAAGTGAATAATATACATATATAGTGAATTATATATGTATATGAAGATATATATATATATAAATATGTAAGGTGGCAAGAACTACGCGCTTACGTCATGCTGGCACCAGCCAGAGCGTAGCTTCTATTCTATTAAATGGAACACGCAACAGCACACTTAAAGAGCCATCAAGTCACACACACACATCTATACGAATGAGTGTGTATGCCTGTGTATCTGTATTTGTGATTGCTAGTTGATTAAGCAACTGTGTGGTGGCGATTAAAGTGCACTGGACAGTCAACACATTTGCATTTGCATACACGAACACACACGCACAGTGGCAGCTGCAATGCACATGTGAATAGTTATGTGTGCACCCCCCTACCCCAATCTCCATCCTCTTTCTGCACGTCTCGCCTTTTGGAGTTGATGGAGTAGTGTAGAGCTTGTCGTTTGCCATTGCGTATTCAAATTGAAATTGAAAAATCGCATATTGCATGCAATTGAAATCGAAGTGTCAGCAGCACACATCAACACGACCAGTGACAAGGACTGTGACATACCGACAGAGAGAGAGAGAGAGAGAAAGAGAAAGGCAGGCAGATAGTTCGAGTGATAGAGAGATTCGGCTGCAGTTGCATTTAAATGCTCGAAAATGTGCCAAAACCATTGCACAACATCGTTGATTTACACACACACACACACACGGACACCTGCATTCAGTTATTGTATTTATATGCGTGTGAAACGGATAATTAAGTCGCTCATTAATGTCAAAGCCAAGTTGAACAAGCAGCTAGCAGGTCTGCCTCTTCACTTATTGACATGCTGCCAAAATTTCCACAATTGGGCAGTTCGGTAAGGACTCATGGGGTTGCAAAATTGTTATGGATTAAGGGTTTTGGGTTGCGGAGGTCAGCTGTCATACGCACCTTGAAAAGCCGCCTCCTCTGGCTCCACGATGTTGCTGCCACTGGCTGCCCAGCACGGTTGTTGCCCCAGCAATGGGAGCAGCAACAGAAACAAAAGCCAATTCTGTGCCAGTCTTTGAGGTCCTTGCTGCAGTTGTTGTCGTTGCTGCTGTTGTTGTTTCTTTGATGTGAACATTTTGCAGTTAATGTTGTCCTTGGTTGGTGGTGGCTTGGTGGCTGCTCCAAAATGGAAGTTAAGTATACGCACAGTTCACACGATCGTTGGCCGTTTTAGACGACTTCGGCCAGCAGCCAGCGCTGAACATTGAGCGTACATGCGTCTCGGCGTTGCCTCTGCGACTGCGACTGCGGTTCCCTGTTGATACATATCAAGCACAAGCACAGCAGAAGCAATTAGTATGAGTGAGACTTAGCATGAGAGAGAGATAGCTGAATAGATAGATAGAGAGGGGACCAAAGGCGCAGGCAAATCAAGTGGTCATTATAATATAACCACAAATTGCTAAACACGCAACGCACACGGACCCACACAAACATGATTCATGGCTGTTGCCTGATGGCTCTTGCCACATGCCGCATGCCACTTGCCACCGTGTGACCCCCACTTTGGCCCACCCGTTGCCCCCTTTGCTGTTGGCAGCAGTAAAATCAATAAACACCGTCATGGCAACGCCACCACAACAAATACTAATAGTAGACAATGTGCCCCGCTCTCCAATTTATTGCTATTTGGCCATGCCACTCCTATAGATATATACACACATATAGGTATGTATGTACATCTAAGCGATCCAGTGGCCCTACCTTAAGCCAAGTGTCATGTAATTAGAAATCAATACGGCAATTTGGCAAAAAGTGTATGGAGACCAAAAGCAAGGCAAAAGAAAGAGCAGAACGCAGTAACAAATGTAATAGGAACAACAACATCAAATAAATAAATTATTCGCCTTTCGTTGGTTTTTTTTTTTTTATTTTTGCCATCCAATTTCGACTTTCTGTGTTGTTTTTGGTGGCCAATCGAAATTGAAATGTCAAATGTCTAAGTTGAAATAAAAAAGAAGAAAACTCTTAGGCCGGGTCACAGACCCAAACGCACACACATAACACTTATATACACACATGATTCCACTCAACATGTATATATGGGTGTGTATTTGGTACACACACTCATGCGTGGCACTTAACCCGTGCTCAAAAATATGTAGCATACTTGCTGGAGCAAAAATTGCAGCCGCAGCATGAAATCTTTCTTCATTGCTACAACTTTTTGTTGTTGTTGTTGTTGTTGTTAATATACCCTAGAGGAAAGTATCCTTTTGGGCTTCGTTAACCGCTCTGAATACAGCGAGATATAAAAACTAATAACTAAAGACTAATAACTAACTAACAAATAACCATAATATACATACATACATATTATATATTTCATTTATACAAATTGTTATTGTTGTGCGGGGTTTCGCCTTGGGATGTCCAGCAGATAATATTTTGGGTTAACTAAATTATTTTGAAATAGGTTCTGCATACAGAACTTCAAATCTTTCATGTGCCATAACTTGGTTAAAAATAGTCCGATTTTGAAAAGTTATACCAGTTTGGACTCAGGAAACTTAGTATAATAGAATAAAATGAATTTTTTTTTCTGATTTATTTATTTTTTGAATGTCAATCGATACCGCTAGTACAAACTTAAAAATATGGCTTTTAAAAAATGAACATAATTTGGGTATATTATAGTCAAGAAAACTACGAAAATTGGGAAATTAGGGAGTTTATCGTTGAAAATCACGAAAATGGAAGAATATATTCAAAAACAATGATTTGCCTATTTAACACATGATATTCTACACTTTATGTTCGAAACTTGAAGCCTGTTGCTATTATACTTTTCGAGATCGACGCGTTTATACAACCAGTCAGGCAGTCGGATTGTGTTTATTTATCAATTTCAACTTGTTATAACTCAGAGATATACCATTTTGGACTCAGAAAACTTGGTAGAATAAAATAAAATAATCAACTATTGATTTCAGAACCGAGCCCATTTTGTCAAAAATTGTGATGTCACCCCTTGTAATTTTTGCAAAAAACATAAAAAAAATTTTTTTTTATTGGTTGATTTTATGGATGTTTATCTATAGTACTGGTTGGTAGGTCAAAAAAAAATAAGCTTATCAAAATCTATTTGAATTTGCATAAATTACAGTCATTTAAACTTCAAAAATAGACCAAACAATATTATTTGTATTGTTATTAATCATACATCCAGACAGCAGAGATTGATACTTTACTCTCACAATACTTTAAAGATTTATAAATAAATAATTAATACGTATTAGCTAAAAGGTACGCACATATAACAGAAATGTATTCCATTAGCAGAGAAAACTTAAGTTATGTTAAATACTTTCTGAGATTTCACGCTTTGATTTAAAACAGACATTTTAAGCAATTTGCTTAACAGACCGTTTAAAATTGAATCATGTAAATCAGATTGCTTGCTTTTTATGCGAATCACAGATTCAAATTGAATTGAATTCTAGGGTATTTTTATGTTGGGCAAGGCCAACTATAATGTTGTTGTTTTCATTTTTGCTTTATTTTTATATCAACTTTTGTATGCCTGCGCTTAAAATCGCGACGTCTGCCGCTGACTCTGGCCGCGTGGGCGTAAATGTGACTATGTGTGAGTGAGTGGGTATGTATGTATGTTTGTGAATGGGTGGCTGGGCTACTTTCCCTGTGTGTGTGTGTGTGTGTGTGTGTGTTGTGGTTGTTGTTCTTGTGTGCGTTGCTGTGCGTGCAAAACTTTTGCAAGTTGGACTTTGGTAGGCTAAAATAAAAGAAAAAAAATTCGAAAAAAAAATTTGCCATTTGTACTGTCTCGAGTTTTGGGTGTTTCAGGCCCGAGCAAATGTTACCGTATTCATTTATATCGATTTTTCCACCTTGGCTATTTGCACTGTTCCCTTAAGCACGCACGCCAACTAACACACACACCCCCACAGACTCACACTTGCACACACACACACACATTTTGACATACTACCAAAGCCCCACACACATACTTTTTGATACGTTTTTGCGCACTCTCTACGTTTTATTTTCATTTTTCTTTCATTTCATTTCAGTTTTTTTTTCTTTCAATTTTTTTCGTTTTGTTGTTTTTGCATTTTTATTGCGTTTTTAATGGCATTTCTTTCCGGTACGACGCCTCCGAATAGCCAGCAAATGTTGAAGGCTGTCGCACGAGCTTCAGAGCCAAAATGCATACATTTAACCAGGCCGGGATTGCTGGCGATAAAGCTGGATGTCCGTGTATGTGTGTGAGTGTGTTTGATGTGGGGCATGCGGCATGCGGCATGTGGCATGCGGCACGTGAAAACTCATTATTCAGGTAAACGCAGCAGAAACGTGCGCTCATTTGGCTGGAAAATTTTGCAGCAGGCCAAGTTGTTAGTGGTAAGTGGCAAATGGTAAGTGGCAAGTGGCCTTTTGGGCGCTTTTTGAGTATTTGCCACTGGCCTAAACTAATTAGAGGAACACATTGATATTGCCCAAAATCGAAATTAATGATACTTCGCACTCGGAGACTGTCCGACAACAAAGTTAATCAACCCAATTATGCAGCTAATGGAGCTAAATTAACGGCGAGTGGCATTGATTTGATTACACAATTATTGCCTAAACGCACAATAAACGAACTGAAGTACTGAAAATCATTTTAATTTGATTCAGCAGCAAAGTCTGCAACGATTCAGTGACCTTTCTATCAATTATAAAGATTGTTGTCAGATCTCAACTGACTTTATGACACTTCGCACAGTCAGAATTACTTTTTGCAACAATTTGTGGAACGCAGGCTGAAAGTTTATGAGAGCATGCAACACACAAAAAAAAATCGTAAATTTAGGATATTTTCTTGTTTTTCATCAGTTTTTGGGAGCAACGTGACCAACACACAAAGAGTGTTGGATAACATTAAAAGATAATTTCGAAATATGAGTTTACTTAAATCTTGCTTATGATAAAAAACAAAATTAAATCTGAGTATTTCTACTTCTTAGCAATTCCGTTATACAAAAACGTCTGTTATCTTAGCGCTCTAAATATAAATCAGTTTAAATATTAATATCTGTTGTTTAATCATGTAAAATTAAAGTGAACTATTATTATTCCTCTCTTGCTCTCCGATCGTCAACTTACGCTTTACTCATTGACAGTCTATTCACACAACTGTGTACATATGCATTGGTATGTGTGTGTATTTAAATGTGACCCAAATCACATTAAGCAGCTATTATCTTATTGTACCTAGTGAACAAAGAGCCGAAACTACAACTTGATTAGCTGAAATAAGCAAACACAAAAACTATATTGTATGCGGGCCTTGCCATAGTATAAATTATTGATTTAAAACTATAACAAGGCCAACAGCTAACAGCTAACACAGCACAAATTATATCCTGGCCTCAACGAGTGGATACTTTTCCTGCTGCTGCTGCTGCTGCTGCAGTTGTTGTTGCTGATGATTTTTTGTGTTGATGTCACGCAAAACTTAATACCCAAAGCCAATACGAAAAGCGAACGGTAAATATATACACACACACTCACACACAAAACAACAAGGAAATAAAACAAACAAGGAGCATCAAAGTCAATGAGCGAAAAAGAAGAGAAAAGTTGTTACAGACAAAACTACAGAAGCAATACCAGCAGCAGCAACAACAGCAACAACAACATTCAGATAACAGAAAATAAGCGCAAAAGAAAAATCGTTAAAGCAGCAATAAATTGTGTTTTTATAAGGTAAATAGAGCAAAGCCCGCTGAGAGCCAATTGAAGGCAGACCACAAAATACAAACAGAAACAACTGAGCAACCAGACAGAGGGACAGCTCGACAGGGAGGCTGACTATGGCAGGACGGCCCTAGGGGCTACTAGGGCCAGGCAACTCACGCATGACAGACTGACCCAAGTAACGGCACAATCACACCCACACACACACACATAAGCATAAAAGTTTGGCGCGCGTTTTTGCTGCCCATTTCTGCTGTTAAATTCTTAACGTTTGACTTACGTATACATATATATTTGTGTCTGTGTGTGTGAGCGGGTCTCTTGCGTCTAATTTATGGCAAATTCACAGGTGTGCATATTACTTGCGCCCTGTCAAAGACGTCGCGCTGAGCTCTACAACAAAAGCAAACAGCAGCAGAAAGCAATTTCAAGCAAGGACTAAAACAAAAGAATCCACACACCCACACTCAAACACACTTCACTCACGCTGAGCGTAATGTAAAAGCAGCAGCAGCAGAACGTGCCGTGCGTGAGTGTGTGTATTTGTGTGTGCGGCCATTGCAGTCGCTGCTTTGTTTATATATATATATATATATATATATATATATGTGTGTTGGGCGACATTATATCAAAGACATTTGACTGACTACAAAATGGAAGTTACCAAACGAATAAAAGAGAGAGGGAGAGAGAAAAAACGTCAACAGTGCAAACATTGCCCGGGCCGAATGCGTTCTTGGAGTGCAACCAGCAGGCAAAATTGGCAATGTAATATATGTATGTGTAAGCACTCATACATTCAAATTCTCATACTTACGAATGTAGTTCTTATATTTAATACGTCGCGAGCTTCCCCTGTGCTGCCTACTCAAGTGGCACTTTAAAGTGCGCTCTCTGCTTGCCCAACATAAATTTCCATTATTTCATTTCGCATCGTTTCTCCAACAAGAACAACAACAATTGCTACTCACTTGTATTGGCTTTGCTTTTTGGCGAGTGGCCGCCTCGTTGACGGCAGCGTCGTCTTCGTCTTCGTTGATTTCTGCTGCTTTATTTTCGGCGTTCAGCGATTTTCGTGGTATTTACATCAAAGCACACGCACTCACACACGCACGCACACGAACACACGCGCAATCTTTTATGCTGTCTTTCACATTGCACATTTGACTCCTGTAAGGATGACTTCTGCTTCACACTTGACACCTCATTATTTCTTATGCAAATTTTAAATAAATTTTGGTTAAAATTTTCTTTTTTTTTTGGTATCCAACTAGCTGTTGTTGCGCTTGTGTGTGTATATGTTATATTTTGGTTGTATCCTGCGGAAGATTGCCTCTGTGACGGCGCCTTTCCGATTGCCGCTTCTATGGTGCGTTACGTTTACACACTCTAATTGACGGGAGACTACTGCGCGTATCGAAGCCGCTGCTGATTGGAACGAAGCGAAACTCTGCTAGAGTGAAGATGGCTGCGAGAGCCAAAAGCGCGCTAGCAACAACAACAGCAAATGAAACACCTTCGCCAGAGAGTCTGACAGTTGTTGTTGGTCTTAGAGCTGTTCACTTTAGTAGTATCCGCTTACTGATTATCCGAGCATATAAAGAGGCGAAAGTATAAACAGGGTGGGTTAGGGTTGTCAGCGTGCCTTAAAAGCAGTGCATTAAATCACCAATAAATCAAAGATAAATAAAAAGAAAATGATATATTAATTAAGTTCAAGATAAAATTATTTATTTATACTTTTAAAATATTTGTACTAGTTTTACTGATTAAGATCCAACGCTTAGCTGCACAGGACAAGAGCGGCTTAGCTGCTCTGACAGCCCTGCTTTCAGTGTGTAGTTCCTTCTCCCGCCTTCCATACACTCAACTGTCGCCTTCTATCCGAGAGAGTGCATTTACATTGACGCATGCGTGAAACGCAATGGAATTGAAACATGCCAAGCATTCCGGGCCCAAGTTACAACAACAGCGCCGAGAGCTGTCAGCGCCAGTGACAGCGGCATTATGTTAAACAACATTTTGTTGTTGCTGCTGTTCCTAGCAAGTTAACATCACAATAAACACCTACCATCACCAATCGACACTTGAAAGAACGCACATGCACATACATACATACATGTACATATACAAACACATTTGCTTAAGGCCATTAAAAAAAGGACGAGGTGTGTGGTGAAGAGCAATGGGTAGTAAATCAGCAATGACAGCTGATCAGGTTGCAAGGGTTGTTGCTGTTGTTGTTATTGTTGCTGCTTAACGAAAATGACAGAAGAAATGAAAACAAAGTAAAATACAAAAGTGGGCGGGGTGGCTGGCAGCTCCTGTGGGCAATGTAACTGAGACTTGACCATGTGCGATTGTTGTTGCTGTTCTTGTTGTTTGTTGCTGCACTGACAGTCAACTTTGCTAATGACCGGGCCCTATTCATGGCCCCTCAACAATACGCTGCTAAGTCCTTTGCCTTTGCCAGCGGCTTTGCCTGGCCAAAAGGGCAAACCCCCTGACATGCCACCAGCCGAGTGTGAGTGTGTGTGTGAGTGCCTGTGTGTGTCTGCTTGTGTGCTTTGCGTCTTTTGTGCAAGGCTTAGTGGGTGCTGCAACTGCCGCCCACTCGTCACTTGCAGCAAATGAGGCATTAATATCCAAGACCCAAGCTCCTGGCTGGCTTCCATGTTTTTCTTTTTTTTACTTTTTTTTTATTTTCGAGTATGTCAGCGCAAATATTAGTATTCCACTTCAATGCGAGCATTTTGTAATGGAAAGTGTTGCCGCTATCCTGCTTACCGAGTCCTTCCTCGCGGCATCCATCAAGCCGTCAGCCAGGCGCAACTAATGTGTCACATTACAAATGGCGTCTATTGCGGCGCCACCTGACAAAACCCTTAACAACCAACACACGCACACACACATGCATACAGTTCAATAACAAAAGTATTAACTGGCTGCCTTTCCACTCGTCGTCAAGCAATAAAACGGCACTTTATTCAGTTATAAAGCAGTTAATAGAAAGCAGAAGCAGCAGCAAGAGTAGCAATAGCAACAACAACATCACCAGCAGCAGCAAATCGCATTAACTTAATGCAGCAGCAACAACGCATTTATGTAGAACACCAGCGACAGATCCTTGATGTGCTCCTCATCGTCCCCATTTGCATGCCAGCTGTCAATTTCCATCACATTCCGCCAGTTGAGGAACTCGTTGAAGCCCCATAGTCCGCAAATGGTGGCTGCAATCAATCATTGTATGCATATATATTAACTATATAACTCTATCTTAAGGCCTTTACCTTGCTCTAGATAGAGGTCCTGGTATTTGCCCAGACCCATAGCCAAGCTTCGTATTGCATTCTGTTCGCTTAGAATCTCGTTGCAGTAGATTTTGGCCAACTCCTCGTAGAGCTGTGGAGGACTCAGCTGGGAGGCACATTTATGATGCTGGATCATATAGAGCAGGAGTATCCTAGAAATGTAAAGAACAATAAAGATATATAAAGATAAGAAATGTTTTGAATAGTTTTGAGCAAGTAGTATTAAACTGCCAGAATTCCAAGCCCTATGCATAAATATGTCTTTGTACTTGTTTATATATATAACAGATTTAGAAGTAAATGATATGATATAAGTAATGATAAAAGAGGGATTAATAATTACTGATGTGTGCGCTGGTATCCATAGGCGGGTTTCTCACTGGTGAGCACTTCCAGGCAATCGAGACTTAGTTTACAATCGCTGGTAGATAAAGTAACTATATCACGCATGCAGAGATCTGATTGAGTCCTGTTCGGAGAGCCCCTATTGACAATATCCTCATAGTTCATAGCCAATTGCTCGTACTCGGCATTTGCATTCAGTGCACCATATCTATAGGGAATACGGTCTTAATATACAAGAGATTAACAAACTAAAAAAAAGAATAAAACCTACTGCAAACTGGGCGGCAAAAGCAAAACATTTCTCTGAAAGGCGTTCCGAAGGACTAAGTGGAATATATGCGAAATTAAGAGAACCAAGGAGTAAGGATTCTAAAATTTACTTAGCTGATGCAAGTGACTTATTTCAGATGGATTTTCGCAGTTTTTCAGGGACTCCATTTTGTGCAGCAGTTGGTAATACAATTGTCTCTCGTATCGGGTAGGAGTTATGTAACGCATTTTCTCTGCCCAAAATAATGTGAAATAAGCCAAAATTAATGATTATTTATGGTTGGTAAGCGCACACATATAGTTCATAGCTCATTAGGCTCACGTTTTATCAGGAATTCGGCCAGCAATAATGCAAACTTGGCGCTTGCATTGAGCTTCCTGCCACAGGATAATTTATCGAGCAAAACGTAAATGCGTTGCGGCAATTGTTCCATGGATCCGGCTGCCGATTCGGCCACTTGCAACTGGTTTAGAGCGCCGCAAATTACGGCAAGTGTTGCAATTTTCAAACAAATATTTGCGCCAAGCAACATGTTGTATGGAGCGCCAGTTGTATTCTATTCCTGGCCCGGCTGCTGGCCACATCGAAATCACATCGCCTTCAGTCTTTGATTTCATTTTTTATGAAGATTAATTGGATGATATTTGTTCTCTGCGATGCGTAGGCGATAGGCGGTGGGTTGGTGGGTGGTGGGTGTTCCACCCCCGTTGGGATATCGAGTGCGTTAGAAGGAGGTCTCACTGGTGCGCAATATTAAGTTTCGCATATTAATCACAATTTAAAACTGAATACATTACATTGATGAAAGAAGGCCTTAGTAAATAACTTATAACTGTGCTGAAATAAACAACATTGTTTACTTATCGGTGAAAAATTTAACATCTAATGAAGTACTTTAAATTAATATAAAAAGAAAAACTCTTACGCCATAAATCGTCTTAAAGTAATGGTCATCCTACATTAAAATACTTACAATTCACATTCTGTATTTAAGATTTTGCGCCAAAACTATCGTCAATGTCTCTTCAAAGTTCGTAAAAAGTTATCGATACAAGTCCATCGCTAAACTGCTGCTGGTAAGCAAATGCAAACAAGCTGAAAACAATAACAGCATTTTGAGTAACTGCATATATATTTAAAAAAAAATATTTAATAAAATTAAACTAACAAAACACACAGCTTGTTCGACTGGGATTGTGAAAAAAATTTAAATTCAGCTCCCGAAATAATTAGTTTTTTACGCCCACGCAACATATGCACTTTGCTTTCGTTCGCCAAGCTGTTTTTGTGACCAGCGTACCGATCCAAAAGTTAACAGGCTCATACATGTGTTAACATTGCGTTAACAGGCGAATGTTTTTTACATCAGACTGTCTTTTGTCTTTTCTTTGTGAAAATTAGTAGTACTTTAGTTTAATTCAAAATACTAATTAAATACACTAATGTCGGACAACCAGGACAAAGAAGAAACATTGGCCAGTTTCCAGGTAAGGAATGCAGCATCGATTGTTTGTTAGACGCTGCAAACTTCTGTTATTATTTGTGGCCCAAACGAGTGCTGAGTGCGCACATTTTCAATGCGTATGTTGTGTGTCTTAGACTGTGTATGTGTGCGTGTGTGTGTGTGTGTGTGTGTGTGTGTGTGTGTGTGTGTGTGTGTATACATGTAAATGTGTGGGTGCTTGTGTGCGTATGCGTGTGTATATGTGCCTGCGTCTTGGACTTGCAATCGTTTTGAATACAAACAAAACTCAATTTAATTTCAATGTCACAGATCATAACTGGAATAGAGGATGTTGGCGAGGCCTTCTCCCACCTGGAGGCATCCAATTGGGATCTAGTGGTAAGTGCGTCATTCTCAATAATAATGAATACATTAAATTGCGTTGTTGTCTGTTGCATGCGCAGGAGGCACTCAGCCGTGTCATGCCACACGATGATGCGCCGCTCGCAAATCCCATACATACACCCGAACCTCCAACACCAGATCCGGTGGCAGTGGCAGTCGCATCGACTCCATCGAATCAAAATTCCAATGGATTTAGGCCATTTAACTTTGACGAGTTGCCCGGTCCCTCGCAAGGTGCACGAATGTTTCCAAGTGAGTGAAGATGTGGTTTATCCTTCCGTCATCATTTATATAAATGTATATGTGTTTGTATCAACGATAGCCTCACAATTGCTAGCTCAGCTGACATCGAGCATTAACTTGGATCCCTCCAGGCAGAATAACAACCAAAATATCCTAATATTCAACATACACTTCAACCAACAGCTCTATGAAATTCGCATGCAGCCAAACGCAACTATAGGTGAGTGCATTGAGAATTTTACTAAAACGTATATTCAACTGTTTTTCACTTATATCCGCAAAATGCAGAACAATTGAAACACAAGATCTTTGATGTGACAAATGTCCCACAATGCCGTCAAGCCATACGGGGTTGGCCGCCGTCCAGAGCCATGGATGCACAAATACCAGAGACGCAGCTTTGCAATTTAGACTTGGCGCCTGTCAGTGAGCTCATACTTGTTGATCTAACCGATGATGGTTTCATGGATACCGAACAGTAAGCACGCTCAGCTCTTTAAGTAATCAGACAACTCTTACACAGATTATTTGATTTGCTTAACAGAGATGAGGTAACACAGCGATTGGATAAGATTTTCAAGCTGCAAATTGTGGAAGAGGGCGGCCCAGAGGTACGCAGGCACACACTTAATTGTCCCGGACGCACTACCATCCTAGAACTGAAAACGAATATTTACTGCATTACCAATATACCAGTTAGGCATCAGGAATGGTCTGGCTGGCCCAGCGGTTGTGATAACGATACCAACTTAGCGGTAAGCATTGTTAATGTTAATATATTTAGCTATATATATATAGTTTATTTATTGATGACCACAGCAATCGGGCATTGAGCAGAGTCACAATTTTGTTATGCGCAACATTGCCGATCGATCGTCGAACAATTCCAATTTGCTGGCTAACACGTACGTGTAAATAGGGGAGATAATTAAAGCTAAAGCTAACTTTATTATTATTCTATAAGCAGCGAAGTCGTAACCGTCGATAGCGAGAGTTCAGCGGATGAGTTTGAAGATGCAACAGACTTCAATAACTCGGAGTACATATTCTCAGATTCGCCGCCCGTGCAACCCCTCAACAGGCATCTAAGTATACTAAATGAAACTACATTTAACTAGATATGTTTAGCTAATTGTGCTCTTACAACCGCAGTACCCAACAACACAAATGATGAGACGAGTGGCTCCTCACAGTTTGTGGATAATTACAAGCAACGTTTTGGTGACCCACATCCCGATTTTTATGTGGGCAGCTTGGAGAATGCCCTGCGGCAGGCCTGTCACAAACCCGCCAAGGAGGTAAAGTACCAAATAGCCCTCTTAACTAAACTAAGATATTGAAAACTTTTTTGCATCTCAGCGCAAGTTGTTGGCCATTTATTTGCATCATGGCGAGAGTATACTCACAAATGTATTCTGTGATCATCTCATGAAGGACGAGGCAATCATACAAACATTCAGAGAGAGTTTCGTGCTATATGGCTGGGACATGACGTACGAGAGCAACAAGGACATGTAAGCATAAGAGTTGAGAAACATTTTATATGATTTGATTTATCGGTTACATTGCTTGTATTACAGGTTTCTCTCCTCGCTGACGGCATGCATTAACAGCAACGCCTCGTTAACGGCAAGAAATATCAAACTTGACAAGTTGCCCGCCATTATGCTAGTTGGTAAGAGCCGTCTCATGGGTCGACAAACATGTGAGGTCTTGTCTGTGATTCATGGTAAGTTGATTCTGATATCCAACAAAAAATATATTATTAAGAAATATTGGCACGTAGGCAACATTGGTCTTGGTGATTTACAATCGCGCTTGATTGAGACTACGGTAATGTATGAGGAGCAACTGCAGGGTGAAATACGGGAGGAGAATGAGCGTGCTGTGCGCGATCAGGTCAAGGCTGAACAGGATATGGCATACGAGGAGACGCTACAGGCGGATCAGGCTAAAGAGGCAGCGAAGCAACAAAAAGAGGCCGCACAAGCAGCCGAACGCAAACGCATAGAATCCGAGCAGGCCGAAGAAGATGCTAGACGCGAGTCCATCAGATTAGTGGTAAGCCTATATAATACTTCAACTGTTCTACATACTACCAACTGTATATTCCATCTCACAGGCTAGTCAATCGTTACCGCTGGAGCCAGCCGAACAAGAATCAAACATTTCCAAAATACGCGTGCGCAAGCCAACCGGCGACTTTTTGGAGCGTAGATTTTTCACGCAGGACACTCTGCAAGTGAGTATTAAAAATATATATTAATGCTCAGCAATAAATATATATTTATATAATTTCTCGTAGGATCTGTTGAACTTTGTAACTGCAAATGGTTTTCTTATCGATGAATACAAAGTTATTAAAAGTTGGCCACGACTCGATTTAACGACCATCAATGCAAGCCAAACGCTGGAAACGCTCAAACTGTATCCGCAGGAAATGGTTATATTGGAGGAGCGTTTTTGATTTTGATTATGATTATGATATAACTAATTCTGATTCTGTTCGTTTTGAGTTTTTAAGCGTTCGTTTACACTGGGTTTAAGTTTTGCATTAATAAGTGAAAAAATTTAGTCTTGTATTTTTATGTTAATTTTAAATAGTGAAAAAGCAACAACAAAAAACAAGAAAACATACAAAAAAAAAAAAAAAAAGAAATAAGCATATAGAATCCTTTAGGAGCTTCAAATTAAGAGCAAAAGTTTTTTACAATTATAATAATATAAATATATATAAAAACACAAATAAAAGAAGCAGCTGCAGTAGCACAGGCTGCAAATATATGTATGTATGTTGCCCCGCCCCTACCTACCATTCACACACACTCAACTTATCTCTAAATAGAGTTAGCGTTAGATAAGCATTGAAAGAAACGCATTTAAGTTGGCTTGTTTTACTTTATCAATAATAAATTATATAACATGTACTGAAACGTTACACTTTTTTGCGCTTAATTTACACATAACAACATAAAACGGAAACTAGTTACATATATTATAAAAATTATCAAAAACAATTGAGCACAAAAGCGGAGATTGTTAAGCAAATATCTTATCCTAGTTGCCTATCAAAGTTGATCTACTCGAACAGCTTTTCAATGGGTGCCAGCGCCACAAGCAGTATGAGCACCACAACAAAGAGGATTAGGACAACGCTGTAGACTCCCAGCAGACCCTTTCGCAAGCCCGCATACTGGAAAATTGAAACAAGTTAAGCATCCTCTGAAGAGTTCGGAGACAGTGGTACTGTAATACTTACAGGTGCGTCCATTTTGCGCTCCATGCTCATTCCGTTTCGCATCGCATGCTGCTGATGGTGGGTCATGTCACCCATTTGGAACGTATTGATGCGTTGGCTCTGCTGCCGATCCGAGGCGATGCCCGATATCTGCCAATGATTAACGCACAAATAGATCTACAAATTAATGGACGTAGCCACTAGCTCAATGGAGGCGATGCATGCGATGAATTAGTATCAAATGGATGAGCATTTAAGGACAATCGCTGTACATGGTAAATGCGAGGGACAACACGCTAAACTCTAGATATATACAGATCTAGGGACATATGATAATAGGGACCCACACACACTCACACACACACACACGTTTGCACTTACGGAGAATATGAGGTGAACGAGCACGTGAAAGACCACAAATCCAACCAGAATCCAGTCCATCCATTCGGGCAGCTCTGCCTTGGGCAGCTTTACTGAGAAGAAAATGGCCACGACTGGAAAGGAATTCAATTATAATCTAGAAAATTTCTTAACCGTCAAGTTGATTTCCCGCTTTACTGAAGAGAGTTTTCGAGAGGGTGCTAACTACTTACTAGCTAGTATGTGAGCCAGATTGCCGCCAAGCCAATGGCCCCAGTTGAACCAGGGACGTTTCTTGTCATTTGGCCCGGGGCGGAAGAGCGCCCCAATGGGCTGAATGAAGCAAAGAATGACCGTGATCAGGCCCGTTATGGAATGGGCGTGCCACACGGCACGTTTGAGCTCCACCCAGATAAGAATGTAGGCGGCCACAGTGAGCGACCAGGTGGTGACCATAAGCATACGATGCCACGCGAACCACTGATCTTTGCCGCAGGTTTGACTGCCCACCCAGGTCTGTTTGAAGTAGCGCGCAAAGATGATGCCCAGCGAGGTGGTTCCTATCCAGGCGGCGATCATGAAGGCGCCATGAAGACGCACCAGCAGCTGACTGGAGCCGCCCACATCCTGGACCACAGCTAGATTGATGGGATTGCCCGATGGCAGGCGTCCAATATCGTGATAACCCACGCTGTTCTCCTTCAGGCTGCTACCGGAAGCAACGAGCATGTGATACACGCCATTCCTCAAATCAAAACTGCGACCCTGCACCACAGTGAGTGGCTCACGCTGCACCCTGCAGTAGATGACGCCATCCACTAACGAGGCATTCAACAGACGCGCCGAATTTTGAGGCTGCAATGGAGAGTGAATTTAATGTAAATGCATCCTCCTCCTCCAGCTGGAGCAGTTGCACCTACCACATTAGCTCTGACAGCGCTGTAGGGACTGGCCGAGGTGTAGGAAGAGTAAAGATTAATGCGTCCATTCTCTGGCACACACTCCGTGGTCAGATCCTCTCCCATCTTGGCATCATCCGATAAACCAAGAGCCACATAGGCGGCATTGGTGCCTGTAAAACATAAATCACATTCAAATTATGTCGGAGATTTGTTATATATAAAACTTACCCTTGCCGGAGCGCAGCTCAAATTCGTAGATATCGCCACGGACCGTAATCGCCGAGACGGAGGTGCAGGATTTGGTGGCCACGCAGCCATCGGGAAAGCCAAAGCAGTTCTTACTCTGGCCACAACCATCGTAAAAGCTATCTTCGCTGGCAGCCACCACACTGGGCGCCACATAGTTGGGCGGCACATAGGGTGAACGTGTGCTCACATAGTTCACATTGAAGTTGTTCGCAGGATTGGCCGTGGGCAGTGGCGCAGCTGCTGAGAGATCACGGCGCACCACCTGCACGGGATTCGAGGGTATGCCCACCCAGAACTGGTTGTATGCCTGGGCAACTGTGGCGCTAAAAGAGAAGAGAAGTCAGTTATATATGGAGTAATCCAACCGATTGCGATGGGTCGGCAATGAGTGGGAGTTACATACCCACTGATTGATGGGGTTACACTTACTTGAACACCACTTGACCCTGGAAGTCCACCGGCGACTGCCAGTCAAGGCTGACCAAGGACTTGGGACCCGCATTGCTGTGCGTGGCGGAGTTATTGACAGAGTTCTCGCAGTTCATCAGTTTGACTGTTCCATCGCGGGATGGGCTGAACTGTCCGACAATCTGATAGGGGGGATTGCGATTGCGAGCCTGAATCATGTAGCCACCGAAATTGAGACCCGAGGGCACTCCGGTGACATCCACACGAAGGGTCTGGCCTTGGCCAACCACTGAGCTGGACGTCTCGATGCTGAAGGGCGAGACGCTGTTCTCGGGGAGTATCGTACCGCCGGCGTGGAACGGAAGCATTGTGTCGCACACCGTTTCCGGTGCACCTTGCGGCAAGCTCCGCACGGACCCGCAGGTGAGCAGCGCGGCAACCGCAACGAGCAGCCAGCAACGTTTGTGCACCACCAACTCCATCGTCAACGTGGACAATGACATCTTTAAGCACCTGCCGGATAGAGTCGAGAGTTGAGACCATCATTAGCTCTTTCCAACAGCTCGCGAACCGTGTCCCCATGCCTGAGTCGTGTCTTATATAATCTACCTACCCGCTTACTGACAGACTAGTAGACTGTCTGCAGACTGTCAGACTTTTTAATTACCATGCCAAATCATAATTGCATTTGTCGATGCGTGTGCTTATCGTAGCATGTATCCAAACCATAAAGTACATATACTAGGTATAGTGCACAGTCAGAAAAAACCAAGATTGTTTTCTTTATCTTGACAATTTTGCAAAAATCTACATAAACTAAATAAAATACTTTCGCTAATACATAATTTTGTTCAGTGTAGTTCCTCGTATCAGGAACGTTTGCCGCACAGGTGTGATAAGGTGGTGCAGGCAGATCACTGTCTGCGATATGGCCCACCACATAGCCAACAACTACCCGAACACCCTTCACATTACATTAAAAATTATCATTTTGTTCTGTGTTTTTTTTTTAGTTATGCATCGTTGCGTATACGTATATTTTAGTATGAGCAACTGCGATAAGCAGTCTAAGTAATTAGCTTTTAACCCTATCAACTAGCCAATTAATTTATTAGTTAACTAAGACTTTTATTATTATTATTATAATTATGTGCTCTGCTACGCAGTTTCTGCATTAGTTCTCAATCCCTGTCGGGCATGACTCAGAACGTGACTTTTCCCAGTCGTGACTCAGAGCTGAGTTGAAAAACCATCTTGACAAGTCTTAAAGGCAAATTGACCATGAATTCAGTTTAATTGACACCACAAATGTGGCTTATAACATGCGGAACATGGTAAAAGGTTAGCCATAAAATTCGTAAATACAAATACAATTTGTTGCAATTAATCAAAGCTAATGAGTTTCAACTTTTGATCTTTGTAAAATGATAAATTATACCGAACTAAAATAACATAATTTATGTATAACAAACAACATAAAATCATATCCTAGCTATATAAAAGTCAAACTATAAAAATTGATGCTCAGATGCAGCCAAATAAGCAGGCTTCAACTGCATTTCTGTGCTGCCAGAGTGTTTAAGTTTAAAATGCATTCAAAATACATTCAAATATAAAAATCTTTCCTTAAACATTTCATACCTATTCAAAAATAAACTAACAACAGTTATTGTTATGATACAGCCAACTTAACAGGCTTAAAACGTGTTTCTGTGCTGCCAGATTGTTTAAGTTTCAACTGCATTCAATGCAAATTGAGTGTAATAAATAATTATTAAAACAAATACAATAAAAAATACAGACACAAATCATTGCTGGAAATATATTCTCGGAAGTTGTAAAAAGTAAAAAGTAAATTCCTTGAAAATGAAAAGTATTTAAAGCAAAGAGATCGTGAGATTTGAGCATAACTGTTGAAAATAAAGCTAAAAAATCGTAACATATATTATGTGAATGGGTTGTGTGTGGTTTTTTCCCAAGTGAATGCTGATGATTGTATCTGGTTTCAAAGCAACATGATCGGGGGACAGAGTATGAGCTAAGCATGTTAATTAAGCGCCTACTCATCGACATGATGACGTACTCCCCACATCTGGCTTTTAAGGTGGGGAGCAGGCGAAACTGTAAGAATGCGAATTGAACTTGAATTAAAAACAAATCGCATGCGCATTAACCTTGGGCTTTATATAAACTGGTCGGGTAAACCTATACACAACTTTTCTTAAAAAAATGTTAATGCTTGTTGTTCGACAAATGTTAATTGAAATGCACGGATCAAAGCCCAAATCCGACTCACTCATTGTTTAACGCCCATTCAGAGTAACCACCAAAATAATAATTGAAATAAAAACCGAGTCGAAATCGAGGCTCACATTGAACTTCAGCTCTGAACCTTGAAAGTTGACGCATTTTTATGCTTATGAGTTTAACATTCATTGTTTTATTTATCTAATAGAACAGAGAAATAGACTAAGTATATATAGGGAAAATAATATTTCAAATTTATTCTAAGAAAAAAAATTATACAATTTAACTAACTGGAATTAATCTTATTGAAGTTAGTTTCATATTTGCGCTTTGCTGTGAACAACTTATAGCATTAATTAAAAATGCTAATCTATAAATGGAATAAATATAATTTTTTTAAACTGTAGAAATGTTTACATTCTTAATGATTCTTTCAAGGGTATTATCCTACAAAACTTCTCTAACAACAACTAAATATCAGATTTTGTTTCAGTTGAATTAGATCAAAAGCAAAACCTTCACCTAAACCTTGAAAGTTCACAGATTTTGATGCCTTCATTGATCGTGATTTATCTAATATGTGTTTATATATAAACGTAAAGCGCAAAATTCACAATCCCTACAAAATAATATATACATTCACTTTTGACTTTGAGGCAGGTGTACGAGCTTTTGAGCCGTACCTCATTTTGTATTTGGGGCCTGGACTTTCAGTTAAGGTCGCAAAGTGAAAACTGCACAAAATTTCACTTAACAACAAAAATAATTTATAACTATTTGGCATACAATTCTTGGCAAATACTGCTGTGTGTGTGTTTTGTGTGTTTGTTGTGCCTGGCCATTGGCCTCAAAAAGAGTCCATGATGGAATTCAGCTTTTTGTTTTGAACGTGAGACCAAACTGATTAACCGTTTGCAACTTGCAAGTAACCAACAAAAAGTAACACCTCTTCACCCAAATGACTGACTTGAGAATACCGTGTAAAGTTATTTTTAAGAACACGCATATGTAGGTGTAATTTACACCCCAAAGTTATATTCAAGATCTTATCATAATATTTAAGAATTTCAGTTAGAAAGCGGATAACGCTTATTTTAAAGTATAAAATCCTTGCCATATACCCTGTTTGTGGCGTTTAAAGGGTATCAAAACGCAAGACAATGGCACATTATGTGGGCTTATTATACACTTGACTCTATGCGTGCTTAGCTATATGTTGATATAGGGGCTGCATGTTGTCTTTAACCGATAGAAAATGACAGGCCCATGCCCTTGTTAAAGCCAGTTTGACGCCAATCACATTTTCGTAGTTGTTCACTGACCTGAGCACTTATAAGGTAAATACAAATACATATGTATAGCTGTATATACATATGTATGTGAATATAGCCAGAGCTTAAAATTACATTCAGTTGACAGCTTAGCTCTAATTGGTTTCAAAAACATTTGCAATACGCTGCCTCTTGTCAAAGTGTCTGTCGAAAGGAAATGTTTAACATTTTGTGTTTTTATTTTAGGTTATGTACACTGTGAGGTTATGTACCTGTATTTTCATTGCAAATATCTTTTATTACATTTTGAGTCATGCGCAACGTGCGACTAAAATACACATTTGATTGAAACACGATAAAGTTCGCTTCCAGAAGGAAATGTTTTTCGAGTTGAAACATTCACAATATACATAAATGACATGTCTGGCGCTTTGTTATCATCTGGTTTGGGGGCTTGTTCTAGCTCTTTTACTATTTCTTTCTTTCTCCGGTAGCTCTAGCAAACGTGTCGTTCTCCAATTGTTTTGAATCAATTTGCTTTGCACCCAAACCCCCTTTAAACAAACACCTGGGTGTACGGTTTTGACCCTCATAGTGTTTGCTTTTGTCCTGCTAGGCAACTGTTGGTCATTGTTGGTCATTGACGCAATTTCGACCTGGACATCGCGTGCCACAACTTGCAATTGGGTTAAAGGTAAAATTAATTCGTTTTTATAGAGTTCATACGCAAAACAAAGGGTTCGAGCTGTGGGAAATTGTAATACAGTTTAACTAGGTGAAGGGAATAGCTAAAGCATAAGTAAGATTTATCAGGTACATAAAACTCATAGTACATAATTATATGTTAGGACTATTATAATTTGGACAAAGACTTGTGCGTTAATTATGTTTTCATTTTATAGCACCAACATGAAAATCGAAACGATTTAGTAGTTCGTCGACAATGCGTTAAATGGAAATCTAATAAACGATAGCAATTACTTATTTTGGAGGGAGACTATCAACCAAAATAATCTGTGGAGTTTACCGAAAACTATATACCCTAACAGACAGATCGAATGCGCAGCATCTATAACGCCTTTGTATCCAATACTCATTGCAAATAAATAATATTATTTTTAACTGCAGTACGGCATGAATTTCGGGGTATCTTCCAGTCGAGTGTGCTCGAGTTGTCTAACTTGTTCACACATGTTAATATACATATGTATATAAATCAATAAATATGTACATCAATAAGTTAAACAGCTTAAATTTTATCATAAGTTACATATGAGTTTAAAGGGCTTGCATACACCCTGTAATTATTTAAAAATCGTCTTGCGTGTGGCTATTACCAGAAGTGGACAGTTAACTTAGCAGGTGTACAATCTTGTACCCAAAACTATGTCAGCACGTGCCTGCAAAACTGGAAATACCGCTAGCAACTATTGGAGTTCGATTAGCAATGCAATTAGATGACGTCACGCACACACTTACCTGCAATCATATGTATAAAGTAATTGCAAGTAGAACGCAAATATATGTGCATACATATGTAAATAGAAAAACAGTATGAAGCAGATCGTCAACGTTAATGTGTCTAATTTGATTTGTTTTCCACACCGCCAACGGTGTAAGGTTTGTAAATAGAAAGCGACTTTGATTTATCAGCAATTTAGGAATTGTGTAAACTAACAACAACAACAATAACAACAATATCAAAAGCAACGGCGACGGCGACAAGTGTTGTGGAGTGCGTTGTTGTGTGTTGAGGAGTGTGCCAATTGCTAATGGAAAGCGTCACGTTCACATCCACCTCCGCCACTTCCCACTGCAGATAAACACGTTTGCCTTCTGCTTCTTGCACGCCCTCTCAATAGTTTTTTTATTGCCTTATCTTGTCTTTTGTGCATTTTGCATTTCGTTTTTATTGTTACGCCTAGTTTACATCATCAAACAACAACAGCGCATGCGCGACTCCACAAATCAGTTTACGGCATCAAGCGACATGCGTACATACATACATACATACGTGTTTGTATTTATACATGAAAAGTTGTTAGATTAATAATTTGCCATTGTGTTAGAATGCATTGCGATGCGGTTTTGCCATTGAAACGAGCTGAGAAAAGTCTATGCGACAGCTGCCGGCGCTACAGCTTTGTTGTTGCGCTGTTGAACACTCAATCATTCACTCACTCACTCACACACACACACACCTGCGCACAGCATCATTGACGGGCATAACTGGAAACCGGTTCCACTCTGTCTTTACCGTAGCTACAACATGCGACATAATTGTATAAACATAGCTTTGTTGTTGCCATTTCATATGTATATGTATATGTATATGTATATGTATATGCATACGTATATGTATGCATGTATATGTTGGGCTTTTCGCGCGAGTCTCTCACACTTTACTCCAACTGCGACTTTGGAATTTTAGTGTTTTTTTTATAAACTGAACCGCAGGTCTGTCTTCTAAACTTGAAACAAGTTATCGGTTTATAGCACAAATTCCACAGTCACTGTTTTGCGTTGGGTGCGGCCTAAAGCTTCTTTTTCAAGTTTAATTTCACTTTCAAATGAATTGCAGCAAAAGTATTGGCTTATTGCATGCATTCTCCAAAACCAAAACACAAGCACATTGGCCCCTAACCCCTTGTGAAATGCACTTTGGCTAAGTAAGACATGTGGCAAAAGTGAAAAAATATGCACACGTCCAAACTCGTTTATAAAATAAATAAACACTAACCAATAAAATATGTTAAAACTTTTTAATTATATTAAAATCACTTCACGGCTTCGATCCGTGTACTTCGCGCACAAGACCGCGCGCCTTGTATTCAAATCTGCAACTGACAATTTAATGCTCCAATTGGATTTGCGCATGCTGTGTGTGACAGAGGTGAATAACGTTTCTGGTGGACTCCAAATACACCATTCCAATTAAATCATGGTATCGATAACTGTTGGCGCCGCTTATCGATAGGCGATGACGAGGAACATCTGATGTGTTTTTTTCTGCACCAATAAAAATTTCATTTAACTTTCTTAAAGTTCTAATATAAAAATGTGCTTTAAGCTATTAATTATAGCAGCGCTCATCTCCCTGAGCAGTTGCGAAGCGGTTATTGGTCAAGAGGACCTCGCAGACGAGATATCCGGCCACTACACCATCGAGGGCAAAGTTTATGCGCCCGAAGTAGGACCCGCAGCGGGTCAGGGAGCAGCGGTCCCACTTCCCAGTGGCAATAAATGGCAGGTGGATCTATCTGTGAGCATAAACAATGGCGAGTACAAGGGATTTGTGCGTGAGGATGGACACTTTATAATCAGCGGTGTACCCTCCGGCAGCTATGTTCTGGATATTTATCATCCGGACGTATTCTACGACCCAGTTCGTGTTGAAATCAACCCCAAAGGCAAATTCCGGGCGCGCAAAGTAAACTACATACAGCCGGCGCAGGTGGTCCAAGTACCCTATCCACTCAGAATAAAGCCGCTTATGCGTATGAAGTATTTCCAAACCCGCGAGCAATGGAAGGTTTGTGCACGCAACAGATACTATATATTAGCCAGTGAAAATAATTTAAATATATTAATTTTTAGATTACCGACTTCCTGTTCAGCCCAATGGTATTAATGATGGCACTGCCCCTGTTGCTTATGCTGGTGTTGCCCAAGATGATCAACGATCCCGAAACAAAGAAAGAAATCGAGAATATGCAATTCCCCAAGGTAATAGAATCAATTAAACTATAACTACATAACACATGTTATTATATTACTTCACAGATGACAAACGATATGCCAGAGATAAGTGAAATGCTCACTTCATTCCTCTCGGGAAAGCAGCCCGAACCCAAGGAAAAGAAACCAATAACAGCAAGCAAACAAGCAAAGAAACGTAATTAACAGTTGTATCATTAAGTAATTTGATTAAGCCTTAAGCAAATAGAGAAATCACTCTGAATATATAGTCAAATGTCAGTTAATGAAATAAAGATTTTTAATATCATCGTTTATTTAAGAAAGCCAACTGTTTTTGGCCGCTTTGGACCTACCCGCTCCTCTTCCGATTTCAGCATCTTAACGAGTAGGCTGTTCAATTGTTCACCCATAGAGAGACCAAGTTGTATGCTATTCAGCATTGTGTCCCGGTGCATGGAGCCGCCACCGGTCATGTGCGTGCCGGAGAGATATGCTGCAAGTTATATAAAGTAAAATAGGCCAAACGCTTGAATAGAGCTGCAGTGCATACCTTCATTATTGCGCATGGACACAGACACAACCATGCTAACCGTGCTGCAGACTTCCTCCTCTGCTGTCGGATCCACCAGACAATAATCACCAATTTTACATACGGTCACCAGCAGAGGCACAGCATCAATACCAATTCGTGTGCAATCATACGGGTTATCGGATATAATCAAGTCTGTGACGCCTGCGTCCAACAATGTTGCAGTTACACGAGGTAGCTTTGTGTTGTACAGCGCTGCTTTGGCTGCCAAGGAAACAGCATCGTGCAGATTGCCACCACACTCTAGGATCTATACGGCAATTGATGATCAATTGTACTCTCATAGCATAGTAAAATACTTACCAAAATGTCAATGTAAAGTTTCCAACATTGCTGGCCAGGTATGAGGCACAATGTACGATAGTCGAAGGCAAATGGGGATTCGTAGGCATTTTGCAGTGAAAGTATCAGCTCTTGTGCCAAAACTGAGCCTCCGCGTCCCTCGAACTCTGGAGTAGCATTCGCTGAACTGTGTTTAAAGAACGAGCTTAATAGACAGTTGTCAATGGTGTCACTCATATTTACCAATCGACAAAAAATTCCAGTTTGCCAAAATCGGGTGTTAATGGATTTGGAACATCAATTTCTGTCTTGACCCCCACCAGAATATCCGTATTGGCTAAACGTAGGCGTGCTGAGCCACTAGCATTGCTGACCAGGCCAGTCTCCAGCTCCATTGGCCGGTAATCACGGCGCGAACGACCATCACAACGGAAGTCCTCCTGCAAACAAATTTATCTTTATTATTCAGCAAACATAATTTTATTAAAGAATTACTTCAACGCCATGTAGTATAAATGTTTTCTCTGCTTCGCTAAGAGCTACGTAAGCCATTTTCTGTTAATATGCACGCAAAAATATATTTAAAACAGAATCAAAACAAAGTTAACATGTGGATGACCGATAACGATAACGATATATTGTAATTGAAAAAGCATACCTCTTATTAAATTGTGCAGCACTGTGCCGGTTAGCTGCTTCGCAACACTTGCCAAAAACAAGCCAGTCATTTTGCTTTGCATTTCCCTGCACGAATTACAAATTATAAAAGAAATTCAATCACAAGCAGCATGGGTCCCGATTTTGACTTCACCGACACTCCCGTCAGCACTGGCGTAAGTCACAGCATCACACCTCTGTTTTTCCAGTGTGTCTTATAACTCATATTACCACAGACAACTATTATGGCCGTTGAGTTTGATGGCGGCGTTGTGATCGGTGCAGACTCTCGCACCAGCTCTGGAGCTTATGTTGCAAATCGTGTGACCGACAAATTGACTCAAATCTCGGAAAAGATATATTGCTGTCGCAGTGGCTCTGCTGCTGATACTCAGGCCATAGCTGACATTGTGGCCTATTCGCTAAACTATCACAGAAATCAAACCAACAAAGAACCGTTGGTTTGGGAGGCAGCCTCGGAGTTTCGCAACTTCTGCTACAACTATCGCGATTCCTTGTTAGCTGGCATCATTGTTGCTGGCTGGGACGAGGAGCGTGGTGGTCAAGTGTACAGTGTGCCATTGGGTGGTATGATGACTCGCGAGGCTTGCACCATTGGCGGTTCGGGCTCCAGTTTCATTTACGGCTTCGTCAAAGAACATTACCGTCCCGGCATGCCAATGGAAGAGTGTGTAAAATTTGTTAAGAAAGGTATGTGCTGCATCTTTGATATATTTATTGCTGTGTTAATTTAAATATGTTTATCAGCTGTGCAACATGCCATCTACCATGATGGGAGCTCCGGCGGCGTAGTACGCATTGGAATCATCAGCAAGGATGGTATTGAGCGTCGTTTGTTCTACAACACAGAGTCTGGACAGTCTGAGATTGAGGGCTCACAAAGCTTTTTAAATTAAATGGAATGGATTCTAAATTCTGATTTACACTCGTGGAGAATAATAATAATAATCTGATTTTTAAATGTGGTTTTTGTATTTTTCATTTGGCTTTATGGGGCAGTACAAAATTTTATTTCTTAAAAACTAAATGATATAATAAATAAGTCGCGATACTTAATACTAAATAGCGACGTCAGTCACAATGGTTATGCATGATTATCACATAATTATAATTAAGTCCAATACAATTATTCACTTTATGAGCGGGAATTTAGAGGTTCCGCTTGTTCCGGTGACATATAGGTGGTCTCCATGGATTTGGATGTGTGAGTCTGCTGTGTTCTATAGCGATAATAGATCTCAGGGGTCCACACAACCACGACCAAAAGGAGCACAACACTTTGTGCATACAAACAGATGACATACGAGTTAAAGTAATCACGTACCCAGCCAAGAAGTTGGCCAACAATTATCACAATAATACCCTTTGATATCATGCTAAGACCGAGGCCACCGGCGAGCTTCTCGGAACGACAGTACGCCGAAATTGTAAGATTGTTATTAATCACGGTGGCCGATTTCGTCATGCCTATCTGCACGGACATGGCAAGAATAAAAGGTAAACTGGTGGTTTGTGCCAAGAGAAGGCGTGCAATCAATAATCCAACTATTCCAAGTAGGAATACAACACGATATGGTATTCTCAGTCGATCAGTAATGCAAGGCAATACCAGGCGGAAGACGATATCGGCACCAGCCACCACGGACATGCAGGTTGCAACCACTTTGCTATCAAACCCAGCTGTGTGTTTTAGTAAGTTAGGGAACACTAGGGTAAAGTTAATTGTCGCTGTGTAGACCAATGCCATGCCCACAATAATGCTCCAAAAGACGGCGTCTTTGAGCAGCTCCAAGTCCATGGCCTGCGCTAAACGATGGCCCATTTTACGGCACAATGACATATCCTCTGGTGATTCTACTTGCTTCGATGTGTTATCATTAGTCTGAGTCGGCTGGACTGCCGGCTGGATAATGATAGCCTGCAATGCGCTGGTTTGGTTCTTATCCTCCTTATTGACCAAAAGTTGCAGATGCTTGCGATTGTTGTGCGTCGTAGGTGGATTCAGCGGTGTTAAAAAAATAACACCAACAAGCTGCAAGTTTTGAATAAATTTCAATAAGATAACAGTTTACACTTAATAGATTAAATTATTACTAACCCCAGTCAACGAGAGAGCAGCCATTGCGAGAACAGCAATGCGGAAGCCATAATTCTCAAGGAAAAACCGCACCACATGAGGAATGAACACTTGACCTACACCAGCGCCAGCCAAAGACACACCAACGGCACGTCCTCTCTTGCTGCTGAAGTAGGAGTTAATGGCCATAAAAGTGGATGGTGAAATCAAACCCAGTCCAAAGCCGACAAAAAAACTGTAACCCACAATGAAATGCCAGCTCTGAGTGGCAAAGGAACACAGAGTCAACCCAAAGGACACAAAGAGGCATCCCGTGGCTGCAACATTCCGAGGCTTAAAACTCTTTATGGCCGGGCCAATAAACAAGCCCGAGAAGTTTAATGCCAAACTATTTAAATTTGTAATTAGCGCTGCTGTAAATGTGTCCTTATTCATTTGCAATTCACTTTCAAACAGTAATCCAAAAACAGACAATATGGACTGATTTGTCATCTGTAAGAAACAAAGAGTTAGTGCATATTCCAAATAAGGGAATCAAAAAGACTTACATTAATTATAGCAACAGCGGCAACTATAACCCAGCCCCAGCCGCCATCGGGCACAGTGCGTCCACCTTGGGCATCCATTACGAATAATCTGCTTATACGGAAACGTTCTGATCACTGAGGTAAAGCTGGATCTAAAATGATAATAAGAAAAAGATAACAAGGTAAGCAACGTTATTTCTTGTTTTGACAATTTGCTAATTATATTTAATAAGCTTATCAGTCGTGTACAGTGCTATCAAATCTCTTTATTGCCCCATAACAAAAACAAACTCAAACACTACACACAACGTCTAGGGAAAGGGTTGGGTAAATTACTTGAATTAAAACGCACAAAAACATATATGCAATAACAAAAGAAAAAAGTGTGCTTACGCTTCTGTATGTATGTCTAACCGAATACAAAGAGCGTATGCATGTTGTCCCCATTGTGCGTCATGCTTGCAACACATTTAAAACGTTTAAACCATTTACCGCCACAATAAGCCAAAAATAACTTAAATTGTTTAAATTAATTTAATATCAGTCGCAACGCCAGAATGGCAGAGTTGCCACTGAGTTAAAATTAGTGTGGCTGAATTTGCAATAAGTTGGCAGCCTGTATTTTATCGCTAACAGCTGTTCGTTTGATGTCCGACTTCGTTTCTTAATCTTTATTAAATATTGAAACGTATAAGGGCTACAACTATGTGTTTGCTATGCACACAGTGCACGGATAATGCAATTGGCAGTATCCAGTTTAATTCAAATGAAGCTGAGCTACTCAACGTTAAAGGAATAATAGAAAAACACTTCTGGCTGCGGGTAGGAAATTCTACACTACAATCTCAAAATTTTGTACATTTCATTTTAATTTACAGACTGAAGACACCAATGACCACGTTTGTGGATCTTGTTGGACGCAGTTGTATGCATTCCATAACTTCTATTTAAGTGTAGAACAGGCACATAAAACTCTACAAGAAATTACAAAATTAAAAGAAGCGGAAGTCAGCGCTGCCCGGGAAATCGAAACATTGTCTTTGCAATTGAAGGTGACCAAGGATGTTGTTAAGTCGGAGTGTGGATTAGGCGACAGTGTTGCGGCGGCTGTAAAGCGTAGACGTGGGCGTCCTCGCAAGCAACTACTATGTGAGGATGCAACAGGTATTGATAGCAACGAGTTTAAAGCCGTATTGGAGCAGATCAACCTAAACGAGATTAAAATTGAGTTTCCCGAGGCCGACTTAAGCATAGCCGATGTGCTTGAGGATCAGGAAGAGCAAAGTATATCAGATTATCTGCAACAAAGCGACGGTGAAAGCGAGACTGCAGAAGACATCGTCAAGCCAAACCAAAAGAGGCCACGAAAAACCAAAAGATGTCGCCGCTCAACAAAACTAAGAGTTGTCCACAAGGTGAAAAGCAGCGGCGTTCATAATGTAAAGAAGTCACAAGAGTTCAATGAATACATCAGGGAGCACTACAAGGTTCATTGTCCGATATGCAATGTTTCGCTGGAGGACTTTTCCGAGATGCTGGTGCACACACGCAAAGAGCACAATCAACGCGGATATGCGATGTGCTGCAATCGGAAGTTCTTAAAGCGCGGCGTACTCGTTGATCATCTACGACGACATCAGAACCCGGATCTATTCAAATGCCATATATGCCAGCGCGTAATGGGACAGAGGCGCAGCTTGGAGCTGCACATGCGCATGCACGAGGTGAAGCAACGTGGACGTCTCTACCAGTGTGAGCATTGCTCAAAAAGCTTCTACAGCTCCGTCGTTTGCGAGCGCCACAAACTGACTCACATACCAAAGGAGCAGTGGCTTGCAGCCTGCACTAACTGCAGCAAGACGTAAGCATTATTACTATTTCTTGATTATTATGTTAATAAAGCTTTAATTTTTATAGTTTTCCCAATGAGTACCTTATGCAGCAACACTTTAAGTTGGTGCACCTAAGAAAGTTCGATAAGATATGCGATGTGTGCGGGAAGTCAATAAGAGGTCGCGAGGCCTTGGCTCGCCACATGGAGGAGCATGCGGGGGCGCCGCAAAAGATAATCAAGTGTCATCTATGCGAGTCAACGCTGACTACCAAATACGGACTGGCACGCCACATTAAAATGATGCACACAGAAGAGAACTTGCAGCCGATGCAATGCGAAGTGTGTCTCAAAATATCTCCCACTCTGCAGGCACATCAACACCACATCAAATATACACACAATACGGCACGTACTCATGAGTGTCCAATGTGCGAAAAGGCATTTAAACGACCCAATGAATTGCGCGTGAGTTGCTTGCACAACTAAATTTACCACTTCTATGACTAGTTTTGAAATTCAAACTTTTTTCCCTCTTGTTTTAGGAACATATGACAACGCATACGGGGGAGGTGTTGTACACGTGTCCTCACTGTCCGAAAACATTCAATTCAAATGCAAACATGCATGCACATCGCAAGAAAATGCACTTCAAGGAGTGGCAGGAGTTCCATCATCTGCATCAGTCACGTCAACGTCGAAAGGACACAATAATTGCAGTGAGTGTTCGCAAGACTACAGAAAATGCAGAAGCTTCGAGAGCTTCGGAGACGAAGACTACGGCGGAGATAGCGGTGTCTGGCAATAATGTCTTGGTGTGTTGATTATATGCTCTATGACATATTTGTGGTACTTTGTGCTTGACATTCATTTCGATTTCGGGGTAATCAGCGTATAAAGCTTGAAAAACAATTTGTAATTTGTTTTAATTGAAAAGTGTGAAAAAAAAGAAAAGCCAAGACTTGCAACTGGATTGAACCGGTTGTCCAGCCAGCATCCCATCACATCCCCAACTGGTATAGCGCAACAGATTTCTTGTTATCAGCAGCATTAAGGTCGAATCTGGTTACGTTGCGTACTTATTTACATAAAGAGTATAATGTGATGGTTCAGTATTCGGAGCAAATAAGTTAATATGATTATTATTTTGGACCGGACTTGTGATTATAATCGTGTCTGTGTCTCAAACCGGTTCGAGTCAGTTTCAATGTGGATTCCAAGACTTATCAGTGGATTGGCATTATCAGTTCAAAGGTACCAGCGCCGTGTGTTTGTTTTTTGTTCTAATTGCGGGCAGCTTCTTTAATCTGTGCCAATGGTTCACAAAGCGTGACAAGCGGTATTTTTTATTTTTTGCATTTTTGTTGTTTCTTGTTTTTGAAACGATTCAAAATTCTGGTAAAATCGTGTATTCAAATGGAATATTTCGAGGGATCAGACAGAAACATTTTATAAAATAAAAGATCCCATTTCAAGAAAAATGTGATTTTTTACACAATTATCACTATGCAGTTCGAATAGATGAAATCGAGATCCCTTTACACATATATGCATATTCACATACTTAAGATTAATCATACATCCGATGTAATTCAATATGCAACTGAATATACGATTCAAATAGAGTGTAAATTTGTGTACATACCAATTTTTGATTGAATTGATTATATATGTAATATTTCACAACTACAAATTTGTTTTAATGAAGCACTTTTTTACGACTTTAGTGTTTGCAAAAAGCGATTATGTATTTATTTAGCTAAGTTAGAACCTTGTCGCTCGGCGAGCAAATGGTCTTTGGCTCAGCCAACCGTTGTACAGCGCTCTTTATAGGCAGCTACGGACTCACCATTGTAGTTTGCACAGCCACTACCACACCCTTATTTATAAAATATTAGAATGTTTTTTAACATATTCAAAACTGGCGCCAAATGATCAATGATGAATATGATGAATGTGATGAATGGTGTTTCGTAGCAGCAAACTGTGGAATGCTAACCAATTAACTTAGCATAGCGATTAGTCGATATATCGATAGTTCGATTTCAGTACGTGTCACACTTGTTGTTTTCATTTGTATTGCGAATTCATTTATTTATATTTGCACTGTGCCAGGTTGTTAAATCCAAGCAGCGCCATGGTAGACGATAGCACTAGAAAAACATTGAGCAATATTCCATTGCTGCAAATAAGAGCTGGTCCCCGAGAAAAAGATATCTGGGTGCAGAGACTTAAAGAGGAATATCAAGCTCTGATAAAGGCATGTATTAGTATGAATAATTTAAAATTGACCTATTCATTATTAAACGTAACCATATTAGTATGTGGAGAACAACAAACAATCTGGCAGCGATTGGTTCCGGCTTGAGTCCAACAAGGAGGGTACCAAATGGTTCGGCAAGTGCTGGTATATGCACAATCTCCTCAAGTATGAATTCGATGTGGAGTTCGACATTCCAGTGACATACCCAACGACAGCGCCGGAAATAGCCCTTCCAGAGCTGGACGGCAAGACGGCCAAGATGTATCGCGGCGGAAAAATTTGCCTAACGGATCACTTTAAGCCACTCTGGGCGCGCAATGTTCCGAAATTTGGAATAGCGCATGCCATGGCTCTCGGCCTGGCGCCTTGGTTGGCCGTGGAAGTTCCTGATCTCATCGAGAAGGGCATTATCACATACAAGGATAACTGTTGAGGCTACAACTGCAGCTGAATTCTAGCTAATTCCTTTTAGTATAACAATTATATTATGAACAAAATGTTGTGTAAAGGATTTCTGATTTTTTTCGTTTTAAATGTGTATAAAAACTTTCTTTTAGTAAAATTCCGATTCAATTGTGGGCTTAAACTATAATATATGCGTAATAATGAAAGTCATAAATCTTTGCGTTTATTTAGTCAAATGTCAAATTGGAAAAGATCATGTTTCATCGTTCTTAGCGTATCCTAAGTGTCTATAGAATAAGAATTTCATTTGGTTGCTTAAATTTGATCAGTGAGCTTTTGATGCACCTTCAGTTCATGTGATTGTTGCGTTGGCGCCAATTGTCCGACCAGATTGAGCTTGGCGAGGTAAATGGATCGTATTGATAGGGTATATTGTGCTGTACCCGATCTTGTGCGTTCTGCATTGCGGCCAAACCATCGATATGGTTATTGCTATTGTTGCTGTTATTGGTTACTGCTACTGTAGCTGCTGATCCTCCAGCTTCATTTCCGGCACCTGATCCTGGCAGCGGGCAATTTTTAAATTTGGATTCCAGGCCTGGAGGCGGACGTATAACTCCGACGATTGGCGTTACTGTATGCGTTGGCGATGTACGTGCAGTTGTCGGATTTGGCCAGCCGGCGTACCCAAGCGGTGTCCAAGTAGCGCCCGCTGTGGCTTGATTCATGGCCCAGTTATTGCTTTCCAAGTTAGACATTAGCATAAGTTTTTGCTGCTGTTGTTGCTCCTGCTGTTTACGTTGCTGCTCCAAACGCTCGAGTAGCATCTGTTGCTTCAGTATCAATTCGCTGCGTTCCCACTGCGTCTGCGGCTCCTCCCGTTCATACAAATTACCACAAAGATCTGCAAGTAAGAAGCAATTGAGATTACCATGTTAAAAAAAAGAATCCTCTTTAACAATTTACCATTTAGAACAGGTAAATCCATATTCAAGTCCATGGTCGATGAATCCGAGTGATCAAAGAGCGAACAAATTAACGCATTGCTTGCTGCCGTCGCATCTGACTGATGAAGTGGTTGAAACAGAGACGATGACGCAGGCGTTGGAAGGCTCTTTCGGCTACCAATTGGTCCTAATTGACTGCTAGCCAAGTCACTTGCCGCCGGATCCCAATTAAGTCCATTATCAACAGCCGGCAGAGGTTTTGTCTGCAACACATCCCGGAAAGAAACGCGACTGCTGGTTTCCCACGGCGAAGTTATCATGGTTTCTGCATCTGGTGTTATCAGTGGCGATGCGCCTCCAGCTGCGATTGAATTGCCATTGAAATTGAGCTGCTTGCTACGTTGCTTGCGTTCCGTCGACTTTTTGCCATTGGATGTGGTCAATTTCGGCTCCTTGCGTCGTTCACGGCCTGGGGTTTTGCCCAACTTCTTGGCGCTGCCGTTTTGCTCCTTCAGCACACGTTCCTTCGGTGTTTCGGGATTCGTTTTAATCGGACGCGGGGATACATTCTCCTGCTGCGGGTTGCTGGCTTTGGCATTTGGACTGACGCGCTTCTCCTGCGCTTCGGGTGTGACTGCTTCTACTTTTGGCTTGGGCGTCACACTCACTGGCGTCGATTGCTTGGCTTTCTTTGGTGCACGTACAGCTGTAGGAGGTGTCTGCAGCACTGACGTTGGTTTCTTACTGAGCTTCGGCGAACTTGTGGGCTTTGGTTGGCTGACGATTGCGGCAGCAGCTGCAGTAGACACAGCAGCCGCTTTAGCTTCGCAGCTGGCCATATCCATGCTCCATGATGTCCACGACTTTGGCTTGCGTGTGGCAGTTCCTTTATCCGTTGTAGAATTAGCCGTTGCGCGCTTCCGCAACTCCTTAATTTGACCATTTCGCAGCTTCTGCTGCTGCTCCGCTTTGATTGCAGCCGCTGTTGCCGCTGCTGCAGCGGCGGCTGCTGCCTCCTCAGCCACCTGCATTTTGACAATATTCCGTAAATTGAATGTCGGCTGCACCGGACCTTTGTAGCGTGCTGCGTCGTAGGCGCTCTGCTGAGCCATTATAGCACGCGCATCAAACACGGCAGCTAGCAGAACCAGACAGAAACTGGCCAGAAGCACAACTAGTGCCGCATTTCGCAACGCTGGCTCCCAGGTGGGTCGCGGCAAGCTCGCCGCACAGCGCTCCACACTCTCCGCCGGTAGCTGCGCAACCAGCTGGTAGTTAATGTCGTAGCTGAGATTCGTCAAGAGCGTTAGGGTGCGCTGCACGCGCGATGAGGTAAAGTCTGTGGTGAAGTCGATCTCGATTTTACGCGTCTCGTTCTCGCCCAGCTCAAAGCCCTGGCAATCGTGCACTCTGAAGCCATATCCCATACACGAACGCTTGCCAATTAGAAATCCAGCAATGCGGATGGGCAGCACGCCGGCATTGCGAGCTGTAAAGCTACGCGTGGCCATCACCGTATGGCTGGCTGCAGTATCCACCTTCTGGTTGCCATCCGCATGCTTCACTGTTCCATCGCAGCTCTCAAATTGTTGGGTATTGAATTCAAAGAGCAGCGGTGTGCTAGATCCCGGTCGGCGATTCCCTAAACGAAACTGGGATTGAACGGCACGAGCAGTCAGCCAAACAGCCTCGTAGAGCGTCAGATTGCTGCGCACGTGGAGCAGCGTGCAGTACACATTGGGTTGCTGGGCACTGAATTGTACGGGTATGGTAAGCGTTGTTCCGCTGGGCAGCAGCACGGGTCCGCCGTACGATTCATCGGGCAGCGAGAAAACATCACGATCCGTTAAATAGCAGCTGTGTCTGCTGACATCGATCACTTCATGTGGCAGTGACAACTGTGTGCGTCTCGCATACGCGGGATCTGATATGAAATAGTCTAGTAGCAGAGGCTGCGATGACGGATTGCGCATAGTTATCCACTGGCGCTGCACCTGACCCACCTCAATGGCAGGTGTGGGCGGCAGCGGCTGATACTGCACCAGCTTGGGCCACTCAATCGCAATGCTAAAGTCCAGCTCCAATGGCGGCAACTCCTCACTGTGTAGAGTCAGCGACATGGAGTTCAGCTGGCGCTTGAACTGCCTAAAGAGTTCTGTGCGCTGACGCACCTCGCCTCCATCGTATAGAAGATTATTGTTGATTTTTCCACCGGGTGCAGCTCCATTGTTGCTTGGGAATATCGAGAATCTATCGGAGTCTGGACGAATATAGCACGAGCTGCCGCAAAGTACAGCGGGTTCAAAATAGATACGACCCACTTTTGTCAAGGCCTGTGCACCAATTGTTGTGCCTTTCGCATTGAAGTCCTTAAAGCGAAGACCAGCACGCGTAAACGACACAGATTTTACATGCACTGGATGCATGAAACTAGATCGTATGCTTAGTACCGACGAGCATATTTTTCCCGGAAAACATGACTTAAACTGCAGCTGATCCTGCTCAATTTCTAGCTGACCTACAGATGCCTTGAAACGGATCGTAGTTCGTATTAGCTCGTAGGGTGTCCATACTTTAAGCGTCCCGGCACTTTCCTCGGCTACATATGTTTGTATGGACAAGATGAAGATGGCACGGTCACCTGGCTCCACCTGGTCACAGAACTGAAATGCTGTGTTATTGTCCGACATATTTGATATTGATTCATTGACGCTGACTGCGGCCGGGACACAGCCCATGAACATTGCTTGAAAGTATACACTTTTTGGCGACTTGAAGTACCAGTTCGTTATTTTAATAGGCATAGGATTGTCGTTGCGCAATATGATGAAGGCGTCACGTGACTTCTCCGCAAATGGCACGGTACCGAGATCTAATTCCAGGCTATATTCGCTATCGTTTGGCACCTGAAGAGTAAATTTTTGGGTGGACACATGTAAACGTCCGCTACAGGCTATTACGGGTAGCACAAATGTAGTCACATTGCTTGCTATGAGTAGCATGGAGTTAAATGTGGTTTGTTCATTTAGTAAATCAAGCTGCAACAACTCCGCCCATTCGCCTGGCTGCAGCAATATCTCATGCTCCATGGATGACAGTTGCAGGACCGTCGGATCTATGGGCACCGTCAGACTGAAATTGTAGAGGACCACTGGAAAGGCAAAATTATTGCGCACCACGAGTCTGCGGTGCGTATCCAGCGCAGTCTCATCAAGGCTGGAGTTGCTAATGAAGAGCGTGACGTTACGATCATAGTAGAGGCCACCTTTGAAGATTTCGGCGCGCACCAGCACTGTAAATTGCTGCTGTGACTCATCTTCTTCGCTGCCGCTGGTAATAACTAAGAGATCGTTAATGCATCCGCTTTCATCAAAAAACTTTGGATCAAGCACAATGCTTGCGTTGTGTGCATCATAGCTGAGACCTGGTATATCACGCAGATAATTGCCTATTAACTGACGCTGTGCAGCATTCACTGGCTGATTTTGCATGTCTAACTTAAAGCGCAATGCATCTGCGTGCTGATCTGTGGCGAGGCGCCCAAAATCGGCAAGTGGATTTCTCGCATATGCGCCGTGGCGTGGCAATATTTCGAATTCAACGGGTATGACTAGTACGTTTTCGTTTAGATGTTCCAACGGTGAGGCATCATCTGATGCCTGCTCAGCTATTTTTATACGTATATAAGCGCTGTGGTTTCCAGCGGTGCGCCCGTGAAACGAGATGCGAATGACTGGCTTTAAAGAATGCGGCGGTATTTCCCACAGATTCTGTGGTCCTTCCGAGCCACCACTGGGTAGCTCTAACTGAAATTCACCTCCGCTGCTGTAGATCTACAACACAAACGCACAGAGACAATTAATTGGTCACAATATTACAGATCGTCAGGCATACTTACCTCAAGAATCTGCAGGGGTCGTTCATGCGGATTATACATGTGAATCTCGGGCGTAAGCGTTGCATTCATGGGCGCTTTAATACCCACAAGCGGCTTTAGGCGGTACGGGCACTCGCTTCCCTCGCCGCGCACAGCAAACTCGGCACGTCCAAAAGAAGTCTGAATGAGAAGACCCGTTGATATGGCACCAAGTTGTCGAGGTAAAAATACGACGCTAAATGTGGTATTGCCTTGCGGTGGCACTTCGCGCGTACCAAAGAAACTGCTGTAGAACACTGGGCTCGGCCCAGCAACTGAATTAAGATGTAAGGTGCGATTTGTGTGCTGATTAAATAGCGTCACTATCTGCGTAGCCGTCTGCCCCATCGACCATTTACCAAAGTCTATCGCCGGTGGGACGAAATTCAAGTGGCGCAGCAATTCAACTTGCTCGCGCGTGTGCGGTTCGGGCAGTGTCTGTGACTCCTCCAGGCCAATAAAACCCTCCTGTAGCCCATCTAGCACTTTTTCCCTGCTGCCCACCATTTGCTGGTTGCCCCTGGCAGGGGCCATGACCACCAGCAGCAGCAGCAATGGCAGCGATTTTGTGTACATCCTTGTTATGTTTGTTGTGCTGCGCAATATATGTGCGAGTGGATTGTTTTTAATCACGGCACTCGAGTCTCCTTATACGCAATGTGTGCTCACATTAAGTACTAGTTTAATTATATTACTCAATATCGCTTATGTTATCGCTGATTCGATTTTGAGAGCATTAACTTCAACAGCTGTGTAATACGTAAACAGCTGACTCGTAATACTGTTTGACGGAATTTGCTTGACATTAAAAGCAAGTGGGCACACTTTTTCCAATGACAGCGTAAGTAAACGCACGAACGAGCAACGTTCTCAATGGCGTAACGGAATGCGGGATGACGTTGCGTTTATCGATAACTCGCGATATAAATGCATAAAGTGTTTCAGATCGAAAAGAAAGTTTGCAGTGTGGATTTATTAACAAGTGAAGCTGCTGTATTTATATATAGTTATAGTGAGTTAAATAATGATCGAATATGTAATGCACATGCATTCAAATACATTTTTGATGTGCGTATGCATGTAATTGCTAATAAACATGAAATGGATAATCACACACACATGCTCATACGCATACAAAAATCCATGCGAATTTGTGGCCATAGACGACGAATTTCGTAAAAAAAAAAATACGGAATTGCATCACTATTGATTTTGCCCACTTTCACTGGCTGATTGCCTAAATCTTACGACAGTTTCGTTTATTACTAAGACAGATAAATAACCGCTACACGTCAGAAATTCGCCATGAACTTCGACAATTGCGCGCTCTCATGTTAATTAGAAGCAGCGATGTCGAAGGGTGCTTCGAATTTGTGACAAGTCATTCCACACATTCCCCAATAACAAGCGCCAGCCTAATATGTGTGCAAATTAGAAGCAGAAATAGACACAGAAACAGCGCTCAGAACGTAGCAAACGATCAAATTGTTGTAAACAGGAAAAACATTTTCATGTGTGTGTGTGTGTTAGTGTGTGTAAATAAACCAGTGCTCAGCAACGCCAACATTGAACGTTGTCAACGTCGCAGTCTAAAATTTACCTGCATAATACATACAAGAGCTCCACTAACTGTTTGGGTGAAAGTTATATTTACCTGCCCTTTTCCCTATACACTAAATTTCAATATTGTGTCCCCACTCAACAAGATAAACCGGTCCATCTTAAAATTGTAGTGTGTGTGTGATTTGGTATTGGGGATAACTATTTCTTACATTTATTTTGAGTCAAACACTTAGTTAAGACCTGATTAAATCTTGTTTATAAGGTCAATAATGTGTTACCTGCTTACATATTCAATTTAAGCAGTGTAATTCAAATAGTTACTGAGTTATGTATGGTTATCTGGGAGCCGTAGCTTTAAGATATCCCGCTTTTCGAATTCCGTTATATCCATAGTTTAAGAACTATATTGTTTGAGCAAATAACGCAGCTAACTCTCACTTTCTTTATGTTAATATCAAAATAAAATGTAAACCGGTCTGAAATGCATTTGTATAATTCAACCTACACTATTTTCTTACACTGGAATTTTTAGCAACAATTTGGGTATAAATTTGTTGCTCTCTGTACTGTAATTTATTTAAGAGGAGCTTTTGCAAAAGACATTTAATTACGAAGACTAAAGTGTTCCAACTTACACAAATATATAATGTAGATGTTATATACATATACATATATATATTAAATTTGTATATGCACGATAACGACCAATTCAACCCACAAATCGGTAAATGAACGAAGCAGCCGCCACAGCTTCGGTAGTTGCCGGATTCCGGTTCGGTTTTCGATGGTTTGGTTTGTCGGGTCTTCAACGCTGGCTCGCTTGCATATTAGATTTCAGTTCACTTGAAACTCGACAGCGTACAGGTTGCCCTGTTCCGCCGTAAGATTTCTAGAAAAGAAAGAAAAAAACACGAAAGGCAAAACAAACACATAAATAAAACGTAGCCACTTAGAGAGACAACAATACACTTAAGGCAGGTGTTCAAAGACTTGGGTGCACTCGCATTCATACACATAAAAAAGCGTCCCTAATCAATTCTAAGTTAAAAGATTCAAAGTTTGAAAGTACAGCTAAATTAGATACTGCTTGGCAACCGCAACCATCCAGTATTATAATATGATAATTAAATTTGACCATGAATTGACCAATTCGCTTTCTATTTACAGCCAAAAGAAACCCCTCCAATAATACACCATGTCTGCGAAAGCGATTACGGAAGCCACCGGCAAAGACATCCTCAATCGTCACCTAAATCAGCACGGAGCTGGCGCGGCTAATTGTCGCTTTGCCACAGTCAATGCTGATACGGATTGGTCCCAATTGAGCGTCAATCATCCCTGGTTGCTGACCACGGTAAGCTAAAAATATACAATTATTATAGATAAGCATTTACTACATACAACAAAATATGGGAAAACTGGGCCACATGGCAAATACTCAAACAACCCGAATTGTCATTGAACTTGACCTAGCCGGCAAATTTTGCGGCTAAGGTCTCTTTCATTAGCCCACCACGTAGCGAGCTGCTGTGCTGCTCAATGACTAAGCGTCGTTCGGTGCCGGCATCTGGGCTATGCATGATTCCCAAAATATTGATAAGAATGGCGCGATTATAGCTATATTTGTATATATACTATAAATATGTGTGTATTGACTGATGTTGTAGCGCAAATCAAGGTGATTTGAGCGTCGCTTTTATTTTCGTATATATATTTTTCTTATATATATATTTATGTTTTTGTGTGCCATGCAGGAATAGCACCTTAGCCACTTAACTATATACATGATATGTATGCCTGATTCATAACGCTAGTGAAAAAAAAAAACGTTTATCAGCAACAAAATTAATAGTAAAAGTAATAAAAAGTAAATAAAAACAGTGAAACCACTCTAAAGTTAAGTGCACAATGTTAATCTGTTTGGTGCACGATTTATAAATATTCATATTTTAATCTTTTAAATTAATCCCGTTATCAGGCATTGATAGAGCCAACAACTTTCTTCTAAATTTTATTGCTATATCATCCATTTTTCAAACGAATGCCGAAATAGGGATTTTAATAACCTTGCAAGGGTATTACTATAATATGAATATTATAGTATATATATATAATACAAATTCTATAGCATATGGCTGACAGAAAAAAACGGAAACCAGAAATTCTTTATTTAAACTTACAAAATGATTTTTTTTTCTTGTACTGATTTGAGAATAAGATTAATTGTCTTATCCGATTGCCATATAATTTTTTACGCACGCTGAAATGCTCAACGAAAGTTGATTTTAAGCAATCAATTGATTGGCGCGAAAAAATGTTTCGTGATAGCGCAATCTTTTATCTGCCGAAAATGCGATGTGTGTGCGTGTATTGTTGTGACTGGGTGTTGATTGACAGTCGGCGGGTGGCGTGATTATCCGCGAAAATATACAAGCTGTAAGCCATGAAAATTTGCATAATACTTCATTATTCGAATGGAATCTATAAGTCCGAGGCGTCGGGTTGACTGCGAGATGTTTCTTGACATGCAATTCCAATTCCGATTCCAAATACATTTGTAGACAGACGCGAAATCGCCTGAGGCGTTGCCCTCTGATGATGTTTTTTCCCTCTATTTTCACTCGTACGATCTTCTAATAGGCATGCTATTGTTTGTGTGTGTTTGCGTGTGTGTATGTGTAGAGTCGTGCGCGCATTGTCATTGACAATGACGCAGCCTCTCGGCTGACCCCTGGGACGATTGTCACTCGCTTCGACCGCTCGCTTGTATCCAGTCCTTAGTCCATTAGTGAATGATCTTACTGACAATAGCGGGGCATAGGGTCTGCGTTTGTTGACGTAGCAACCGGACAGTGGGATCAATGAATGATTTACTGCAAGTAATTAGCATATACCCAGTAATAATTCATTGTTTTTTGTTATTGTTGCAGCCGCTGGTGGTAAAGCCTGATCAATTGATTAAGCGACGTGGTAAACTCGGTCTAATTGGCGTTAAGAAAAACTTTGAAGAGGTGAAGCAATGGATTGGCGAGCGTATCAACAAGGATCAGAAGATTGGCAATGCGGTTGGCAAGCTGCGCAACTTCATAATTGAACCTTTTCTACCGCACACTGAGGTAACCTCAAAATTGGAACTCCTTTAGCAAAAAATTTAACTGATTGTGTACTCTGCAGGAAGAAGAAATGTACGTGTGCATATATTCGCATCGCTCAGCCGACACGATTCTGTTTTATCATCAAGGTGGTGTTGATATTGGCGATGTAGATGCAAAGGCTGTCAAGCTGGACGTGGTGGTGGATAGTACATTGTCGTTGGCGGATGTTAAGACCACGCTGCTGAAGGCTATTACAGATGAGACCAAGAAGGAACGCATTGCCAAATTTATATACGGATTGTATGCTACATTTGCCGATCTGTATTTTACTTATCTGGAGATTAATCCCCTCGTGGTGACGGCAGATAATTTGTATATATTGGATCTGGCAGCCAAGCTGGACTCGACTGCTGATTTTATATGCCGTCCAAAGTGGGGCGAAATTGATTATCCTCCACCATTCGGACGCGATGCCTATCCCGAGGAGGCGTATATTGCGGATCTCGATGCAAAGAGTGGAGCCTCGCTCAAGTTAACAATTTTAAATAGAAACGGACGCATTTGGACTATGGTAGCTGGCGGCGGAGCCAGTGTCATTTACTCTGATACCATTTGCGATCTTGGCGGCGCCTCAGAGCTGGCCAACTATGGCGAATACAGCGGTGCGCCATCTGAACAGCAGACGTACGAGTATGCCAAGACGATACTTAACCTTATGACCTCGTCCCCGAAACATCCCGATGGCAAGGTGTTGATTACTGGCGGCGGCATCGCTAACTTTACAAATGTTGCAGCAACCTTCCAAGGTCAGTCCGAGCTCTTATCTTAACATGAATCGAATAAAAGTACTTAATACATTGTTGTAGGCATCATCACCGCCCTGCGCGAGTTCCAACCCAAGCTTGTCGAACACAATGTCTCAATCTTTGTTCGCCGCGCTGGACCCAACTATCAGGAGGGCTTGCGTCGTATGCGTGACTTTGGCGGCACTTTGGGTATACCGCTGCATGTGTTTGGCCCCGAGACGCATATGACAGCCATTTGTGGCATGGCCCTGGGCAAGAGACCCATACCACAGGTGGCCAGCGTTGAGTTCTCAACCGCAAATTTTCTGCTGCCTGGCGGACAGCAGGCGCAGGCCGATTTAAAGGCAGCCAGTGAGGCCGAAGGGTTAGGCTCTGGTAGGTGGCAAACAAGAATCACAGAATGTGCTAACCACCCACTCCCTTCCAAACCACCATCCAATAATCCTGATTCTTCTCAATTCTGTTGTAGATATTATTATACTGTGTGTCGTGTATCTATACTTATGTACATGCATTTATTTTTATGTTTTCTCTGTATTTCTTTTGTATGTTTTTGCATTGATCGCCCTCCGTCCAACCAACAACAAATCAACAACCACACCCACAAAAACCATAAAAAAAACAAACAATTTTTGTGAACGTTCGTTTGGCCAAAATCGCACCTCGTCCTCGATATGTGAAATGAAAATTCCCAAAAACAAAAAAAAACCACAACTTCAACTTCACATCGTATTTGCATTTCCTTGCACCACCTCGTCGTCCTCGTACTGTTATCTTGTACTGAATGTTGTCTATATGTATATATGTATGTCAAATTCTATACTCTTTCGACTATATTTGCTCGCTCTCGCTCATCATCATAACAATATCAATATCAATGTATCGATATCGATAACGATCCGACTTGCCACTCATTTGGGGATACTTGAACTAAACAAAAGCCTTGCGCTCGACCACAGCACAATCGATTAAACTACCACCTATCTCGGCAGATGAGAGCGATGGTCTCGCCACCAATAATCACCAGCAGGGCAAGAGCAACGGAGCGAACTCTAATTTCAATAGAAAGTTCTTCTCCAACACTACCAAGGCGATTGTCTGGGGCATGCAGCAGCGTGCGGTGCAGTCGATGCTCGATTTTGATTTTATATGCAGGTAAGTTCGATAATCAATCAGAATAAATCGATATTAATATTTGTAAATTTATAATTTCCCCTGCAGGCGTGATGAGCCTTCGGTGGTGGCCATGGTTTATCCATTTACGGGCGATCACAAGCAGAAGTACTACTGGGGCCATAAGGAGATACTGATACCCGTTTACAAGAAGATGTCCGATGCCATACACAAGCACAAGGAAGTCGACGTTATGGTCAACTTTGCTTCTCTACGTTCTGCATATGATTCCACACTGGAAGTACTTGATTTCCCACAAATACGTACAGTGGCCATCATTGCCGAGGGCATTCCAGAGAATATGACACGCAAGCTAATCGTTGAGGCCAACAAAAAGGGTGTGGCTATCATTGGACCAGCCACAGTAGGTGGAGTGAAGCCGGGCTGCTTCAAGATTGGCAACACAGGCGGCATGCTGGATAACATACTACACTCGAAACTCTATCGCCCGGGAAGTGTGGCGTACGTCTCTCGTTCGGGTGGCATGTCCAACGAGCTGAATAATATCATATCGAAGGCAACTGATGGTGTTATTGAAGGCATTGCCATTGGTGGTGACAGATACCCCGGCTCCACTTTCATGGATCACATACTGCGCTATCAGGCCGATCCAGATACGAAGCTCATTGTGTTGCTGGGTGAAGTTGGCGGCACTGAGGAGTACGACGTGTGCTCCGCTATCAAGGATGGACGCATCACAAAACCACTGGTAGCCTGGTGCATTGGCACATGCGCTAGTATGTTTACTTCAGAGGTTCAGTTCGGTCATGCCGGATCTTGTGCGAATTCGGATCGCGAAACGGCCACGGCAAAGAACAAGGAGCTCCGGGAAGCAGGAGCATATGTTCCTGACTCGTTCGATACTCTGGGTGAGCTCATTCACCACGTCTACGGTGAGCTGGTCAAGACCGGACGCATTGTACCACGTGAAGAGGTTCCACCACCAACAGTACCCATGGATTACTCTTGGGCTCGTGAGCTAGGCCTGATCCGCAAGCCAGCATCGTTTATGACCTCAATTTGTGATGAGCGTGGCCAAGAGCTGATCTATGCAGGCATGCCCATCAGTGAAGTGCTCAACAAAGATGTCGGCATTGGAGGCGTCATCTCACTGCTATGGTTCCAGCGCTGTCTGCCTCCCTATGTGTGCAAGTTCTTTGAGATGTGCCTCATGGTCACGGCTGATCATGGACCCGCTGTCTCTGGCGCTCACAATACTATTGTATGCGCACGTGCTGGAAAGGATCTTGTGTCATCCGTGGTCAGCGGTCTGCTGACAATTGTAAGTGTTCTTATTTAGAATACTATCCTCAGTTCTATAAATAACAAATATTCATTAACAGGGCGATCGCTTTGGAGGTGCACTCGATGGGTCAGCCAGACAATTCTCAGAGGCGTACGACACCAACTTGCATCCTATGGAGTTTGTCAATAAAATGCGTAAGGAGGGTAAACTCATTTTGGGCATTGGACATCGCGTCAAGTCCATCAACAATCCCGATGTGCGTGTTAAAATTATCAAGGAGTTTGTCATGGAGAACTTCCCACAATGTCCGCTTCTCAAGTATGCGCTGGAAGTGGAGAAAATTACAACCACCAAAAAACCAAATCTAATTCTGAATGTTGATGGTGTGATTGCAACAGCCTTTGTTGATATGCTCCGCAACAGTGGATCTTTCACCAGGTGAGAGGTTTGCGTACAAAAGAGGTTTATGAGTTTCTTATTGTGTGATATTTACAGCGAGGAGGCGCAGGAATACATTAATGTTGGTGCCATCAATTCGCTGTTTGTCTTGGGCCGCAGCATAGGCTTTATCGGACATTACATGGATCAGAAGCGACTCAAGCAGGGACTTTACCGTCATCCATGGGACGACATCTCTTATGTCATACCTGAGCAATACAACTAAGAGCTTGTCCATTGAAATTAAAAATTGTTGGATGTTGTTGTAGTTAAGCACAGATGTTAACCAACTGCTAGTGGCGAGCATGGATGGCCGCATGGTCCACAATCACAGAACACTCCATTAGCTGTGTAGTTGAATTTCAATTCTTCTATATATTATATATACATAAATATGGCTCAGCTAACCCTTGTTTGTCTCCCACTCTCTAACCCAGTCTCCCCTATTTCTCTCTATATCTATCTCTTAGTTAAATACATTATATATGTTTACAGTTTCATAACTAAGCCTGCATTTACATTCATACTACTTACCAGCATAAAGTAATTAAGCTACGATCGTATATTGTTGACGCTCCTCTAGGCTACAGCCGGGTTTTTGGACACAAAAAAAATAATACGAATTAGTTAAATCTTGAGCTACAAGCAGCGACACTTTCATTATTACTTGATATTTTTTATAATTATTTTAGTTTGAATGCGAAATGGTTAAGTCAACAATGAATAAACTGTTGCAAAATGCTTAATTTCTGTTTATTTTATTCTACACTTTCTTTTGCATTACTTTTATTCTTTTTGAAGTACCATGCTTGCCGATACTATGAGAAACGGAAACTGCACTAATTAGAACTGCACCAGTTCTTGCACTCAAATGCACATTTATTAATATTTATTGAGTATACACACATATATATATATATATATTTACAAAGCACAAGGTCTGGTGAACATTTTAAAATGTTTCGGTTAAATCGAAACTGTGATTTCCTTCACAAAGGTTAAAAATTAGCTCAGACACTTGCTTTCCATTTTGTGAAGTAGAATCATTTCGTGGAGATTATATACAGAGTATATAATTCACGAGACGTCTTGTCTTGTGAAAAGTTTTTGCTATAAAACATGTATTTGTTCACTTGGGCACATTAATTAAAGCGCACAAAAATTCACAAACTAAAAACAATTGCATTTTCATTTGACTAGAGACATATGTCTCGTTTTAATATAACAAACAAATTTGGAATACCCGCACACATTTTTCGCCTTGGTCTCTGCTTACGACCAAGTTATCTAAGCATAAAATCTCATTAGAAATGTAACTTATTAAGCAGCCTCATGGATCTATGAGTTGTATATAGCTTAAAACCAGATCAATCTGATTGCAACTTAACTAGGCTTGTTTTATCTCATGCGACGCATCTTGCGATCCAATTTACGCTGCTTCTTTTCGTCAACTTCGGGTTCCTCGGGAGCGTTGCGCTGTGAGAGCCAGGGCTGAATAACACTGCCCCAAAGCATCCAAATAGCCCGAATAGGTGCCAACAGGAGCATCAGCCAGAAGTAGTTGGAAAACAAGGCCAATAACAGCGTGGCAGAGGTTAGTATAATCAGATCCTTGACATTTCTGCAATAACAAAGTGGAAGGTGTTAACAGGTGGGAATTATAGCATTCAGCATAATACTTACTCTGCAATGCCGCCCTCCATATTCAAGTCATTCCCAGAGTCCAATAGTGCGCCGCTGTCCGAGTACTTTGCCCGAGACATGAATGCCATAAATTGGTAAGCAGCAGCTAAGATAAGTAGCGACAGGGCCACCATGAACTGCAAAATTTTATATCAATCAGAACGCAATGGTTTGAAGGAATAGTGTTAAATTTTACATACTATTGTGAGCTTTGTAAACTCAAAGACTAGAAAACTCAGTAGTACGGCGGGTGCTCCGCAACCAATGGCCATGTTCCTATAAAAAGCCAATGTTGTCTTGTTCTCCTCGACGATTTGTTTTGCGCCCTTCGTGGCCTGTTTACCCTTCTGTTGTGGCTGCAATTAGAAAAAAATTTAATTCACAACATAAAGTCAATGATTTGCATTAACTTACTGCCATTTTTAATTAACTATTTTACAATTTATTATTATATATTAGATCCACGTAAAAGACGTGGCATGAACTTATCAAACTGTTATCGATAACAATAATCTGAAATCGATAGCTCTGCATTTAAATGTAAACAAGAGAGTGACCAGTTTGTGCATTTTATATCTTTGAAGTGTGGCAGCGCCGAAGCGCATTCCTTGTACGGTTGTACCTTGGACTTTATTTCAATTGGATTTTAACTGCGTTAAAGAAAACAAATATGGATAAGTGGGTGCAATTAAACAACCAAGCAGCCGGTAGAGACAAAATTGCTCGACTCATTCAATATGCGTCGCGTGCCCTGTGGGACTCACTGGAATCCTCCAATTGCCATCCGGCACTAGTGGACAATTTCAAGACCATAGAATATATCTTAAGCACATTCCGAAAATGTAAGTTGTGTCATTTATCATAGATAACGCGTAAGAAATAAAAAAATTGTTATGTAGTGCTGCGCTTTGGAAAGGGTTTGGATGTTTTCTATGCAAGTTTAAGAGCCATACACTATCCAGATTTGACGATTCGTGTAACGCTGACAATGAGCAAGATTTCACAGGCCTTGTTTCTGCTCGCCGATCATCTTTTGTGGCTCGCTCGTACCGGGCTAACAACGGTGGACCCAAAGAAATGGTCAAGAATCGCCAACAAGTATTGGCTATTTTCAATTGTTATGAATTTGTGTCGTGACTTGTACGAGATAATGCGTGTCCTGGATCTTCATAAAGCCAGCTGCAGCAGTGGCATAACACGATGCAAAATTCCAGCCCGGATCAACACACCGGCAGACTTTAAGAAATTGGCTTTGCACTCATACGGTTTAATGTATGGCCACAAGGATATCGTTGTGGACACAGTGAAAAATGTATGCGATTTCTTTATTCCATTGACGGCCTTGGGTTACACAAGTCTGACACCGAGGACAATTGGTATTTTGGGAGCTATTTCATCAATGGCGGGCTTATGGGCATTGCTTGAACCGACAGCCAAGCTGACGCCAGCATAAGCGGATGGTGACCTAATTATTTGTATTGAAACATGTGGATGTACTTGTTGGACTGTTCATTGCATATTTTGTAGATACGATATTAGTTAAGTTAAAAAATGATGATTTTATGTAACGATTTAAATGTTATAAGTGTACCTAAAACAAAGTTTAATTAAATGTGTAATTTTATATACACAATATCAATATCAAGGGTATTACGTTGTCTGGCATCCTCAATATTATTTTCGTTGTTTTTTTTTTGACGGTAACCAACACTTGCAATTTATCGACTGTTTTGGCTGGAACAGCTGTTTCTGTTGAATTTTCATTGTGAGTTTGTTAATAAACTTTGTCAGCCGTTGTCTGCAGCGTGTTATCTAGAAATTGGAAATCGATGTGTCATTGCTGAACATCGGGTGCGTGTGGGCTGACAACGCGTTAAATAGTGTATGTCTAAAAGCCGCCGGAATGCACTACTCATATTCGTCGCTGTCCACCGGCGGAGGAGTCGATCAGCACAATCGCTGCCTCGGAAACAGGGCCTGGTGTGTCAAGGTAGTTGCTTGGACTATTCCCTTAAATTAAAAAACTATATAAACACACTTGATTTAACAGGATATTTGCGGTATCGTGTGCGTGATTATGACCTGGCTGCTCATTCTGTTTGCGGAGTTTGTTGTTTGTGGCTTGATACTATTGCCGGGCTATAACAACAACAATACCATATTCAGTAGCATCAATATGTTTATATTTCAAGCACTTGCCTTCCTGGCATTTGTTTCACATTTACGCACCATGCTCTCTGATCCGGTATGACATATAGAATAACAATAATTCGTACATATCAATTGATTATTTTCACTTATTTTGCAGGGCGCCGTGCCGCGTGGTAATGCCACCAAGGAAATGATTGAGCAAATGGGCTATCGGGAGGGTCAAATGTTCTACAAGTGTCCTAAGTGCTGCAGCATTAAGCCAGATCGTGCCCACCACTGCTCCGTTTGTCAGCGCTGCATACGTAAAATGGATCATCACTGTCCCTGGGTTAACAATTGCGTAGGCGAGAACAATCAAAAATACTTTGTACTGTTTACGGTGCGTAGACAACCAGATGTGATATATGATTGTGATTAACAATATGTCGGTGCTCTTTGCAGTTTTATATAGCTTCTATATCAGTGCACACGCTCTTTTTGGTAATGACGCAGTTTGCTGAGTGCGTGAAGAGCGATTGGCGCACCTGCTCGCCGTACTCACCGCCGGCGACCATATTTCTGTTGCTCTTTCTCACGTTCGAGGGTCTAATGTTTGGTATATTCACGATTATAATGTTGGGGACACAGCTTAATGCCATACTGAATGATCAAACGGTGCGTATCGCTAAATATTTATTTAGTTATATTAAATACTGATATTTATGTCTTCCTGCCATTACAGGGCATAGAGCAACTTAAGAAGGAAGAGGCGCGTTGGGCGAAGAAGTCGAGGCTAAAGAGCATACAGTCCGTATTTGGGCGCTTCTCGTTGGCCTGGTTTTCGCCTTTTACGGAACCGTCCTGTCGCCACAAATTCAGCTCACACTTCTATTCAGTCTGAGGCGTTTTAGTGGCTTCCAAAACGATGTTACTTAGCTTAAACGAACAATCTGAACGTACAACTGGGGCTGTCGCTCCTTCCCTCTGCCACTTGTTGATTTTTGCAGTGCAATCTTCAAATTCAATCAATGTCTGCGTATATTTACTTAAGCCTAACATAATTGGACATAAGTTGCCTTTTAGCTTATTCAGGTGGAGCATGCAATATAGAGAGAGATTTTTACTTTGTAAACACAATGAGAGCACTATATTTATTTTATATAGAGAAAATAAACGTTCCAATGAGAAAGCCGAAACATGCGCAAACTTTTTACGTTTTCAGGTGGGCAAAGACTTGCCGCTCATCTCCAAGGGTCGCGTGCTCTTACGAATATTTATAAAAAAATAAACGAGGAGAATGCGCTCTCAAGAGATAAAAGTCCGACATTCTACCGACTGCCGAAATGTCGGCATGGACTTTTGCAGATGCTGTGCCATTCGTTTAGTCTGAGAAAAACGATCGGAGATCCAGGAGGTGTCTGCTGGACGTGGTGCGCGCGCTCCCTCAACGTCGTCTTGTATATATCATTTATATATAGAAACAATTTTTGTTCACCGAATGTGTCAATTATGTGAGTGTGTGCGTGTGTGTGTTTTTTGTATGTGCCCGTTGGAAGTAGCATATCTCGGCTGCATTAAAAATTCAATGTGAAAAGTGCAAAATTCTACATTTTATGTGTACTCAAAATATAAATGAAACAAATATTTAGCCAACCTTTCCGTTCAAAATTAATAATGATCAATTTTAAATATTTTTCAGCCAAGAGAAAAGCTTTAATATTCTTTGACAACGGCGTTGCCTCCATGTATGTGTGCACGTCGTTCTAAATATATATATATATATATATATATATATATATATATACATATATATCGATATAGAGATATATATAAAAAAAAAAACAAATATACGCGGCATAAAAAAAACCAATAAATATCAATTCGAAAATCCTAAGTGAAAAGTTGTTGGTCGGAAAGTCCTGTTACACCGACAACGTGAGTGCGTGTGTGTGCGTGCCTTAGTGTGTGTGCTGCCCATGTTAAGGTGGCCCTGTTTTTGGCTAATTATATAGCTAGTCTGTCTAGCTAGAGCTAAAACATGGAAGGAACACCGGGAATAGCAACAGACGCTGCCGATGCCTCTGCCGCCGCCGTCGTAGTAGGTAAGCAGAAAAAGAACAAGAAGAAGAAGAAATCAGGCGGCTTTTAATTTCATTGCACAGACAATAGATTCCAAGTGTGTATATTTTTATGATCGCACGGGCTTCGTCTTCGTCTGGCGGCCTTTGTGCGGTTACGTAATGTGGAACTGAACGGAATATCAACTGAACTAAAATGAACTGAACTAAACGGACATTTATTCATAATTGTGCACTAAATAAACCGTTTCAAACATTAGTATTTTAATGGGCTTAATAATTATAGTTAATTAGGTGCGGTTTAGAAATTTCAAAAGACATTTGAACACATATGCATATACATATATGTATTCATAGCTACTCGTACAGGCGAATATTTTAGTATAGTTTTTGTATGAATAATATTTTAAACTATTTTTAGTGCAGATCTTGCAGACAGTCGGCAAATGGCAGCTCGTTGCCGGCAAAGATTTGCGCATTGAAATTTGCAAAAAAATAAGTAATCTATATTTGTGGAAATAGATGTGAAGTTGTTCTATATCGAAAGAAGAGCTTATTTATTGTAAGGAGAGACAACTTTTCTTTATAGTTTATAACATTTAAGGACAGAAAAGAAATGTGTATTGTTTATCTTAATACATTCACAAAAAAGCAATACCCTATCATTTATATTAGATCAAAAGGATTTCATGAGACAAACAAAAGTTAAGAATTACATAATCAATTTTATCCTTTTAGATGTTTATAAGAATAACAAAAAAACCTGAACCTAAAATTTGAGGTAAACTTAAAGAATGGATTGTATACACTATATATTTTGTTTCTTACTGAGTTGTCAGACACAGTCGACATTGTTCAACCTAACAACGAAGTACATATTTTCTTAAGAATTTATTTTCGTATCCCAAAAATTCTTTAATATTTTTTTAAAATTTATCTGAAAAATACAAAAATAACTTTATCAAGTTCCTACATTAATAAGGGCCTTCGAGTGAGTCGATTTATCACATGGTTTAGTTTGATACAAAGCCTGATTTGCTTAATTGTATAATAGAAGTTTTTGCTTAAAAACGTTTTAGAATAAAATATACTTAATATTTTAAGAGTTTCCAAATCAGAATAACTCCCTTATATGATATATATTTATTGATATACTAACATAAAATACATTACTTGTATTTGATTTTAGAGCCTCCTGGGCAGGACACATTAGTACAGCGAACACCGCGTATAACGTTCAGCGACAACTCCAGCTCCCTAATACGTTGCATACCCAACGAACGCGCGACCTTCTTTGTGAAAATCGATTGCGATGACGAGGATGAAGCAGAGCTGCTGCCCTTCAAATTTGAATGGTAAGTCACAGCCAATAAATTAATACAACTATATGAATGTGTGCCTGTGTGTGTGTTGTGTGTGATTCACCGGCAGTGTGCATTATGCCAACAAAAAATTTGCGCATATGATTTCTCCTTCATGCTTGCTCAAGAAGAACTGAAATGCTCGCTGCCCGGGTCAACGGCGACTGCGCCAAAGACGCACCAAATCTTTGGCTACACTCTCTGCTGCCTTGTTTCTTGTTCCTCTTCCTCTTAATTGTCGCAGCGGCGTTCTCTGACCAGTTCGACTCTTGGGCAATGGCAAAGGCAGAGCAGCCGGCTCGCCAGTTCCACTTTGACGATCGGCGCATTAACATATCCGTTGCCCAGCAGCATTTTCCGTACGGCGCAATCGGTAGCTGCGTATATGTATATGTGCTTGTGTGCGTGTGTGTGAAAGTGTGTGTCATATGGAAATACGTTGCGTATACTTAATAAATATGAAATCAATCAAAACTTTGAAGGTAGTGCATTAAAAGTAATGCAGGCAGAACAAACGATTCCAAGAATTGTGCGTGTGTGTATCTGTGTGAGTGCGTATTGTATGGGTTCCCCTTCGAAATGGTGGCGATCTGCTAAATATAGCCGTTAATACAAATGCGAGGCGGCACGGTGCGAGAAAATATTTTGAAAATGTTGTAAAGCTTTTTGTGTGGCGTCATGATGTTTCAATTTGAATGCCCAAAAAGTGTTGAAAATTGAAAATGGAAAATTATTTTAATTACATAATCAATTCGGTTTGTATATTGCCAACCGATTTTGCAATATCCGAACCAAACAGACAACAAACAAACAGACAACAATTTTTGCCAAGCCACAAAAACGAAACATTTAAGCATTTTCGTTTGTCTTGTTAACTAAATTAAATGTATCTCAGGCAGAAAGAACAACAAATTATTAGAAAATTCGAAAATGAAAATCGTGAGATACGTGTCCCAAAATAAAATTGTTCAAATACAAACTACTAAGAAAGAAAACAATTTTCCTTTTTATCTCGTTTTTGTTGTTCACAAATTTATTTTGCTTGTTTTGCCTCTGAGGTGTGTTAGTGTGCGTTTGTGCGGGTGTGTGTAAATACAAAATACAATTAATATAGTCGAGTCGGTTCGCACAAAGCCAAAATGTGCATTTATTTATAAACATTCTTGTTTTCGATTGAAATATTTTCGTCATTTTTCTTTTTAGATTGGCTTTTAGTTTTTTTTTTTCCCATTTGTTGTTTTGTTTATTTGTTAATAATCATAATAATGCCAACAAAAAATTAATGACTTCTGTGTTGAGCAGCTCAAAAGAATGCGAGCACGTGCCATTATTAATTAATCTATACCCTATAGAGGGATCTATTAAGTGAATATGCAATATGCTAGGCAGGGCATTACCTAAATATTTATTTTATTATTAGTATATGCTTATTTAGTACATATTGCTTTATAATATAATATATATATATTAAATGTTTATCTAGAAGTTAGACCCTCTTTATGAGCTAGAAACTGATTCTATACGTATGTCAAATACATGACGAAACAATAAATTTGAATAAAAATAATTTTTTAACGTGTGCAACAGGTTCAAAATGTAGCCTACTAATGATCGCATAGAAATAAAAGTTCTGGTTTTACAGCCTTTAATTTATTTTAACAGAATTTTTAGTTTAGTTTAGTTAGTTTTTAATTTTGAATACGTTTTTATTTATTACTACATTTTAATACTCTTTACAGCGTCGGTTTGTTTGCGTATATATATAAATGTGCATGTGTGTGTGTGTGTGTGTGTGTGTGTGTGTAAATAGAATATAAATATTTAGAGTAAACATTAGAATTTACCGAACACCATGGGCAACGGATGCTCGAAATGTTGTCGTTGCTGCTGCAATGAACATAAACAATTTCACGGCACGCTCTCGACAGCGTCTGCCTCGTCCGTCTATAGGAAAAGGTAACCGCTAGAGAGCAATATAATTACATACTAGATATCAAGCTTAGAGACTCTTCTTCCATCTATAACATAATCCATTGACGTTTGACAGGACCCGTGGCGATATACCCATCGAGAACTCCGATCGCTTTCGCATCACACAGACCAGCAATGCCGTCCAGTTGGCCGTGGAGCATGTGCAGCGGGAGGATGCAGGCCACTATACCTTGTTTGCCCGCACGAAAGGCAACGAGGTCGCCCGCCGGCATGTCGAGCTAATTGTCGAGGATAGGTCCACCGGCGAGGATCCACCCGTATTTCTGCGTCGTCTCGTCGATCTGTCGGTGAAGGTGGGAACACGAACGCGTCTTCTAACGGAAATACGCAGCTCAACAGATCTAAAGGTAAAATAAAGCAGAAATGGTATACGATTCTTTATTTCTATTTAATACCTACCATTTTCCACTAAACCCTATATATACCATATTATCTTAACTATTAAAATGTTCCTTATTAGTTAACCTGGTATCGAAACGATCGCAGGATATGCGAAAATGATCGCATCACAGAGACAAACGAAGGCACATTTCACTATTTGGAAGTGAGTCCAGTCATACTCGAGGATGGAGGCCAGTGGATGCTAATGGCCGAGAATATGGGCGGACGGAACTCATGTTTGGCGACTGTGAACGTTCTGGTGCCCAAGGCATATAAGACGCCCGAGTTTGTGGAAGAGCTGCGGGCGGTGCTCACCGAACAGGGGACCGTGTCCCTGGAGTGCAAGGTAGTGGGTGTGCCGACGCCGCATTTAAGATGGTTCAAGGACTCCAAGGAGATCAAGGCTGGCGATATATTTGCACTGACCGCCAATGCGGATGATCCCACCTCTTTGGGCACGTATACGTGTGAGGCAAAGAACTGTATGGGCGTCACCTACTCAAGTTCCAAGGTGCATGTGGTTGGACGTGGCAGTCGGGAGGGCTCGCTGAAACCAGCCGACAAGTAAGTACCACAATACTAGCTCTCCCTTAGCCCACTTTTGCCCAATAGAAATACCATTGTTTGTTATTCTCTCCCAATCTCAGTGTTAGCAGCAATGCGCCGCCGCCGATCTTTACGAACGAGCTGAAGAACCAGAGCGTCCACATTGGTGATACCATCATACTCGGCTGTCAAGGTGAGTGGCTCTCGGCTCCCTCCTTGGCATTGTGCCCAAGTCAAAAATAAAGCAACAACATTTTTTGTTTATTTTTCTATCACGCACACGATCTACCTTCCCACATATGTATCTACTATATATACATATATATAAATGTGATTTATATATATCTGTAGATATACATATGTGGTTAGTTTAAAGCGGCATCTGTTTTGTTTTTAGGTTGTGTGCTCGTGCTCTAGAAACTTGAACTCAATGAATTTGCTGGGAATGATTGGACTGTTGTTGAGGTGGGTCAACAACATCCGCCAAATGAGTCGAGCAAAACAAAACCAATAATTGCTGAAAGAGTGAGAGAGAAATGCCAGCCACACTCTCACTCGCTCTCGCTATCGCCCACTCTCTCATTGTCTCTCCCTCTCTGAGTCACATGACGTATAAGTTATTTTTCATTTGTCCATTTCACCTCGTTTTATAGTTGTGGTGCCGCCTTGGCCCAAGAGCGTTACCTGGTACAACAAGGATGGGCGCGTGGACACCGATGAGCGCTACAAACTAATTGAAGATGGACTAGGCGTCTATATGATAGAGATCAAACCCTCGGAATCCTGCGACGCCGGCGATTGGAAATGTGTCGTCAGCAGCTTCGAAGGCTGTGTGGGCATCTCCGCTTGTGTTGTCAACATGGACAGTGCGTGAAGTATTTCCAATCTCAAGAAACTATTTCAAACTAAAAATTTCTAATTGCAGTTCCCCGTAATTATCGCAAGCCCAGATTCATGGAGAGCCTCCGGGCCGTGCTGACCGAGGAGGGTCTGGTCTCGTTTGAGTGCAAAGTAGTTGGTTTTCCTACACCGGTGCTGAAGTGGTTTAAGGACGGACAAGAGTTGAAGCCCGGCGACGTTTACCAGCTGACAGGCACCAATTCCCTTGGCACCTATTGCTGCATTGCTCGTAATTGCATGGGCGAGACGAGCAGCACTGCGGTGCTCACGGTGGAGGACATACAGAACCAGCTGACGGATGAGGAGCGCATGGTTTTCACCCATCAGAATCAGGCTCCCAAATTTCTAACCGGCCTCAAGAGCACAGATGCCAAGATTAATGAACCCTTTCAATTTAAAGTCGTTGTGAAGGCCACGCCAGATCCGATTTTAAGTTGGTTCCGGGATGAGCTGCCCATCGATCCGAACGAACGATATAATCACTATCGGGGTGAGAATGAGGACTGGCTGCTTGACATTAGGTCCGCAGAGTTTGTCGATCAGGCGGAATGGAAGTGTGTGGCCGTCAATGATTTTGGTACCAGCATCACCTCGTGCTTCCTTAAATTGCAAATCCCGAGACACTACAAGAAGCCCCGATTCCTGGAGTGTCTGCGTGCAGTGCTCACAGAGGAGGGCGCAGTTAATCTGGAGTGCAAGGTCATTGGCGTGCCACAGCCGGTTCTCAAGTGGTACAAAGATGGCGTTGAACTGAAGCCCGGCGACATACATCGCATAATTTCTGGCCAGGATGGGACATGCTGTCTGGGCACCTACACTTGCGAGGCCAGAAATTGTATGGGCGTGGTCGCCAGCTCAGCTTCGCTTCTGGGCTTTGAGGATGCGCAACGGACACAGAAAGCTGAACAGCCAGAGATCAATGAGCTGCAAAGGAACTTATCGCTGTCAACTATTCAAGAGGAGCGCACATCCCAACTATATGAGACGCCAATGGGCGATATAACAATAGATGAAAAGGGCGATGTGTCCTTCTCCTTCGATGGCAAAGAAGTCTCAGTGTCGCTTTACGAGACACCCGACTTAACGGAGGAAGAAGCTCTGAAGATTGTCGAAATGTATGCAGATCAAATATCGGAGCATGTGACGGAGCATAATATTGTGGAGCTGCCTCCATTGCGTTTCGTCAAGGAGACCTCTCAGTCAGGCAAACTACTTATGGAGGCGGTCGTGATAGATATATCTCCCGAGTACTTCACCCACGATGAGGACTTGCGCACTGAGGCGGACATGGATGATATATCAATCACTGAGATCACAGTGCACGGCTCCTCTGGCAGGGAAGGTGTCTTCGACAAGGCAACAGAGCAATATGCACAACAATCCTTCGAGAGAATGGAAGAGGAACTCTCCTTGTCAGCACCAATACGAAAGCGAAAGAAGTCACGACCCACAGAGACTGATGAGTTCTTTAGCTTATCCAAGGCTTCCGCCTCGGGCAGTCAGGGGGAGGAGGAGACGTCCGATCTGCAAACTTTTGCCAGTGCACAGATGTCCACATCACAGAAAGCAGTGCCATCTACAGAGGCTGAAGCCAATGTTCCACCGAAACGTAAAAAGTCGAAAAAGCCCACGGATAGCGATTCTTCGAAGACCACCGAGGATGAAGCCAAGCTCCAGGACATTTCGGGAGCTGTAGGTGACGGCTTGCTGATGACGCCAGCTTCACAAATGAGACCTGTGACGGATGAAGCAGAGATCAACAAGAATCTAATGGCATTGGTGCCTTTGGCCAAATTGCTGAGGGTAATCGAAAACCATTTGACAGTGGTCGAGTCAGAAGTGCTGGATCAGTCTGCCATGATGATGACTCCATCTGCGGCCGATCAGAGTATTGCCATCATTCGCGATATTATAGAGCCCATCAAGCAGATCGAATCAAAGTTACGCGTCTACTCGGGCGAGAATCAAATCGATGCACTTATCCAAACCATGGATGATGATATACGCAGACTTCATATGGGATTGCAGGTGATTGAGAAGTGCGTGGAAATAGATGAGAGGGGCGCTACGCTTATCCAAAGGACCAGTGTTTGCATTATTGACAGCGTGGCTGAGCATATGAAGCGAGCTCTAGAGGAGCTGAAGATTGTCAGCGACAAATTCGAATCGGAGAATCTGCGAAAGCAAATTAATATAACTGCCGATGATATTCACCAGGGTCTCGAGATAACCCAGGGTACAATCAGATCGCAGGCACTGCTGCAGGAAGCTCAGGAATTGGAGGCAGCCAAGCATTTTACAGAAACCGTGGAAAAGATGCAGGATGTGCCCGAAAGCATTTCGTTTGCATCCATTTCGGAAGCCAATTTACCCAGTGAAGCGAGCGCCTTGAAGGAGATATGCCAGCCCGTGGCAAAGATTCAGGAAGCTCTGGAACGCGTTGAAATGGAGCTCTCAATGGAGGAGAATGAAGAGCAAATCTACAAAAAGGTGCACAAGAAGGTGCTTGATAGTATTGTGCAGCCAATTAAGGACCTGCAGAGCACCCTTCAATCAATTGAAGATAAAACAGAGTCTCTCGCGGGATCCGAATCAATCGAACAAAAGATTAATATGGCCATTCTAGATATTGTAACACCGCCGCTTTTTGAGCTCAACAAGGGGTTGGAGCTTATCCTAAATGAAAAGTCGGATAGCGTTGAAGCCGGCATGTTTACAGTTAGTACAGTGGAGTCGATGGTGCCTCCGCTTCAAGAGATTCAGAATGGATTGGCGCAGTTGGGTCAGGATCTTGGAAGTGGTCAGGCATCTGGCGAGGAAGCCACCTTAGATTTGGCAGACACACAGAAGCTTTTGCAATCTATTGCCCAAGCGGTTTTGCATTTCGAAACGAATATTGAAAGAATATCGGAACGGCTCAGTGATAACGTTAAGATTCGTCTACAAAATCTAAAGGACGAGCTGTCGGCTCTCATTGGCACTATTCTGGATAAGGATATAACTAGGCACCATGTCGAACTACTCGATAAGCTAAAACGTCCCATTGATGAGCTTAACTATTGCATACGTCAAACAGAGGTGAAGTCCACATCTGGTTCTTTAGCTGATCTGATTGAGCCACTCAGCTTATTGCAGGAGAATACCCAGAAAGGACAAGGACTACTGTTAGCATCACGAGAACGTGAGCCGGACAAGCAGGCTCTGCAGTCCCTTGAAAATATACGCAATATAATACGTAATGTTATAATTGACATTGAGGAGCACGAGTTTAAGATTTTGCAGCAGGAGATCCAGCAGGATGAGCAGCAAGCCGCACAGCAGGACAAATCCTTCAGTGCATTGCGCAAAGTTCTAGAGACGAAAGTCTCGCTCGAAGAATCCATTAGCAATATTGAAACTCTTCAACTGGCTCTTAATAGGATTAATGAGAATTCGAAGACAACGCCAAAGATCAAGGCCTCAGCGAATGAAGCTCAAGTTTCGCTCCTGCGAATCTTACAAATCGCCAAGGGATTGGCCACTTTTAGTGAGACAGAGACCACACTCAATTCGAATGAAGCCCAGACATCGCGCATTTTATTTGAAATGGGCAAAAGCTTTGCTGATCTGGCCAAGACCCTGGATAATCCAGCTGCAGATAATAATGAATTTAACGATGTTCTTAATAATTTCAACGATATCGTCGGTCAGCAGAGGGAAGCTTTAGATGAGAAACTTGCTTGGAATGCACTTGCCCTATCAAGTCCACTCTCGAGTTTTGTTCATGCACTGGAAAAGCTGCAACCGCTGAAGCAATCCGCCGAAGATTTATCCACATTGGATGATGTTTCTGTGCTTAAGTCCTTAGCCGAATCGCTGCCCACTGAACCAGAGGTACATACTGAAGATGAGGAAGTAAAAGACAGCGCAGTCGCTCATGACACCCCTAAGAAACCAGCTGAAGTCTTGCTCTCAGATCTAAACCATGGCATCGCAGCTGTCCTTTCCCACTGTGAAGACCTGGATGTGGCTTCGTTGCAAGGTGAAGCAGGTGAACAGCTGCAGGCAGCTATCATCAAAATGCAAGAGTTGCAAAGCAGTATTGCATTGGTGCAGGAAACCAACATTGTCGAGGCTGCCCAATCCTTCTCAGAGGGCACGGATCCAGGAACTTTTGCAGCAGCCATGTGCAGCTTGGAACGCTGTGTACTTGAGGTAGAGGAATGCATTGCACACAGTGGGACGGAAAGTCTAAAGGAACAGGAAATATCTAAGCTCAAGGCATTGGCAACACCTCTACATGATCTGAGGCAATATTGTGAACAGATCGATACTAATGCATTGGAACAGGCGCTTGATTTGTCTGCAGAGAATATATCGGACTTAAAGACCAGCGGATATCAGCAAACTGTTGAGGATGTTGCCAAGGAGGAAGCTGTTATTCTTGCGGAGCCTAAAGTGGAAGTCTTTGATGTACAACAAGGCGTGGAGAGTGGCATAAAACAGCTGGAAGCTTGTTTGGAAGTAACCAAGGCGGACAGTCATGAGGAACTACGCGAAGTTGGTGAAATAATGCAACAGCTAAACACGGACTTGAAGAAAATTCAAGAAGCGCTCATCTCAGGCAGCGATCAACAGGAAACGGTCTTGGCTCAGGCCAAAATTGCACGCACGATGTTTAAATTGAAGGAATGTTTAGTGCACACCTATGAATCGGGTCTTGTGGACTCCTTGGAGAATGTGGAAAGTGCATTCGAGGATATCTTACTGTCTTTGCCTGTGCTGGAGACGCAGCTTGCTCAGGAGATGTACACCAAAATCGAAAATACCTTTAAAAACTTTATCGCATACTGCGAACAACCCGCAATTCATCAGCAACAGTCGATGCACAATATTCGAAACAAGTTTGAAAAGCTCTTGAAATCCATACAAGCTGTAGCCGTTACGACCAACGTTGATATCGACAAGTCATCGACTTTAATGATTAATCTACAAACAAATCTCATGGCCACATTCAGAGCTCTTAACGAGATCACCGAAGTAGTGAAAAACGATTTATCAAGCGGACTACTCAACACCCAAACTAGTCTAATCGGAGTATTTGATTTTATTGAGAACAATGAAAATACAATTCGCATAATTGAATTGCTGCAAGAAATCGATGCCATATCTGCAGAGCTAAAAAATTTGTCTCTAGTTCCTATCACAGCATCAAAACCTATCGATATCAGTGCGATTATCGAAAATGTAGCATCGGGCAAAGCATTCCTGACTGAAATCGAACAAGGACTACAAAACGATAATCCACTGAGCGTTAAATTACTCGACGAAAATATCACTGAAATTGGTCAATTGGAGTCTACGCTCCTTCAAATCGAAAACGAGATTTTATCTCAGCCGCAGCTTGCACAAATCACAACAGAGCAACTGGAGCTTATTTCGACTGTTCAGCTGCAAATTACCAACCTTCAGGAAAAGCTAACTCGACTTAGTGCATCCCTTACAGTGGAAGAAACCCAGCCTACAATTGAGAGCCAAGAAATTGTAGTATCGTTGGACACAACGGACGTTGTCCAACAGAAAACAGAAGCGACGGTTAAAAGGAAATTGGAAGAAGATTCTAAGCAAGCTACAATAAAAAAACCAAAAGACGAGATCGACGCAACTGCTTCCGAATCTAAAGATATTTTGAAAAAAGAAGAAATAAAAACTTCGATTGAGAAAGCCGAAGAATTGCAAAAAACTTTAAATATTAAATTCTTAGATTTGTGCAGTGTTATTGAGTCCAAAACAGCCCAACCTGAATTAAAGGCAATTATAGCCAATTGCAAACATTTAACAGAAAACTTCGAAGAATCTGACAAAATTGTTAAGGGTATTTTTAAACTCCGCGAGCACATTGTTCATACACATGATGGTAAATCAACTGAAGAACAAAAAGATATTGAAATGGTAGAAGCATTTATAGAATCACTTCTTGAGGCTTCTCCACAAGCATCGGAGAATATAATTAACAGTTACTTAAAAGAAATTAAGACGAACATAATTTTATCCAAGGCTGCAGTTAAGCTTTTAGACGATTCGGAACTGGGTGTTAAATCATCGTTGATAATACCAAAATTAGTTAAGCTTGAAAATATTTCCGAAAACATCAAGTCCAATCTGCGTATTGAAAAGTCCTCTGAAAAGATGGTTCACTTGCAACAAAACTTAATGGATATTTTTGTAATATTTGATGACCTTATGGATGATAAAACATCACCATTAAAGTCTCTGATTGAGAACATGAAATCTCTTCTTCTAGCAGAATATGATTACATAGAGAAACAACAAGGACAACTCCAAACAGCAACCGTTGAAGGTAAAATTCATAATATTACCAAACAAATTTTAAATGTTTCTGAAAAGTTGCAACAGCTCAACAATGATTTAATATCTAAGTCAGAAAGAAAGGATTCAGAAAAGAAAACTCCAAAGGCACAAAAAGCAGAAAAGGAAATATTTGAAGAACAGAAGGTGGACGGAAAACAGAAAAACAATCTACCAAGGATGCTGAAGAAAAGGCCCAACAAGGAGAAGTATCTGAAGTTGTTGCCGAGAAAGCTACTGAAGAAGACGTTCCTGAGAGTACGAAGCCCAACGTTAAGGATTCGGAAACTGAACCTCAAAAAGCAAAGGCAGCAGAAAAGGAATCAATGGAAGAACAGAAACTGGATGTCAAACAGAAAAAACAATCTGCTAAGGATGCTGAAGAGAAGGTCCAACAAGGAAAAGTATCTGAAGTTGTTGCCGAGAAAGCTACTGAAGAAAAGGTTGCTGAGAGTAAGAAGCCTGACGTTAAGGATTCGAAAACTAAACCTCAAAAGGCAGAGGTAGCAGAGAAGGAATCAATCGAAGAACAGAAACTGGATGTCAAACAGAAAAAACACTCTGCTAAGGATACTGAAGAGAAGGCCCAACAAGGAGAAGTATCTGAAGTCGTTGCCGAGAAAGCTACTGAAGAAAAGGTTCCTGAGAGTAAGAAGCCTGACGCTAAGGATTCGGAAACTGAACCACAAAAGGCAAAGGTAACAGAGAAGGAATCAATCGAAGAACAGAAACTGGATGTGCAACAGAAAAAACAGTCTGCTAAGGATACTGAAGAGAAGGCCCAACAAGGAGAAGTATCTGAAGTCGTTGCCGAGAAAGCTACTGAAGAAAAGGTTGCTGAGAGTAAGAAGCCTGACGTTAAGGATTCGGAAACTGAACCACAAAAGGCAAAGGTAGCAGAGAAGGAATCAATTGAAGAGCAAACGGTGGACGCAAAAGAAATGAAACAGTCTGCTAAAGATGCTGAAGAGAAAGCCCAACAAGTAGAAGTATCTGAAGTTGTTGCCGAGAAAGCTACTGCAGAAAAAACGCGAGAGAGTAAGAAATCTGAATCTCACGTTCAACAGGGGAGTGACAAAGAATATGTAGAAGATCAGAAATTAAATGAAAAAAAAAGGAAAAAGTTAAGTGATGATAAGGATGAACAAGAACTTTTTAAAAATAATTTGCAAGTATGCTTTTTGGATATGCTAAAAGCTTCGGACTTGGAAATATCCAATGAGAATTTGGAACTTATTGTTAATGAAAGTAACGAAATACTCGAAAATCTAGAAGATTTTGAAAAGGTTGCTAAGTACATATTTAAACTCCGTGAGCACATTGTTCATACATACGATGGTAAATCAACTGAAGAACAAACTAGAAATGAGATAGTAGAATCATTTATTGAATCTTTACTTGCGGCATCTCCACTTGCTGCGGAAAGCGTTATAGGACATTACATTAAAGAAATTGAAAAAAATGTTATTTTAACAAAAGCTGCTGTTCAACTAATAGACGAGACTCATATGTTTACTAAGCCTTCATTACTTATCCCGAAATTGGTAAATCTTGAAAATATTTCAAAGAATTTTAAAAGTAAGCAAGATATTGAAAACGGCTCTGAAATGATGAGCCATTTACAACAAAACCTAATGGAAATTTTTATGATACTTGATGACCTCTTGGATGATAATACTGCAAATTTAAAACCTCTCATTGATGAAATAAAATCTGTTGTTCTAGCAGAATATGATTATATTGAGAAAAAACAAGGGCAGCTCCAAACTGTAACTATTGAAGAAAAAATTCATAACATTACAAAAAAAATGTTACAGCTTTGCGAAACATTGCAAAAGGCCAACCAAGATTTAGTTGTAGAAAAGCCTAAGGAACAGCAAATACCCCAAACGTCACAAGACGAACTGATTGACGAAAAGAGAGTAAAACAAGTCTCTGAAGATAAAGATTCCAGACCTGATCCCCAAAAGTCAGAAACCCCAGAACACGATACAAATCAAAATAAATCTTTAAAAAAAGATACAGTGGATAATGAAAAATTATTGACACGAACTTTACACGATAAGTTTTTGGAAATGGTTAAAGCTGCTGAATCGGATGTATTAAACGAAGGGTTGCGACTCATTGTTATTGAAAGCAATAAAATAATCGAAAATCTAGAAGAAACTGACAAGGTTGCGAAGTCTATATTTAAACTTCGTGAGCACATTGTTCATACATATGATGGTAAATCAACTGAAGAACAAAAAGATATTGAAATGGTAGAAGCATTTATAGAATCACTTCTTGAGGCTTCTCCACAAGCATCGGAGAATATAATTAACAGTTACTTAAAAGAAATTAAGACGAACATAATTTTATCCAAGGCTGCAGTTAAGCTTTTAGGCGATTCGGAACTGGGTGTTAAATCATCGTTGATAATACCAAAATTAGTTAAGCTTGAAAATATTTCCGAAAACATCAAGTCCAATCTACATATTGAAAAGTCCTCTGAAAAGATGGTTCACTTGCAACAAAACTTAATGGATATTTTTGTAATATTTGATGACCTTATGGATGATAAAACATCACCATTAAAGTCTCTGATTGAGAACATGAAATCTCTTCTTCTAGCAGAATATGATTACATAGAGAAACAACAAGGACAACTCCAAACAGCAACCGTTGAAGGTAAAATTCATAATATTACCAAACAAATTTTAAATGTTTCTGAAAAGTTGCAACAGCTCAACAATGATTTAATATCTAAGTCAGAAAGAAAGGATTCAGAAAAGAAAACTCCAAAGGCACAAAAAGCAGAAAAGGAAATATTTGAAGAACAGAAGGTGGACGGAAAACAGAAAAAACAATCTACCAAGGATGCTGAAGAGAAGGCCCAACAAGGAGAAGTATCTGAAGTTGTTGCCGAGAAAGTTACTGAAGAAGACGTTCCTGAGAGTACGAAGCCCAACGTTAAGGATTCGGAAACTGAACCTCAAAAAGCAAAGGCAGCAGAAAAGGAATCAATGGAAGAACAGAAACTGGATGTCAAACAGAAAAAACACTCTGCTAAGGATACTGAAGAGAAGGCCCAACAAGGAGAAGTATCTGAAATCGTTGCCGAGAAAGCTACTGAAGAAAAGGTTCCTGAGAGTAAGAAGCCTGACGTTAAGGATACGGAAACTGAACCACAGAAAGGAAAGGTAGCAGAGAAGGAATCAATCGAAGAACAGAAACTGGATGTCAAACAGATAAAACACTCTGCTAAGGATACTGAAGAGAAGGCCCAACAAGGAGAAGTATCTGAAGTCGTTGCCGAGAAAGCTACTGAAGAAAAGGTTCCTGAGAGTAAGAAGCATGACGTTAAGGATTCGGAAACTGAACCACAAAAGGCAAAGGTAGCAGAGAAGGAATCAATCGAAGAACAGAAACTGGATGTGCAACAGAAAAAACAGTCTGCTAAGGATACTGAAGAGAAGGTCCAACAAGAAGAAGTAACTGAAGTCGTTGCCGAGAAAGCTACTGAAGAAAAGGTTCCTGAGAGTAAGAAGCCCGACGTTAAGGATTCGGAAACTGTACTACAGAAAGGAAAGGTAGCAGAGAAGGAGTCAATCGAAGAACAGAAACTGGTTGTGCAACAGAAAAAACAGTCTGCTAAAGATGCTGAAGAGAAGTCCCAACAGGCAGAAGTATCTGAAGTTGTTGCCGAGAAAGCTACTGAAGAAAAGATTGCTGAGAGTAAGAAGCCTGACGTTAAGGATTCGGAAACTGAACCTCAGAAAGGAAAAGTAGCAGATAAAGAATCAATTAAAGATCAGACGGTGGACGCAAAAGAGATGAAACAGTCTGCTAAAGATGCTGAAGAGAAGGTCCAACAAGGAGAAGTATCTGAAGTCGTTGCCGAGAAAGCTACTGAAGAAAAGGTTCCTGAGAGTAAGAAGCCTGACGTTAAGGATTCGGAAACTGTACTACAGAAAGGAAAGGTAGCAGAGAAGGAGTCAATCGAAGAACAGAAACTGGATGTGCAACAGAAAAAGCAGTCTGCTAAGGATACTGAAGAGAAGGCCCAACAAGGAGAAGTATCTGAAGTCGTTGCCGAGAAAGCTACTGAGGAAGCGGTTTCTAAGATTAAGAAGCTTGATGTTAAGGATTCGAAAACAGAACCACAGAAAGGAAAGGTAGCAGAGAAGGAATCAATCGAAGAACAAAAACAGGATGTGAAACAGAAGAAACAGTCTGCTAAAGATGCTGAAGAGAAGGCCCAACAGGCAGAAGTATCTAAAGTTGTTGCCGAGAAAGCTACTGAAGAAAAGGTTCCTGAGAGTAAGAAGCCTGACGTTAAGGATTCGGAAACAGAACCACAGAAAGGAAAGTTAGTAGAGAAGGAATCAATCGAAGAACAGAAACTGGATGTGAAACAAAAGAAACAGTCTGCTAAGGATACTGAAGAGAAGGTCCAACAAGGAGAAGTATCTGAAGTCGTTGCCAAGAAAGCTACTGAAGAAAAGGTTGCTGAGGCTAAGAAGCATGACGTTAAGGATTCGGAAACTGAACCTCAAAAGGCAAAGGCAGCAGAGAAGAAATCAATCGAAGAGCAGAAGGTGGACGCAAAACAGATGAAACAGTCAGCTAAAGATGCTGAAGAGAAGGCCCAACAAGGAGAAGTATCTGAAGTCGTTGCCGAGAAAGCTACTAAGGAAAAGGTTTCTGAGATTAAGAAGCCCGACGTTAAGGATTCGGAAACTGAACCACAGAAAGGAAAGGTAGCAGAGAAGGAATCAATCGAAGAACAAAAACAGGATGTGAAACAGAAGAAACAGTCTGCTAAAGATGCTGAAGAGAAGGCCCACCAGGCAGAAGTATCTGAAGTTGTTGCCGAGATAGCTACTGAAGAAAAGGTTCCTGAGAGTAAGAAGCCTGACGTTAAGGATTCGGAAACAGAACCACAGAAAGGAAAGTTAGTAGAGAAGGAATCAATCGAAGAACAGAAACTGGATGTGAAACAAAAGAAACAGTCTGCTAAGGATACTGAAGAGAAGGTCCAACAAGGAGAAGTATCTGAAGTCGTTGCCGAGAAAGCTACTGAAGAAGGCGTTCCTGAGGGTAAGAAACCCGACGTTAAGGATTCGGAAACTGAACCTCAAAAGGCAAAGGCAGCAGAGAAGGTATCAATCGAAGAAAAGAAGCTGGATGTCAAACAGAAGAAACAGTCTGCTAAGGATGCTGAAGAGAAGGTCCGACAAGGAGAAGTATCTGAAGTCGTTGCCGAGAAAGCTACTGAAGAAGACGTTCCTGAGATTAAAAAGCCCGACGTTAAGGATTTGAAAACTGAACCACAGAAAGGAAAAGTAGCAGAGAAGGAATCAATTAAAGAGCAGACGGTGGATGCAAAAGAGATGAAACAGTCTGCTAAAGATGCTGATGAGAAGGTCCAACAAGGAGAAGTATCTGAAGTCGTTGCCGAGAAAGCTACTAAAGAAAACGTTCCTGAGAGTAAGAAGCCCGACGTTAAGGATTCGGAAACTGAACCACAGAAAGGAAAGGTAGCAGAGAAGGAATCAATCGAAGAACAGAAGCTGGATGTGAAACAGAAGAAACAATCTGCTAAGGATGCTGAAGCGAAGGCCCAACAAGGAGAAGTATCTGAAGTTGTTACCGAGAAAGCTACTGAAGAAGACGTTCCTGAGATTAAGAAGCCCGACGTTAAGGATTCGGAAACTAAACCACAAAGAGCGAAGGTGGGAGAAAAAGAAAATCCTGATCAGCATATTACAGAAGTTGAGGATCCAAGTGCACAGTCAAATAAAACATTCAAAGAAGATAAGGAAAAACTTTTAATAGATAATGTACATGTCAAGTTGCTCGATATTGTTAAGGCTTCTGAATCGCAGATATCAAACGAAAGGTTGCGACTCATTGTTATTGAAAGCAATAAAATAATCGAAAATCTAGAAGAAACTGACAAGGTTGCGAAGTCTATATTTAAACTTCGTGAACACATTGTTCATACATATGATGGTAAATCAACTGAAGAACAAAAAGATATTGAAATGGTAGAAGCATTTATAGAATCACTTCTTGAGGCTTCTCCACAAGCATCGGAGAATATAATTAACAGTTACTTAAGAGAAATTAAGACGAACATAATTTTATCCAAGGCTGCAGTTAAGCTTTTAGGCGATTCGGAACTGGGTGTTAAATCATCGTTGATAATACCAAAATTAGTTAAGCTTGAAAATATTTCCGAAAACATCAAGTCCAATCTACATATTGAAAGGTCCTCTGAAAAGATGGTTCACTTGCAACAAAACTTAATGGATATTTTTGTAATATTTGATGACCTTATGGATGATAGAACAACACCATTAAAGTCTCTGATTGAGAACATGAAATCTCTTCTTCTAGCAGAATATGATTACATAGAGAAACAACAAGGAAAACTCCAAACAGCAACCGTTGAAGGTAAAATTCATAACATTACCAAACAAATTTTAAATGTTTCTGAAAAGTTGCAACAGCTCAACAATGATTTAATATCTAAGTCAGAAATAAAGGATTCAGAAAAGAAATCTCCAAAGGCACAAAAAGCAGAAAAGGAAATATTTGAAGAACAGAAGGTGGACGGAAAACAGAAAAAACAATCTACCAAGGATGCTGAAGAAAAGGCCCAACAAGGAGAAGTATCTGAAGTTGTTGCCGAGAAAGCTACTGAAGAAGACGTTCCTGAGAGTACGAAGCCCAACGTTAAGGATTCGGAAACTGAACCTCAAAAAGCAAAGGCAGCAGAAAAGGAATCAATGGAAGAACAGAAACTGGATGTCAAACAGAAAAAACACTCTGCTAAGGATACTGAAGAGAAGGCCCAACAAGGAGAAGTATCTGAAGTCGTTGCCGAGAAAGCTACTGAAGAAAATGTTGCTGAGAGTAAGAAGCGTGACGTTAAGGATTCGGAAACTAAACCTCAAAAGGCAGAGGTAGCAGAGAAGGAATCAATCGAAGAACAGAAACTGGATGTCAAACAGATAAAACACTCTGCTAAGGATACTGAAGAGAAGGCCCAACAAGGAGAAGTATCTGAAATCGTTGCCGAGAAAGCTACTGAAGAAAAGGTTCCTGAGAGTAAGAAGCCTGACGTTAAGGATTCGGAAACTGAACCACAAAAGGCAAAGGTAGCAGAGAAGGAATCAATCGAAGAACAGAAACTGGATGTCAAACAGAAGAAACAATCTGCTAGGGATGCTGAAGAGAAGGTCCAACAAGGAGAAATATCTGAAGTTGTTGCCGAGAAAGCTACTGAAGAAAAGGTTCCTGAGAGTAAGAAGCCTGACGTTAAGGATTCGGAAAGTGTACTTCAGAAAGGAAAGGTAGCAGAGAAGGAATCAATCGAAGAACAGAAACTGGATGTCAAACAGATAAAACACTCTGCTAAGGATACTGAAGAGAAGGCCCAACAAGGAGAAGTATCTGAAATCGTTGCCGAGAAAGCTACTGAAGAAGACGTTCCTGAGAGTAAGAAGCCCGACGTTAAGGATTCGGAAACTGAACCTCAAAAGGCAAAGGCAGCAGAGAAGGAATCAATCGAAGAACAGAAACTGGATGTCAAACAGAAGAAACAATCTGCTAGGGATGCTGAAGAGAAGGTCCAACAAGGAGAAATATCTGAAGTTGTTGCCGAGAAAGCTACTGAAAAAAAGATTCCTGAGAGTAAGAAGCCTGACGTTAAGGATTCGGAAAGTGTACTTCAGAAAGGAAAGGTAGCAGAGAAGGAATCAATCGAAGAACAGAAACTGGATGTCAAACAGATAAAACACTCTGCTAAGGATACTGAAGAGAAGGCCCAACAAGGAGAAGTATCTGAAATCGTTGCCGAGAAAGCTACTGAAGAAGACGTTCCTGAGAGTAAGAAGCCCGACGTTAAGGATTCGGAAACTGAACCTCAAAAGGCAAAGGCAGCAGAGAAGGAATCAATCGAAGAAAAGAAGCTGGATGTGAAACAGAAGAAACCGTCTGCTAAGGATGCTGAAGAGAAGGCCCAACAAGGAGAAGTATCTGAAGTCGTTGCCGAGAAAGTTACTGAAGAAAAGGTTCCTGAGAGTAAGAAGCCTGACGTTAAGAATTCGGAAACTGAAGTTCAAAAGGCAAAGGCAGCAGAGAAGGAATCAATCGAAGAAAAGAAACTGGATGTGAAACAGAAGAAACAGTCTGCTAAAGATGCTGAAGAGAAGGCCCAACAAGGAGAAGTATCTGAAGTCGTTGCCGAGAAAGCTACTGAAGAAAAGGTTACTGAAAGTAAGAAGCCTGATGTTAAGGATTCGGAAACTGAACCTCAAAAGGCAAAGGCAGCAGAGAAGGAATCAATCGAAGAAAAGAAACTGGATGTGAAACAGAAGAAACAGTCTGCTAAAGATGCTGAAGAGAAGGCCCAACAAGGAGAAGTATCTGAAGTTGTTGCCGAGAAAGCTACTAAAGAAAAGGTTCCTGAGAGTAAGAAGTCTGACGTTAAGAATTCGGAAACTGAACCACAAAAGGCAAAGGCAGCAGAAAAGGAATCAATCGAAGAAAAGAAGCTGGATGTGAAACAGAAGAAACCGTCTGCTAAGGATGCTGAAGAGAAGGCCCAACAAGGAGAAGTATCTGAAGTCGTTGCCGAGAAAGCTACTGAAGAAAAGGTTCCTGAGAGTAAGAAGCCTGACGTTAAGAATTCGGAAACTGTACCACAAAAGGCAAAGGTGGCAAAGAAGAAATCAATTGAAGAAAAGAAGTTGGATATGAAACAAACACAACAGTCTCCTAAAGATGCTGAAGAGAAGGCCCAACGAGGAGAAGTATCTGAAGTCGTTGGCGAGAAAGCTACTGAAGAAAATTCTTCTGGGAATGAGCTCCGTGAAACTAAGGAAGAAAAGGTTCTAATAAGCAAAAATGAAACCGAGGCTCAAAGGCCAAAGAAGTTAGAAAAAGAATCTACTAAAGAACAAACACTTGAGAAACAGACTTTAAGTAAGTCTGATATATGCGAAGCCGAACCTAAAACTAAAGCAGATTACGTTAGACCAGAAGACATCAAAACATATAAGTCAATGGAGTCAGAGTACAGGGAAAGAAAGGAATCCCGGAGCGCGAAGCGGAAACCAACTATAGATTTAATGCTTACAAATCGTAATTCGGCAACAGGAAGTGATCTTAAGTTGACCTGTGGTATAACTGGTCAAGATATGGAAGTTCAATGGTTCAAGCAGAAGATACCGATTGAAAACGATGCCAAATACAAAATAACCTTGAACGATGGTTTATCCTGCCTTGAAATCAAATCAACAGAAATGAATGATTCTGGCATTTATCGATGCATAGCGTCTAATCGAAATGGAGAGGTAGAAACAAGCTGTCTTGTGACTATATACGAAGCACCTTCAACCAAATTTGGCACACCTCCAATATTTACACGCAACATTCGAGGTAAGTGCCTGTTTTACCTATGCAACCCGGTGATTTAGTGGTACAAATTTAAATTAAATTAACCTCAGATTGCAAATGAATCAATAAAGCACCTCAGTAAATAGGAAATAAATACATAAGAAAAATACATAATATACATTCCTATACTTCATTATGCTCAAGTATTCAAGTAATTTGGCTTGGCAAAGCTTCTGCATTTTAGGTTTGTGCTGAAAAATGTATATGTGTGGCTTATGAGAAGTTAAAGATCATTTATAGTTTAATTATATTATTATTTAAGTTATGTAGACGCCTCTATAAATAGATCATAGAAATTCGAATTACTTTTATATAATTGAATTTACTGCCTCTTTTAATTAAAAGTCTTCTAGCATTTAAATAGATTTATTTCAAATATATTTTTTTTTATTTTGGCAACAGTTGTGTTGCAAATATAAAAATAAGTGTACATATGTGTGTATATATATGTACATATATGCATATAAACAACTGCGGACAATACCGAAATTCGTAAAATTGTTTTTTTAGTATAACAATCGATTGGCAATTAGGATTCATTCGAGAAGGAATGTATTTTCGAATATTTTCACCACTTTGCGGACAGTCGTGAATCTTCTTTTGCATCGAACGGACGTCTGACGTCCTAAAAACTTAAAACTTTTTCGATCGAACCGTAGCGGGTTACATATTCGTATATATATATATATTAATTTATACATATACGACTCGTACGGATATATTTTTTATCGGTTTTTTCCCCCAACGAATTTTCATTTCCCCCCGTTATCCTGTGAAAAGAAAAAAAGCCAACAATTAATAAAATGGGTGGGACGGACGGCGATATTGAGCCACGGACTTCTGCAGAGCCGGAGGCAGCACCAGCGCAGGATTCGCTGCAGGTGCCAACGCAAAAGAAGCGTAAACTTAAGTCGCCTACTCCAGGAAGCTTACGCGGACGCAGTGCCACGCCAATACATGGCCGGAGCCAAACTCCGTTCACCTTGTATATGACACGTCGCAGTGCCACACCCTCAACATGGCGCAGCATAACGCCATTCTTGAAACGTGAAGAGAAAGAAAAAACTCCATTTGAATTGGGACGGGACATCAAGAGCCAAACCACATGCAACATCGCCGTCTTTGATCGGGCCCTGGTTATGGACATATCCGAGTCAATGGATGTGCAAAAGCCTGTGCGTTACATAACATCGGATTTGTCGGTTATCGATCGTGCTGCCGTAATGGACGTCTCCAATGTTGAGGTTATCTACGTGGTCGAGGAGTACGAAGAAGTTGAAGAGGAAGAGGAAATCATCGAAGAGGTCAAGCCCAAAAAGAAGGAAAAGAAACCGAGAAAGCCACGCACTGCTCGTAGGTCGATTGATAAGGACCAAAGTCCCTTAGGTCTATCGGAGTCTGAAGATCTTGGAGATTTTGGTGACGATAGAGAGGATAGCGTTGATTTTGAAGAGGATGAGCCAGTTAAGAAGGGCAAAAAGAAGGCTCCACCGAAAAAGAAAGAGAAAAAGGAAAAATCTCCCAGTCCAAAATTGACCTTGAAACTGGAGATGGGCGGTGGTCAAAAGGCAACTAAGAAAATGTTTGACCAGCCTCCAGCTCCTGCACCCAAACCGCCCCCAAAGAAGAGTAAGATGGTATTGCAAATGGAGGAACAGGCCAAAGCTGCAGCCAAGGCCGCTGAGGAAGCTGCCAATCGTGCTAAACCCAAGGGCGAGACATTTGAGGAGCGGCAGAAACGGTTAAAGGAGGAAAAGGAGGAGCAGGACCGTCTTGAAGCCGAGCAACGTGCCTTAGAAGAGGCGGAAGCTGAAGCCGAAGCTGAAGCGGAAGCCGAAGAAGACGAGGACGAATATCCCGAAGAGGGCGACGAGAGCACAGTTGCAGCTGATGGCGATTACAATGATGATGAAGACCTTGATCAATATCAAGATCAGGATCAGGAGGAGGAGGAAAACGAAGTCGATGCGGTTCCCGATCTTAAAGCCAAGAAACGTCGTGGCAGTGACGATTCCGATGACTTTGTCCGCCCCGATCCCCTTGAGGAGGAGCGCTGGCAACGTATTGCTGCCACGGAGGGCGAGGAATTCATGCAGCAGATGCGTAAATACAGTATCGCCAAGCGTATCAGCGAGAAGGAACGCGATGCCGATTGGCAACGCCGTCGGGAACAGGCTCGCCTGCCCAAGTTCATTAACTTTCTGTCCGATCGCACTGTCGAAGCTGGTCAGAGCGTACGCCTAGCCTGTGCCGTCGATGGACCCGAACTTTCCATTAAATGGTTCAAGGATGGCAGGCAGCTAGAGCGCGATGCGAATCATCGTATCATTAATAACAACAATATTTTAGTGCTGGAAGTAGTGAATACTACCATACTGGACTCTGGCGAGTATTCTTGCCAAATACTAAATCAAAATGACGAGGTTACGTCATCATGTATTGTTACTATTTACGAAGTGTTTAAGGACGAACCCAAACCTCCCTCCATACAGTATATCAAAGGTACTTCTCTCTAGCCGCATTCCCTATTCCAAATGCCTAACTTATAGGGTTTCTCAATATAATCTGTAGAATACTATCACTTGCGTGACGATGAGCTGACTATTGAGGGTCACGTGCACGGTGTACCGCGGCCCGTTGTTACCTGGTGGCGCGGCGCTTTCCAGGTGAAGCCCAGCTACAAGTTCACAATGCTTGAGGAGGCCCACGGCGTTTGCAAGCTACTGATCTACAAGCCGGGAAACAAGGACAGTGGTACCTATACCCTGAAGGCGATCAACTCAATCGGCGAGGCAATCATCAACCAGACGGTCGAAGTGGCAAAGAATCTGCACTATCACGTGCCCGGAATATTCCATGCGCGTGACAGAATTCAACTAGACAGCTTGAAGCAGGCCAAAGTGGCCATGGACGCTGCACTCAAGTCGAAGGCTGAATCGGATCAAAAGCGCGCCGAGGTTGAGGCTGAGCAGCAGCGTGTCCAGGCGGCACGTGCCCCACCCGAGCCACTTGTGCCTGCCAAGCAAAAGTTACATTTTGCCACCCAACTTCGCGATCGTATGGCACTGGAGGGCACAACCGTAAAGTTTGCGGCAACGGTCATTGGTCCTGATCCAAACACACGCTGGATGAAGGATGATAAATGGATGGTGATGAGCGAGAATATTAAAAATCTATCCGAAGAGGGTAAAGCCATTATTCAGATCACAAATGTCACTTCGGCCGATACTGGCGTATACAAATGTGTGGCAAAGAATGATCTGAGTGAAATCGAGACCTCATGCTACTTCAAGGTGTATGCGGCGCAAGCTGATGGCGACGAATCCGAGCCCATTTTTGCCCTGCCCCTGCGAGGTATTTTTATGAATGTGTATCTGTATCTGTATCTGTATCTGTATCAGCATATAGAAACGTATCTGTCTATGCATCTGCATCTACATTCGTTGCGTTTGTGTTGTCTTCTTCATTTTTTGTTACAAAGCCAACACGAGCATTAGCCAAAATTCGAAACTGTTTGTTTTCCAACGATCACAGTTCTCGATTGAGGTCGACCATGTACAAAAATAGTTGTACTGCTCAGACAATTGATTGAAGTGTTTGGTCTTCTTCTTAGATGTGTATCACTCCTCACAAAATGACTTGATTATCGATACGAAGGTGCGCGGCAATCCCCGTCCCGTAATCTCGTGGACGAAAGATCAAATACCCGTTGTGCTAGACGATCGTGTCGTACAAATCGAGCACTTGGATGGCGTTTGCGAGCTGATCGTTAACAAACCCACTCTTAATGACAACGGCATCTACGTTTGCACCGCCCAGAATAAATTGGGCAGTCAGTCGACCACCCACACGGTTGTTGTCGACACCACACATTCGTCGCGCCGCTCTAGCATATTATCGGCCATGCAAGAAGATTCAGCCGCTGAGGGTGGTGCCAAGTCCAAACCAAAGAAATTGCCCAAGAATGCTGAAAACGAGGGCGGTGAAGGTGGCTACGAGCGACGCAGTCGTATGCCCGATCCGTCACCCAAGCAAATGCTCTATTTCACGGTCAATCTATCCAATCGCTACGTAGCCGAAGGCTCCAAGGTCAAGCTACAAGCGGTTATCGGCGGACCCGAGCCCACCATCAAATGGCAAAAGGATGAACAAAATGTACAATACGGACCTCGTATTCGAAACATGAATCGCGACAGCTTGGCCGTGTTGGAATTCCTTAATGCACAGCCCGAGGACTCCGGCACCTATACGATAATAGCACAAAACGAATTTTGCAAGATCACCACATCGGCCCTGCTACACGTCTATCAGCCGAAGGTCAACACCGATGTGCAGCCCGTGTTTATACGCTCTCTGAAAGGTAAGAGCCGAACGCATCTATTTTGTCGTTTTGTTCGTCTCAGCAGATATCAAATCGGATCTATGAATAGATCGAAGACAAATGCAATTGTTATTCGAGATTATGCAATAGATTTGGTGAGGTACGTGTTGTTTTTGTTCAGTTTATGTGTTGCGTGTTTATGTAACATAAGACTATTGAATATCTTCAACTACCTCCACCTCCTTCAGAGAATTATCATCTGAACTCGAATGAACTTATACTGGAGACAGCTGTGCGGGGTCAGCCAACACCTCAGGTGCAGTGGTTCAAGGACAGCATTGAGATTCAAAGTGACGGACGCAATCAGATAATTGAACATCAGGATGGCACTTGTGAGCTAATTATTGATCGGCCAGATAACAAGGATTCCGGCAAGTATGTGGTCAAAGCGGAGAATCGAGCTGGCAAAATGGAGATTTCTCATTATGTGCTGTTTGAGGGCAAGGCCTCGCACATTGCGGACAACATTCACGGAGTGTTCCATGCAGACAAAAGTTTGATGCGGCCCAAAGAGGTCGAAAAGCCAGCTGTGAAACCTGCTCCAGTAGCTGCTGATGAAGCAGCTGAGGGTGAAGAGGGTAAGGGAAAGCGCCGTGGCCGAAAGAAGGACGATCCTGAAGATGAGGGCGTATCTTCAGCCACGGACTACGCCTCCGATACAGCAAGCATGTCCAGTAAGCGGCGCGAGAAGAACATTGGTATACACTTTACAACCTCCATGAGGGATCGCGTTGTGGCTGAAGGTTCGAAGGTGAAAATCTCATGTTTCCTGGAGGCAAAGGAACCCAATGTGAAATGGTTCAAGGATGAAGAACCCATTCAAAATGGACCCAAGATTCGAGGACGGTACAGCGAAGGTCTTTGCCTTTTGGAGATTAATAGCGCCACGGAGGAGGACAATGGCGAGTACAAGTGTTGGGGACGTGATGAAACTGGTGAGGCATCCACTTCCTGCCGGTTAGAGGTCTATGCAGACCCTGGCACTGGTGATGTACCACCAACTTTCACGCGCAACATCAAGGATACGCTACACGGCAAGATTAACGAGCTGCAGCTGGACGTACATGTGAGAGGTCTGCCAACGCCTTCAGTCTCATGGTACAAGGATGGTGTGAAGATCGAGAACAACGAAAAGTATCATCAGGTAGATCACGATGACGGCACTTGTGAAATGTTCATCAGCCATCCAAAGCCAGCCGACAGCGGCAAATACGTTTGCCAGGCCGAGAACCGGGAGGGGCAAACGGAAATCGTGCACATGGTCACGGTTGAGCCGCGCGTACGCGTACGTCCGATGTCGCCACCCAGAGAGGGCCGGCCGCCAGCCAAGCCAGCTGGTGAGGATGATGAACCAGCCGCTGAAGGAGTGGAAGGTGAAGGGGAAGGTGAAGTAACTGAAAAGAGAGTACGAAAGCCCAAGAAAGATGATGAAGAGCAGACCAGCTCTAGGCGCGAAGTTCCACCTCCACCAGATCTAAAGAAGCGTCTCTATTTCCGTAACTTCCTATCAAATCGCACTGTTAAGACAGGCAGCAACGTTAAATGGATGGTAAACATTGATGGACCGGAGCCAACGGCTAAGTGGTTCCACGGCGATCAGCCAATTGCCTTCGGGCCCAAGAGCAAAATGTCCATGCAGGATGGCATTGCCTGGCTCAATCTAGTGGGCGTAACGGAAGAGGATGCTGGCGAATATACGTTGCGTGTAAGAGGTCCGGAAAATGAAATTGTTAGCACTTGCAACCTGTTCGTTTACAGCACTGGTAAAGTTGAGGTCATCACTCCCACTTTCACAGTGGGCATTAAAGGTATGCATAAGCGGGTTAGGTAATTCTTTGTACTCAAATGTTCACCCAAGTGCGTCCAAGTAAACGTTAAGGTATCTCGTTAGTTTTATTTAAGTGCTTAATACTAGAATCAGAAACCAATCCCATGTTAATGTTGTGATTGTCTTATTTTGTTTGTGGATTGTCTTTTTGTGTTCGCACCTTCCAGATTCATATCAGTCCCAAGACAATCGACTTACGCTCGAGTGCAAGGTGTCAGGTAGTCCCAAGCCAAATATCTACTGGCAGCGGGACAACACACTGCTGCCTCTCGATACGTCCAAGTATGAGTATGCCGAGCTGAGTGATAGCATCAAGCAGCTGACTATCACATCCTTTGGCAGTGAGGATACTGGATTGTACACATGCTACGCAGAGAGCGAAAATGGTCAGATGAAGATAAGCAAGTTTGTTCAAGCCTCCGATTATGTAAGGGAGCGTGCAGTTGATAAGAAGGCTGCAGATCAGCCCACACAGAGCATCAAGACACAGGAAATCAGTCAGAGCACAGTGGGTGAGAATGCAGCAGCAGCGGCCAAGGCCAAGGCAAGGGAAGCAAAACTACGACTTAATTTGGAAACCAGCCTTAAGACTATGACAATCAGTAGCGGTAACAAGGCTCAACTGATATGCTATGTGACTGGTTTCATCGAGGACGTGCACTGGCTTAGAGATGACGAGCGTATCACAAAAGATGCCCGTCACAAGATCTACAATATCAACGGTGCAATTAGCCTCGAAATCTACGATGCCCGTACCGATGACAGTGGGAAGTACAGATGTATGGTCAAGAACAGCAAGCAATCAGTGGAGAGCACCGGGGAGCTAACTGTGCTGGACGAGACGAGCGGCCGGTTGCCTCGAAGCTTTTTGGAGGGAATTAAGAGTAAGTCAGAAACGAATTTATACATTTTACTTTAACAACAAATGAACGCATTTGCAGAGTCCTACAATGCAGAACGAAATGAGATTGTGCTCAGCTGTCAGGTCCATGGACGCCCCAATGTAAGCTGGATGCGTGATGATCACACTATCTGTAACAATCGCTATAAGATTGTGGATGAGATTGGAGGCGAACGGAAGCTTATTATACGGAATCCCATATCCTCGGACTGCGGCATCTTTGCTTGCTATGCTGAGCATGAGGATCACATTGACTCCATCAGCACTTGCATAAAGGCAGCCGATTTAAAACGTCTTATTACTTACGATCACGAAACTGTATTGCTCGCTCAATCCCAATCGCAATCACAGCCACGAGAGCTGCCGGATGAGTATGTACGGTCCACTGCCCATGTAAACGGCAACTCTGATCTTCAACGCGCCGGAAATCGCGTCCTGCGAAGTGTAGCTCAGGGCAAACCCATATTCCATAGCTACTTGCACGACCGCACCATATCGGAAGGAGGCAATGTGCGCCTACTGTGCACAGTTTCTGGTGATGAGAACACGCACATCGAATGGTTAAAGAACCACAAGCCATTGCCAAGGGACTCTCGGTATCAGACGGTGTATCAGAATGGCGAAGCATCGTTGGAGATCTTCGCCGCAGTGGCAGATGACAGCGGCAATTACACCTGTTCGGCCATCAATGACTTTGGCGAGAGCCTCACCCATGCGCAACTGCGCATCTACAAGCATTTCAGGGAGGCATCTATGCCAAGTACTTTTGCACAGCCAATTCGAGGTATTCCACAAATCTAAGGATGAGCACCACATGAAGCTGTCTCCTAAACACACGCCTGCATACAGTCTCTTTGCTGTTCTAACCGCTTTCGTTTGTCAATTCCTCATTGTGAATTGTATTTATTAATAATTCTTTGCCTTATATCTTTTCACAGACACGTATTCTCTTAATGAGAATGAGTTGGTTCTCGATTGCCGTGTGCGGGGCCAGCCCCGTCCAGAGATTCAATGGATGAAGGGCAACGATATGATTAGAAACGATGAGAAATATCAACAGACAGATCAAGCTGACGGTTACTCCAAGCTGGTTATACGTAATCCCGTCGAAAAGGACTCTGGCATATACTCCTGCGTAGCAACGAACGAAGGTGCCCAAAACAAAATGACCCATCAGGTGGACTTTGTGGGACGTGAGCGTTTCACTCTGGAGAAAACGCATGGCTTCTTCCATCGTGATCCCAACAAGCCCCACTTCCTCGCTCCACTGGGTAATCAGACCGTTTGCAATGGCGGCACTGTCGCCATCTCGGCTGAGTTTATGCAGTCGAGCACGCCCATTGAAGTCAAGTGGTATCGCGATCGCAAAGCTGTGGATGGTCCCAATGTGACCACATTCAATGAACGTGGTGTCTACACGCTGGCCATCATGAATGCCGGTGCTGAGCATGAAGGTACATACACTTGTCTGGCCTCGAATGCCTTTGGACGCATTGAGTCGCATGTCAATATTGACGTCGCCGTGGGTGCCGAGAAGAACGAACGTCCGCCCCTCTTCCTGTCCCGGCCTGAAACTGAAATGAAGATCGCTGTTGGCGATCCGTTCTCGCTCTCCTTCCGTATTGCGGGTGATCCGAAGCCGAAGCGTAAGTTGTCTTTAAACCTAGACACTATTAGGCTATTCTTAATTTCTTTGTTTTAATTACCTCGTCAGTGGTGTTCATGAAGGGTACCAAGGATATAACCCAGTCGGATCGTGTTAGCAAAGAGGTATCCGATGACTATACCAGATTCACAGTGCAAAAGTCGCAGATCTCCGACTCCGGCACCTATTTCGTTGTTGCACGTAACGATTTTGGCACGGATAGAATATTCGTTACAATTACAGTACGTACTGCCTACAAATACTTGTTGCGTTATTTGTGAGCTCTCGCTGTTCCTGAATGTTTGGCTATTGATCTAATGCTTTTGCTAACTAACCTTTGCTATTCTCTCTCTCTCTTTCTTTCTATTTCTTTTTACGCTTTTTCTAGATTAAAACGCCCAAAAAGAAAGAATAAAGCTTATTTCAATTATATTTATATATTGTTTGCGCAAATTTAAACGCCTCCCTAAACGCACCAAAATATTTATGCTCTAAGTCAACTTCCCGACTCTATGTGTTCATTCAAATAAACAATAATATCGTTCTGACTACAAAAACTTATAGGTTAACCCCCGCGCTCGCTCTGAAACCCCAACGCAACCACGTTGGGGCCAACCTCTGGACAGTTACAGTGAAACTTCTTATTTCAGAGGTAAGTAAATCATATTTCTGTTTCATACGCGTGTATTGTATTTCATTTCCGTTTCATTTAGTGGTTTCTATGTGGTAAAGTCTACTTCCTTTATTCTTCTCTTGTTTCATTCCGTTTGTCCGTTTCTTGTCCAAGTTAATCAAAAGTCAGTGTTTCTTTTCTTAGTCTTATCTCAAATATGACTTGCATATTTTGCAGATCGCTTCTTCTTCAACTTGTTTGCCTTCTGTGCCGTTAATCAAGAAACTTCTCAAAAGCAATTTCCTGTGAGATTCAATGATTGCCCAATACATACAAAAATTATCCGTGTATTTAACTTATCTTTTGTTAGTATATTTAAACGATTGACTTATTTACGTATTTTATTATGGTATACAAATAGCGTATTATACAAAGCACAACAATCCAGCTTATACATTTACGTAGTCGAAAAAAAGAAAATAAAATATATATTTCTCCGGGGCGTATTGCGTTTGATTTCCCATTTCTCTAAACTCTAAACTTCCATATCATTTATACCAATTCACACTTTACACAGATCCACCAGCCTGCATTTCCACCGAACCGCTGGTCGTTGACTCCGGACCCACTCACATCTCCTTATCTTGGGGCAAGCCCGTGAGCGCAAACTCCGCACCGGTCATTGCCTACAAAGTGGAGGCTTGGATCGTTGGTCATGAGGGTGGCGCCTATTGGCGCGAGTTGGGTCTAACGCCAATTAATTCATTTGACGCCTTCAATCTGAAGCCAAATGTCGAATACCATTTCCGAGTGACGCCCAAGAATCGTTATGGCTGGGGACCGGCAGTCCAGACCAGTTCTGCCCTGCAAGTAGGCGGTGTCGAGTGTTTGCCGGAGTTTGTTAAGATTCTGCCTGGACAGGTGAAGGCATTGCTCGGCTCCTCCTTTACGCTGCAGTGCAACATGCGTGGCGCACCACGTCCAAAAATTACATGGTATAAGGATGGCATTCAGTTGAGCAGTAGCTCAGACCGTGTCAAGATTCGCCAGATTGGATCCACGTGTGCTCTCACCATAGCCACAGTTAGTGAGCTCGATTGTGGACGTTACACCTGCGAGGCAACCAATTCGAAGGGACGTGTCTCAACCTTTGCACGCCTTCAAGTCGTCTCTGATCCTCGGCTCTACGAGGCGGACTCAAGGCTCAAGGAAATTGCCCACGGACGCCATCCGGCCGAACTGGGTGAATCGCTGCCAATTTTCACAATGCGTCTGCGTGATCGTCGTGTTCAGGTCACCTATCCCGTCCGTCTTACCTGCCAAATTGTGGGCTATCCCGCACCGGATATACTCTGGTACAAGGATGGCCACCTCATCAGCTGTGATAGGCGTCATCTTATCACAGCGGAGGGTCAATTCTTTACGCTGGAAATAGCAGCCACCACGCTGGATGACAGCGGCAACTACACCTGCACGGCCAAGAACGAACTGGGTTCCGTGTCCTGCCACAGCTGCCTGGTGGTGGACAAGGGCATACGGGCCTACATCTCACCCGACTTTTATGTGCCACTCGATCCATTCTATGTGTTCCAAGAAGGTGCAGAAATTCGTCTGTCCACCAAGGTGGAAGCGTATCCCGCTGTGGGCGTCACCTGGCATCGCAACGGAATGCGCTTGCGTCCCAGTCGTCGCATATCCGCCACCCTTGATTCCACTGGCTATGTGGAGCTAATCATTGCCGAGGCCACGCCACGTGATGCTGGCATTTACGTTTGTGTGGCCTCCAATGTGGTCGGTAAGGTGGAAACCATTTGCCGTGTGGCCATCGAAGAGAGCGAAGCATCTGCAGCAACGCAACGCGCACTAGAAATACCCAGCATTAAAACGAGCGATATGCCGTAAGTAGTAAAATCTTAGTCTGAAACTGGGAGAATCCTCTATAAATTACCTTTATAATGCAATCCTGCAGTTACTCCAAGGAGCCGCTGTTTGTGGTGAAGCCGCGCTCCAGCGAAGCCTACGAGGGGGACAACGTCATCATATTCTGCGAGGTGGTCGGCGATCCCAAGCCCGAAGTTGTCTGGCTGCGTGATTTTCTAAATGTGAGTAAATATCATTCCGTCAAGTGACGTCAGCAGCGTTTAAGCCAGTGGCATGCTCCCCGTTTCTGACTCAGTTGCATTCTCGGCGCCAACAAATGTGGGTCGCAGTCGCAGTCTCCGCGTTCGTATCTCGTTGCAATATCATAAATTCAAGTGCAAGTGCGCCAACGCCGAAATAAATAACCAAACAGTCTGTTCAGTTAGTTCTGTTGGCCCTACTCGCATTCAGGAAATAAATTAAAATACAATTTCCATCTTGATTTCCGCACTATTTGCATAAATATATAAAAAGTGCAAACTATTTAAAAAGGTGTCACAGTCCAATCGAAATTCTAATTTGCAACAGTTGTTCGTGCGGATAAATTTTTAAAATTTATCATTAAAGTTACAATTGATCCGCTTGATCGAACAAAGTGTTAAAAAAAGAAAGTCAAAAGTGTAGCAAAGGTAAAAGTTAAATTGGCAGAAATACCCGCTAAAACAATTTCAAATAAACTCTGTTTAGAATTTTAAGCCTCACTGCTTAAAGTGTTTTTTTAAACAAGTTTAAATTATTTGTAAGTTAAGTACTTATCACCATGAGCAGATGTTGGTATTAAAGCAGTTCAGCAAAAATTAATTTCAGTTCACATTCTAGACAAGAATATTGATGTATCATTGCTATTTTATTAGTCACTTATAACTATTACTGGTAATTACAGTCTTAAATAGCCCATAGATTACATTGAATCTATAGTAAATAATGTTATACTTATAATATAGCAAACAGCTAAGCAAAGTCCATTTAGGTGCAGCTTAAGCTTGTTTTAATTACCTGCTGTAAAGTGTCATAAGCATAGCTGCTGAGAGTAGAGACCCATACGCATAAGAATTCTTATCAAAATTATTATGTAGTGCTAACTTTTGAATGCGTGTCAAAATTGTAAAAGCCCCTTTTTCCCAAAGGGGACAACAATGCAGTTTTAAGCTGCAGCTGCTGCTTACTGCTTACTCGAATTACCAGTCACCTGCGTCACACGTAGCGCAGTCAATAGCACTTGTTATACAATTAACAGACACACACATAGCGATATACACATACATATAGTTATAGACATGGGCAGTTTAGTTCTTATAAAGCTGATCTGCTGTCAAACGCTAATTCAAGTTCAACCCATATCAAATAACATGCTTGTTTTTTTTATACAAACAATTACGAGTGTTGGCCAAAGCCAAAAAGGCAACAGCAACAGCAACAGCAAAACCAGCAACAATAAACGGCTAAACGAGCAAAATTATTAGCCACAATCGTGCCGCTGCTCGTACCAAGGAAGCAGGAGGTCAGGGTGGGCAACCCAACATACACACACACACCAGAACACACATTACGAGTTCCAGTTACCAGTTTTCCTATTGACAGTCACAAAATTAAATTTTGTGCTTATATGGCCATAAGCTTTGCACAACAACAATAACAATAACAACAACAACAATGCATATATCATGAATAAAGAACATATACGACTCTCATGATTCATTCATTCAGTGATCTCTGACAATCCTTATGGCTGGCTGCATTTTCAGCTAAAGCATTCCAAGTGTCAATTAATAAGAATATTTATCGTTTGTGTAATTGCAGCCGGAGTACTACAAGGACGCGCCACACTTTCGACGGATTGGCGAGGGGCCGGAGTATCGCTTGGAGATACCCAGCGCCAAATTGGACTTTACCGGCACTTATTCAGTTATTGCCAGCAATTGCCATGGCGAGGCCAAGGCTGTAATATCACTACAAATTTACGCCAAAGGTGAGTCAAAATATTTATAAAATTTATTGACTAGCAATTTATTTATTGTTGGGAGCATTTGTCATTTTTATAATGCTTGTGGATAAATGCTGACGATGCGTGGATACACCACTTCCTTCCAAAATTCATCCGCCATGCCAAGCAAGCTGCCCACGAACTCTGTATCCGCTTGGACCCAAACGTAGTGCAGGGCTCCGTTCGTCTCGAATGTGGGGCTGAGCACACAGTAAAGCGCTTTCTTCACATTGGCCAAAAACATTTGCGTTTGTATTTGGGCCATGTATTTTGGCGCAATGGACTCCCGTGCCTCGAGATATTTCTCAAAGTCCTCCTCAGTCTTTGGTGATTTGATTTCCACAATATGATCATCCGTTATGCCATCTGGTGCTCCGCACAAATAGGGATAATTTTCATGGAGCAGCAGACCACATTCTAGGTACTCCTTGTTCTCCAGTTTTTCGGTTTGTTTCAATATGAAACGCTTATGTTGTTTTTGCTGAACCCGATCATCGATATCTTCGTCACGTCCCTTGCAAAACAGCATGTTAAATATGTGTTCGTCTTCCTCCTGGGTTTTCCGGGTAGCAATCATATGGATCATAGAGCACCGAATCCGCATATATTGCGCTTCTATCCATAACTTTGATTTGTATTGCCGTTTGGTTACATCGCTGAGGCTTTCAAACAAACCAGTTTGCGCCTGCTGCTCGAGGTGTTGTGTAAAACTATGCACATCGTATATGTTGTATTCCGCAGATTTTAGAAGAATATGGTGTATAAGTATAGACTCGAATTCATCGGTTGTTTCAACGCACTGCCGATACAGCGCTGACTCCCGTCCGCAAATGGCAAGCTCCTCAAACACAGAATCCAGAAATGCGCGTTCCTCTCCCTCACTCGGGCTGGGCATATCATCATCTGCTTCGAAGCCTTGTAAGTCTTGACTGGGTACCATGTCCTTAATGCGTATTGCCTTTGTGGGATCCGGATGAACAAGAGCTTCCAGCTCATGGCCCCAGAATTCTATTACAGCTGTAGGATTTTTATCAGTGCTCTTATTGTGCAACCAAAATACAAAAGCCACTATATGCGGACAAACGCCTGTGGAAATACAAATTATGAATTCTATTCTATTGCAAATGGACAGTCTGCTTACCTACACCGGAGCACAAGCTACATTGTCCTTCAGTTATCGTATTTAAATCAGTCAGCACCTTTATGGCGACATTTGCATGGGTTTCCGTGTTGGCGAAGTCTGCCGCAGAGAAGACCAAAGCCTTTAATTCATATAGTTCGGCGGGATGGCGGCGCAGGTGTACATAGTCTATTAACAAATCGTTGCTATCTGAGGAGCTGAAATGTAAATATTATCATTAGCATCTTGTCTGAATAGATATACGATCTACACATGCAAATATTTATAATGAATATACTACTTATGTATATGCATATATATATATAGTAAAATAGGCGGCACTCACATATTGTCTGTGGCTGTGGCAAAGAAATTAAATACCATTCCACTGTTGATCGTGGGTATGCTGTGTATGTCTGCTTTACGGAACCCAGGTTCCAAGTCCATGGGCACAATTATTAAGCCGCGCATTTGTATTTGTTACATAAATTTTCACTTAAACCAAAAGAAAAACAAACGCGACGCTGAACTTAGCCGACAAACACAACAGGCTGCTGTGAAGAGTTGCTATAAATAGCTGAAACCAGGGCTGCAGCATATAACCATAAAGTAGCGATGATTCACCACGTTCAGCATTGCTCAACTGTTATGTAGGTTACTCATTTAAATTTGAAAAGTGCGCCAAATTAATACATTTTTATTGTATTTTGCAGATATACTTAAAGAAAATCGCATGGACAAAGTTCACACGCGACATGGGTGAGTACTCGGTGTCATATAAGAGTAATGCAACTTTTAAATAAATACTAACATATACATCTTAGTAACATTGAAACCTTGCCGCGCTTCGTACGCAACCTGCGTAACCTGCGCTGTTGCGATGGGGACGCTATATCCTTGGAGTGCCATGTGGAGGCCATGCCGGAACCCTTTATTATATGGGAGAAGGATGGCCACGTCTTACCCAGCGATAGAGACTACGTAATGTTATTTGATGGCGGTAAAGCCACGCTGAGTATTCCGCGGGTGTATCCTGAGGACGAGGGCGAATACACTTGTGTGGCCAAAAATTCAGTGGGTCGCACCCTATCATCAGCTTGCATTATTGTGGATGTGCCTGAGGAGAAGGAGAACATGCTCAGCCGCCAATTGGCACGGCCAAGTGCTTTGCTATCGGCCCACTCCACTCCACGTTCCACACCGCGCTCGACGCCCAACCGTAGCTTTTCACCAATGAGACTTTCCTACCGCACCAGCAGCATTGATCTGAATAGGGGTTCGGTGGAGCGCCGGCGTAGTGATGCACGTTGCATAACAGCGCCCAAATTCCTAGCCATTCCCTACAACCGAGTCGTGGAGGAGGGCGATAGTGTGCGTTTCCAATGCGCCATTGCGGGTCATCCCACTCCCTGGGCCACCTGGGACAAGGATGGTCTGATCGTTACGCCAACCGCACGATTGGCTGTTAAAGAAGTAGACGATCTGCGCTTCATTGAGATCAATGAAGTTGGCTTCGACGATGCAGGCCTGTATCGCATTACCCTAGAGAACGACTTTGGACGCATTGAAGCTACCGCTCGCTTGGACGTGATAAGCAGCTCACGTTACTCCAAATCCCCCTCGACACGTAGTGTACGCGCCACCTCCTCCCGACGCAATGCTTATCTATATCGAAGAATCATGGGCCCCTCAACAGGTACACAAATGACGTCAGCAACAATTGCGATTGTTTGATTAATGCAACAATCAATATTACAGCTATTGGCGGCCGCATGGCGTTGGCGAGCGGCTTTCGTGGCTCCTCCGTGCCCTCAGTGAGATTCTATCACAACAACATTGAGCTGGAACCCTCGGACCGGGTACATATTGTGCTACAGGTGGATGAGGCTATGCTTTTTGTGGATAACGTAACCTTGGAAGATGAGGGTGTCTATACCTGCATTATTAGCGGTGATCATGATCCCCTTATTAGCTCTATCGATGTCAAGTTCTATGACTCCAGTACTGAAATAAAACCTCGTCCCGCCTCAATCGCTGAGCCGCTGCCCGAGCTAACGAAATCCGTCGAGAGCGAGGTGATCGATCTCTGCTGTGCCATAGAAAGCTCCGAACCCTACAGCTACGTGTGGTTGCGCAATGGCGAAATTCTACCCGATAGTGAGGAGTTCAAGTGAGCATTGAGTAGACACATCTGTTTAGAACACCTATTCACTTAACTGTTGACTTTGCAGCTACATCGATCACGGCAACGGTTGTCTCTGTCTGCGCATCAACGACGCCTTTGACATTGACTCGGGCATCTACACCTGTCAGGTGTACACGACGGCCGCGGCTGATGAGAGCGAGAGCAACTGCGATTGCGATTGCAGCAGCAGCGGAGAGCTCTGCGTGCTAGAGCGCGATCTCACACAGAACGATGAGAGCGTCCAGCTGCTAAAGAGCCCGCTCCCGGTTGTTTGTGCCTCTGGAGTGGAAGCTCTCTTCTATGCGCGTGTTTTCCCCTGCGAAGCGGACGTCGAATGGTATCTCAATGGAAAACTCATCGGCGATGACTCACCAAACATGACGGTGCGTAAGACATAGCCAAAATATTCATGACCCCAAAAGTGAACTGCATATATCACACACCGATGTTTGTATACTCTTTCACAGTATACATCATTGATAGCTAAGTTGATCATGCGTATAAATTTCTTGATATTTTTCGTATACCCTTGCGTTGGGTAACCAATGACGCAATTTTTGGACTAAATATTGTCATAAATATTGCCTGGTTTCGTTTTCGCTTTCGTTTTCGTTCGGTCTTCAGAGGAGCTCTTGAGGAGCTCTTGAGGCTACCTTCCCGCTGGCCATTTCGGCAACAGAGTCGTAAAAAACAAAAGCGCTTCTCTTACACCTTGTCAACGGCGATTGTTGTGCGCTGAAAACAATAACAATAATACAATACACACCCATTTATTTAGACACATATAGGCACGCACACCATTGAAAACGAAGACCCCAAAAAGCAGCAAGTAAGAATATGACTAACGATCATACTCTGTTTTTAATCTGAACAGTAACCATACATACTTGCATTGCATGATCAATGGGGAAACAATATATGTAATAATTTGCAATTTGCCAGGGAACGTATTATATTCTTTACTCTTTTCACTTAATCTTATACTATTTGGCACATGGGCACGACTATAAACTAAGTGATTTTGCAAGCCATTTAACGAAACCAATATACCCCTTCTCCTTTGGGGAAACAGATTAAAATGCCGCGGCATACGCAACGCATGCAAACGATGTTAGCGTCGCCATCGCCGTCGCCGTCGCCGTCGTTGCCGCCAATTCGATCGGATGCGATTGCTCGATCGGAGAGCAAACGGCGTAGCACTCGTTCAATGGCTTTCAAGCTGCTCACACACCAACAGCGAGGAGCTGCTCGCCTTTAACAATTATACATATACATACATATATATAATTCAATTGTGGGGCGTGACAAGATGTCACAGGTAATGCAACTCACAATGCAACGATCCGCAACATCGATATCGTGGAACGTATACATATATACATACATATATATAGATAATGGATATCAAAGTAAATGTTGCTTAAAAGCGGGTCTGATAAGCGAAGCCCTCAACGAAATTGAGAGCGTGTTTTTGTAGCGTGAAAGTAACATTATTTGCGAAACTAAAAACCGAAACCGAAAACGTGCCCGAGTCTCCGCTTTGCTCGGCATTTTTTAGAAAAAAAAATATTTTAAAAATTGTTCTCAATAATTAATTGGTTGCTCGTCATTCTACGTTTGACACTGGCCGTTGGCGCCTCGCACTGCGGCTGTGTATTCAATTGTTCCAACACACATAAGCATCCATATATATAGATTTATGCATGTGTGTATTCAACAAACTTAACTAGGTGGATATTTCATTGCCTCGGTACTCAAGTATTTGCCCTTCCATGGTGCCAGATGTTTTCACACTTAAGCCTCGAGCGTACACACACACGTACAAACACTCAAACACACACTTACTAGCACTAAAACGTTTTGTCTTCATTACAGTTGGAGTCGTATCCAGAGAACGGAATCCGTTTGCTGCGCCTGCGGGACACACAGATCGGCCAGAGCGGTGAACTGCGTCTGCAAGTGAAACATCCACAGGCAGAGCGACGATCTCCATCTACACGCAGTTACACCAGCCTTCTCGTACTCCCCATTGACAATAACAAAAACAACAACTATAACAGCAACAGCAACAACAACAAGGAGCAGATTAACTTCTCGCTGGCTCCCAGCAGCTGTATTTTGCGACCACCGGAAGATTGCACCGCACTGATTGGCGCCGATGTCCAGCTGAGCGTTCACTATGAGCCATTCTCCAATACCAAAGTCATCTGGTACAAGGCGGTATGTATAGCAGCAGTTGCAATAGATATATATTTGATAGATATGTATTTGAGATAGGGTACGCCTGCTCAGAATATGCACAGAATAAGAACTTTACTTTTAGGTTATCAGTAGTCTCGATCAATATCAGAGAAGTCGATATATATTATCATGTCCATAGGTATTACTTACCGTCAAACAAATGCAGCATAAAACTCATATAATATTTACAGTACAAAAAATTTAAAACCTTCAGACAATATCATAAAAAAAATTAAACCAAATTATACTCAAGTAAAATTTTCAGTTTTGGGCTTACGTTAAAACTGCGGTTGGGATTCTATAAAAAGATTACCGCTCTACAATTGGAAGACTAACTTACGTAGAATAAGAAAAATAGGTTGGACATGACATTTAATACCGATCAAGAATGTACATACCTAAATTAACATATGTATATTTAATTGAATGAAAGGTGTGTTTCTTAGCTTATAGACTCGCCTTTCTGCTTACTTAACGATCCTACAGGTCTATTTGAATAGATCGAAATGCAAATTGTTTCACATTTTAACCAAATGCGGCACTTGCTCTTAGCTGTTGGGGATTGCAGTTGCGCAATGGGTTGACATGTGACCTAATTAGGTAAAATGTTGTCAACAGCTCGAAGATTAGCAGAGTTGTTATGCCCAAGATCTCATATCATGCTTTTTATCTACACAAGCCGCCTTATAGACAACCCAGCTGCTGGCTATCTAAATGCCCTGTTTTGGCTACATTAACTGGCCGCCAGTCCGTCGAATCTGGTGTCCAGTGTCTAGTCTAACTAGCTAGTTAGGGTCTAAGACTGTGTCACGATCAGTTTGCGGTATGAATGCGACTACGTAATTGTTATAAACCACAGACAAAAACAATGAAAATGAGGCGTCGGCGTCGGCGTCGGCGTCGACGTCGACGTCGCTTCAGTTGAACGTGTTTTCTGTGCGCATCGAAGGTTGGGCAAAGTACTCGCCGCAATAATTTTAATCCGACTTAAATACCTTTTCCTTTTGCCCACACTCAGTGTCATGCGATTGTGGAAGGCGCCAATGTGAGAATCCAGACTACGGCGGAGCAATCTACGCTTTATATAACGGACATCTCCGCTGATGACAGCGGCAAATACACGGTTGAAATAATGAACGAATACGGCGTAGAGGCAGCTGCCGCCTCGGTGGCCGTTGAGGGACCACCGGAGCCGCCAAGTGGACAGCCAAGCGTCTCGCTGGGCCCCGATCGAGTGGCCGTCGCCTGGTGTGGACCGCCCTACGATGGCGGCTGCATGATAACGGGTTTTATGTGAGTATTTACATATATACCGTATATATTCCATTTATTGCAATTGATTACTCCATCAGCATTGAGATGCAAAGCTGCAAGCCAACGGACTGTGATAGCGTTAAGGATGCTGCCGACTGGCAACAGGTGGCTCGGGTTGTCGATACCCTGGCCTACACTGTCAAGGATCTGCTGCCCCAGCTGCAATACAGATTTCGTGTGCGTGCCGAGAACATACACGGACGCAGTGCACCCAGTCAAGTTAGCCAACTGGTGCAGACGACTCGCTCAGCCTCATCAGCGGATGATGGACTAACTTACTTGTCAAATTCTTTGTGCTCTGTAAGTGTTCAGTCTGGTGGAGACTTCAAGGCACGGTTTGAGATCATCGAGGAGCTGGGCAAAGGAAGATTTGGTGTTGTTTACAAGGTGCAGGAACGCGCACAGCCCGATCAACTGCTGGCCGCCAAAGTGATCAAGTGCATCAAGTCCCGTGATCGGCAAAAAGTTCTCGAGGAGATATCCATAATGCGATCTCTGCAGCATCCCAAGCTTCTCCAGCTGGCCGCCTCCTTTGAGGGCGCACGTGAAATCGTCATGGTTATGGAATAGTAAGTGCCACCAAATTCTTTTACATGGATTCCCATTGATTCTATTCCATATACACAGCATTACGGGCGGAGAGCTCTTTGAACGCGTTGTTGCGGACGACTTTACGCTGACCGAGTTGGACTGCATTTTGTTTCTGCGGCAGGTGTGCGAAGGGGTCGCCTATATGCACAGCCAATCCGTTGTCCACCTGGATCTGAAGCCCGAGAACATAATGTGCCACACACGCACCAGCCACCAGATCAAGATCATAGACTTTGGACTGGCACAACGCCTGGATACCAAAGCGCCGGTTCGAGTGCTCTTCGGCACTCCGGAATTCATTCCGCCGGAGATCATAAGTTACGAACCCATTGACTTTAAGTCCGACATGTGGAGCGTTGGCGTCATTTGCTACGTACTGTGAGTATCCATGAGAAGTTCCCTTTTATATAATATAACCTAATCTCAAATTCATTTCCAGTCTGTCCGGACTGTCCCCTTTTATGGGCGACTCGGATGTGGAAACGTTTTCGAATATTACCCGTGCCGACTACGACTACGATGACGAGGCCTTCGATTGCGTGTATGTATTCCAAGTTGATCTTAAACTCCAGCAATTCCTAAACATAACTGCTTACAGCTCGCAAGAGGCCAAGGACTTCATCTCCCAGCTGCTGGTGCATCGCAAGGAGACGCGCCTGACTGCCCAGCAGTGTCTCGAATCCAAGTGGCTGTCTCAGCGCCATGACGAGAATCTCAGCAATAACAAAATCTGCACGGACAAGCTTAAGAAGTTCATAATACGACGCAAGTGGCAGGTGAGTCACGCCTTCCTTACAGCTATCCTAACTGACCGCTGCTCCGCTTTATTGTTTATGTTTAACCTCGCTTGTTCCAATGCTTTGCTATGCCTCTTGCTACTTGCCCACCTAGAAAACCGGGAATGCAATCCGAGCTTTGGGTCGAATGGCTACGTTGTCCGCGTCTCGCCGCAATTCGGCAATTGCGATGGGAGCCGGCAGTAGTCCTCGTCCCTCTATTTCTGGACTGGGCATGATGAGTGCCGCGAATGTTTGCGCCACCCAAATGGCCTCCTTGAACGAGGAGGAGGATGACTTTACTGGAGAGATGCCACACGTGGACAAGCGAAAGGCGACGGGCGTCCTGAAACTGCGCGACAAATCTCAGTGCAGCGAACGCAGTGATTCCGGTTATAGCGAATGCTCCAACGGTAGCCTGGGCACACAGGAGACGCTGCTCCTGACACTGGCCAAGAACAAGCTGGAGCAGATTGCGAAGGCCAGCCAAGGCGAGGCGTCTGACAATTCTACAACGGCATTCGCCAGCAGCGTTCCAGTCCTGGAGCTCTCTGCCAAAGGTGAAGCCATAATGCTCTCCGATTTCACCAATACGATAAAGATGCGCAAGAAATCTCTGGAGGACAGCTGCACTCGTGAGAAGCTTAAGCTGCATGCCAAACCCATTTGCGAGTCTAAGCTAAAGGTCTCTCAGCTGAAGCACAAGTTCCAGCAATCAAATGCTGTTGCAGCTGCAAATGCTGCTGCTGCAACTGCTGCTGCTGCAACTGCTGCTCCTGCAACTGCTGCTGCTGCTGCACATAACACACCTGCCGCAGAGCCCGAGAAAATCGCCAAGGTCGCGAGCGTGGGTCGCATGAATAAATGTAACAAATTGCTTGCCATTGGGCGACTTGCATAATACCCTGTAATCACACTTCTCGCTCTCTTGTTTCGTATAGATGTCGCAGCCTCCGGCAGCAGCGCCACTAAATCGAAACCTACTCAAACCCAATCTGTACCCAGCTCCCCGCTACCCCAGCGATCCGCAACGCCAACGCGGATGAGCACACGCGTCCGTGAGACCACGGAGCGTCTTGCCCAACAGCACACGGTCTCCAGCTCCCAGCGGCAGGCGAATCTTAGGGGGAGCGGAAGTGCCAATACAACTGGAAGTGGAAATGGGAACAATCATGGTCTTGCACATGAGTCACGTGCGCGGCGTCTCATCAACAGATTCAACGAAACGAAGCATATCACGTCCTAAATGTTATGATTTACTTAATTCACTTTATTATTGCAAATATTATGTGTTTTTTTTTTGTTGTTTGTAAAAAGAAACCCAAGGAAAATCTGTACGAAACACTCGAATATACATATGTAAAGGTATATATATATATATATATCTATATATATGGATGCGATTGCGAACTAAATTATAATCCAAATCCGACTCCAAAATGCACCCAATTACATAGCAAAAAGGCACAGCGCACTGCACTTAGGCTAGAAAAAGGCTAAATATTTAAATTATTGTATCGATTTATATACATATATCTATTTACCATACTAATTAAAGTTAATGTAACGAAGCCAACGCTGTCTAAATGTGGGCAAGATTCCAACAACAACAACCGAGCTACTTAAGAGAACCGATTCGAGAAGCAAAAGTAAGTTAAGTAACTCGCATATTTAGTTATGTGAAAGTGAGAAGCACTGAGAGAGGCGAAATGCTACTTTCTTTATATTATAACCATAACGAAGGCAAAGATTGGGCAAGCTTAAGAATAATTTTCAGATTTGTTATGCAAATGAAGTTTTAAAACGTGCAAGTTTTTTGTTACTCGGACTCGGTTTTCATTTAACGCATCGCTTCGCTTCTTACTTCCAAATCTGTACAGCTGATCTACTTAAACTTTTCTAATTTAGGTCAAGCAACTGTTGACATATTTGTAAAGTGTTAAAGCTAAGCGTAAAGGGAGAAGCGAAGCGAATAACGTCTTCACAAAACGCTTCTCTAAGTCGGATTTAATCTGCTCCCAGCTACCATGGCTCCGCTCCCTACACTAAATTCCCTCAAAAGGTTGCCCACTAGATTGATTCCTGTTGCTGCTCACGCGGCTTAAGGCGTACCCATAATCCGCCGGAGGCGCGAAGAGTGATGCGGTATGTGGCCTCGAACGTGGTCTTTCCAGGCACGGGCAACAGCTGATAGCTACGAAGAAGGCGGGACACAATTGTCTTGATCTCCAATATGGCAAACCGATTGCCGATGCAGTAGCGCGGGCCAGCGCTGAATGGAATAAAGGCATATGGATTTCGCTGCTCCACGTTCTCAGTACTAAAGCGTTCCGGCTTAAACTTCTCCGGCTCCGGATAGATGTGTTTCAAACGATGTGTCGCATATGGACAGATGAAGATGTTGCTGCCCGCCGGCAATGTGTAAGCACCCAGACGCACTTCCTCCCCCAGTTTGCGTGCAATGAGCGGTACGCTGGGATAGAGACGAAGTGCCTCCTTAATGCACATCTCCAAGTAGCGCATTTCACGTAAATCGCTCATTGTGGGCGCCCGATTGCTATGATCAAAAATCCGCTCCAACTCCTCGCAGCACTGATCCTGTGAGTCCGGATTCTGGGCCAATAGAAAGATGGTAAAGGCAACAGCAGCGCCCACAGAGTCCTGGCCAGCGAGCATAAATGTGCAGGCTTCGTTGATAATGTCCTCTTCGCTGAAGTCCGGATTGCTCTCGGAGATTTCAATCATGTAGTCCAGCAGACATTTCCGCTCCACATTGTTGTTGGCTGCATCCGCCATAATCTCACGGCGGCGTTTGATCATCTGTCGAGTAAACTCGTTGAGACGCTTCTTCTGATTCAGCTCATCGTTGGCCAACGATGTCAGCTGATAGATGGCATCCAGGAGCAGCCAGGGATGTGTAAAGCGTGCGGGCATCATCAACTTGCCCTTACGGAACGGTGAATCTTCCATTAGACCTTGGCCCTTCTTCTTGATGGGCACGCCCAACACGGCCTCTGAAAGAAGAGTTTAGACTAGAATTTGGCTTGGAATTGTATGGGTTGACGCACCATTGAGTATATCGACGACACAGTTGTTGACATATTTTGCTATGTTGATCTCAATGTCCAGCGCCGAGGCATCTAGGTGCTCGTTCAGCGACTGCGATGCATCCACAAAGGTATCAATGAACTTCTCCAAAAGGCTGAGATGAAATGCCGGCTGAATGAGCTTCCGATGGGTGCTCCACTTCACCCCGCTACTGGTGATCAAACCATTCCCCAGAAAATTATGCATCAGCCGGTAGAAAAACACCTTGTTCGTGTGCTTCTTAGATGAGAGTATGACCTGCAGATCCTCCGGCTGCAGCACCACAAAGAACGGAAACAAAAGCACCCAAATGCGAACCAGCGAACCATAAAGATCGAATGCCCTCGCAGCCTGTTTTCTCATGACTGTAAATAGAGGAAAGACATGGCGTATACTCAATAAAGTTTAATATTCAATTTAGCTACTCACGATCCTTCTCATTGATTAGCAGGCAGTTCCCCAAAAAGGGGAGCGAAGGCGGTCCGGAGAGTCGCAAAGATAAAATCACGGACTTCAGGTACGTTTGCAGGTGTGTGTAAAAGGTGTAAATGCTGAGGGAGAGCACCAGAAGAGCCAAAGCACTGTAAAGCTCCGACTTGGTGGCACGTTCAAGCTACATATGAGAAGAAGAGGGAGAGAGCGGGGTAGAGTAAATGTCTGTGTGTTTATGTGTGTGTTAAGTTAGTCTCTAAGTTAGTTTTGGCCAAGTGGCTACTCTCAATAATTTGTTTGCCATTTAGGCAATTTAATTAAGTGCGTAAAATATTTATTTGCCCAATTGGACCTCGAGTGTACTTCAGCTAAATTGCATTTAGATAAATATCTCACATATATTCATGTGCAACACACACTCACACATATGAAATGTAATTAACTGGGAACGTCATTAGCGTGTTTATTGAGGGGCTTGAACATCGTAATGAGTAACTCGTGGCATGTCGTAAGTTTTTGTAAACACTCATCATCCATAAAACTCCGAAATTATCATCGAAAGTGCCACACAAACGTGTGAATTACTTGGGACAACACGTCGTATGCGCGATTAATACACACATTGCCCACGCAAACACACACATAAGCACATACATCTCTCGGTATGTGTGTGTATTTAAAGTTGGATTTCATGTGGTCAAAATTTTAAGATTTCGGCAACGATTGTTTGTGGCTAAACGCAAGGACACGAGCTACATATACAGATTCGGATACTTATACAAATACATATGCATATAGATACAAATTAAGATATAGATAAGAGATATTAGGTTAGATACATATAAGCACAAACATATACTAATACATACACATGCAGATACAGAAGCAGATAGTTATTCACATACACATACACAAACAGATTGATACAGAAACAATTACATCCTATAGATACAGCTACATACATTTAGAGATATACAGATACGGACACATTAACATATACACATAAAGATACATCCACAATTACTGATGCAGTTACCGATGCAGATATATTTTTAAAAACCGAAAGATACAAATATACATTTACAGATACATTTGTATCTTTTGTAGCCTTCAGGGCCATAGTTGACAAGGAACAACGTCCATTCATAAATATAATACCAAACAAAATCACTTGATTAATGATGATCACCTGCTTCAGATCTTGGGAACAAGTTGTCTTTGGCCTTTTTCCTGACGGAATTTTGTTTTTTTTTTTCAAGTAAAACCTTAAACAATTAAATTCGAGCACTCGCTTGTCACATCTGTGAACGTTCGCTTGTCAACTTTTTTGTGACCCAGAAAATTAACAAATTACTCAAAAAAAAAATAAACTAATTGCACATAATAACGGGAACGAAATGTGTCATACCAATAAACTGAATACTTAACTATACTAATAAAATACCGTACCGAATCCAGCAATTAATTTAGCAAATAATTGAATTCCTAATCTAATTTGTTATTTGTATTTTAAGAGAAATGCAGCAGCAGCATTAAACATTTAAATATAGTGTTGGCACGAGATGGTAATAAAATGGTAATAAAAAGAGGAAACGGTACCCTTTAAAAGACATTCTTCCCATTTTTAACAAACACTGAATCATGAGAATCTTAGAATGGCGGAAATTGCGGTGCACACAAGCTAACCTTTAATATTAACATTATTTGATCACATAATACCCTAAAAAAAGTGACAAAAAAGGGTACATGCACATCCGAGCACGCACATGCACAAACACACACACACGTAGACCATAAGCACAAGATTCAGGGTCAATTGCGCATTGTGGTCGTAAAAGCCGTACATAAAAAGTATATATATACATAGATGTATTCAAAATTTAAAATATATATATATATATATAAATAATAAGCGAGTGAAGTACAGGTGCAGCATGGCAAATTAGATATGTGGCGATTATCAAATGGGCGCGTAACTTTCCGAAAGCGAAAGTCAATGGGATACCGCTCATAAACAATAACGGTTAACCTATAGACCACAGCGACAACAACGGCGACCGAGTGTGTGTGTTTGTGCCTGTGCGCGTTCGATACGGTTTTTATTTACATACGAGTGTTATGGTACATGGCTCTACATATATACATATATAAATTATATATATATACATATATGGGGACCAGCTACTTCTGTTCTCTCATAGGAAAAAAACGTCTTGTTACCCACTTCCATTTTGAACAAAACAATTCTGGTTATCAATCCATCAGTCATTCAATCAAGCAAACAGCAAATGGGAAATCTTGAATGAAGATGACGAACGTTAGAACATTTCTGTACGCATTTGTTGTTTTTGTTGTTTTGTTGTTTTGTTGTTAAGCTTCGTAGCCCTCTGGTAATGGATTCACATCGGGATTGTGGAAAAGGCTGCGCTCCCCATCGCCCCACGGAAATCGTTTGTTGCGTCGACGCAGATGCTCGTACTTGATAAATGGCTCTCGCGGCTGTTCCCCACTCTTGGATCTATATGCATTGAGCATGCAGAGGCCAATGGTTGGAGTGGCCACCAGGAATGTGACACGCTTCCAGAGGATCAAGCCGGTGGGCTTGCTGCCGAAGAACCACAGATTGCGATTAACCTGATTGATGCCAGGACGAACGAAACGGTCCCAAAATTGTGACATCTTAGTGCTTATCCTTTAGAATTTATCCAATTTTATCAAAATATTTATATATATATATATATTGTGAATATATATATATTGTATATATGTTTGTATTTACTACAGAGCTCGAAACGTGTTTGCCAGTTCGTTTTTGAAAGTAAATAAATGTAGGCTTAGGGCAAATCATAAAGCTACTCGATTCTATTTTGAATTTCTCGACAGGGCAACCACACAGATCGAAGCAATTAGGAACTTTCAAGGGGAGATTTTCAGCCAGGTCCAACAACCTTACTCCGGCTCTGAAGTGTGGATGAGGCCTAACCATCATCTAACCGATCATAATCATCTATCATAACCATTGACGATGTATAGCGAATTTGTATCCAAATTGTGTTTACACAATATTTTCACACCTGCCCACTAATAAATGTACATGATTATTTCACACTAATTCTATAAATTATCATCAGTCTTTTTTTTTCTGCCCAACCGAAAATTGAACAAAAAAGGTACACTGCAGTGCGCGATGGAACAACGTACTTGCCTTGCTTACAAGAAATATAAAAAATAAATGAGTTTATAAAAAGAAGATTTCTGTCAAAAGTTAGACACACATATATCAAACGATAATTGCGAAAAGTAACTATACATAAATTTCATCGCACAAAATTAAATTAAATTTCATGACATACAAATTATACTACTTACTTGTACCTTTTTTCAATCCCTCTCGCTCACTCTCACACACTCTCTCTCTCTCTCTCTTTCTCTCTCTCTCTCACTCTCTCTCTCTCTCTCTCTGTATATCTCTCTCTCTGTCTTTCTGTCTTGTTCTTTCCTACTAATTCCAATTCTTTTTAATAAAACTAATTTTAATTACTCATTTTTATATATTTTTTTAAATTCGTATTCCACTACCTTATGATAAAATTGTATTTCAGGACTTTATTTATTAAATAGTCAACAATCAATCAAATTTGTTAACAATAACAAAATTGATTCAAGGAACTATTTTATGCATCCCAAAAAAAAATTTCATTTCTTGTCCATTTATTTAATTGTTCAAAGTAAATGCTCATAAATCAATAAAACCTCGATTGCATTTTAATCTATTTTTTTTCGATTTTTATTAAAAAAGTAATCTTTTTAACAAATTTCGTTCTTAACAAATATTTCAAATTTTCTACAGTTTTATAAGTCTGGTTTAGATGTATATATTTTTAATTTCTCACTAACGAAAGAAATATTTAAATAATTTTTGTATTTTTATTTCTTTATAGAATTTAAATGTAAATTCGATTTTTATTCTACACTTTTACTTACAACCTTTTCCACTATCATATTTTATGATTTATTTAGTTTTATTAAGTTTATAATCTTTAATTTTCAGAATTAACACTGTCACCGATTTTTTAAGGGTTATAAATATTTATTACATATATAGTTCTTCACATGTGTATAGAATTTATGTAAACTGTCTTTCAAACGTCCTTTAAATCCACAAAGTTAATTTTTTTTTTATCAATTGCACAATTTACACACTCCGACAGTTGAATTTCAAATGGTGGATCTCGAGTCGGGCAACGTCTATTTATAAGCAAAAGTTCCGATTTTTACGCTGAGCTCCGACAAACAAACTTCGGAATAAAAGGCAAAACAAATTTTAAAATAAACGAAAAGCGATACGTGAGAAGTTGCCTTCAGAGATAAAGAAAGAGAAGCGCAGCAGCTACTTAAATAAAGAATTATGGGAGACAACATCCACATACTGCTATGAGGAATTAAATGAAGTGCTAAGTAATCAGAACTAGGAGTAGTCTATTATATACATATATGACATATGGAATTTGGGTATATCAACATAAAAAATATGTTGCTAGGGTCTTGACTCTTGCTCTTTAAAAATACTTCATACATTGTTCTAGATACTTGAACTACTTTAGGAATACTCCTATAACTAACTTAGTATCTACCAAGATATCTGCCGATATATGAAACTAAATACCACATATAGTATGAAGTCACGTTCCCGAAAGCTTTTTGCCTACTTCTAATTATCAATGTGTATACATGGATCTCACTTATTTGTCAGCATTAGAAAATTGATTGGACATTATGTAAATAATATCGGGAAGAATTGGCCAAATATTAACATCAACATTTCCGTGAAATTTCAATATGTTGACTCAATAATACTTGTTTATTTGACCATTCAAATTGGGAATTTATTGTCGAAACTTTGCATCTAGTTGGGCTGGCTGTAAAAATTTAAATATATAGCCTACTTTCAGGCGACGATGTTTTATGTGTATTTAAAATGAGCATGAAATAAAACAGAAGATGATAACAATAATAATTAGTCGACAGATAAAATTGGTTTTTAAGTTACAATTGGAATTTCAAAGATTGAACAGCCTTAATGATATACTATCACATAATATTATTCATTATATAGAAGATATACCATGGTAGCACAACTTGGTTTTTTACACCAAAGCATGGAAAGTACTGCGATCAGAGAACTCACTTAATAGAAATAAGACGTTTCAAGTTTTTCAAATAACACACCGAATCTTAATCAAATTTATTAATACAAAATATAAACAGGGCAAATTCTTATATTTATCTATATATGTATACATATTTGTAAAAGTTTTATGATAATAACCTATACAGAAACCCTGAACATATTTAACTTTACCCAAGCCGAAACATGAAAAAGTTGTAATGAAAAATGCATCGATAAGAAAGTGAGTCCCATATCTAAGATTTTAGTTTCTATATTTGCGTCTATAAATTGCTCAATGTTTGACTGCTTCAATTCCGTAGCGCATCAGCTCGATCAGTCCCAGTCTATTGGAGACCCAATAGATAAGCCCGCTCAGTATAAGGGTCTTGCTGATCCGATCCAATACATACATGCTATAACGATAACAATAGAACAACAGAATGAATTATATCAAATATAATTGGTATATATTATTATTGATCACATACAACCGCAGCTGAATGCGGGACTTGGGTAACGATGTCAGAGGTTCCTTCATTACATATTGACGCCCACCCAGAATGCTAATCCTCATATACTCATAGTCATCTACATCGTTGGTGTTGATCTTAAAGCTATGAAAACGAAATAGAGAGAATGAATTAAGGGTTAAGATAGGTATCCGCTATGGGAATTATATATGTGGACTGATTGACTGAAATAAAATAATTGAAACCTTCCATATTTAGAAAGAAGCATGAATCTGAGTGCATATACTGAGCATTATCATTGGTAGTTGGTCGTACATTTTGCGATCTTCCTCAGAGATTTCCTTGTATATTTGTTCAAAATGCGTTGATTTGAAATCCCAGTTCCGAGTAGTAAAGAATTGCAGAACCTCGAGGCCCACAGATATTTTTGTTTGCACTCGAATCATGCTAAAAGCAAAATACTATTTACCAACAATTTACAGGGTATTCATAAAGCAATTGTTAGCTCACAAGCGACGCTGACCAAAGATAGCCAAAAGGAAATCAATAATATAGGCGGGTAGCCACATAAACATGATCGTACAGAAAGTGTGGTAAAATTTATTGGATGTCATATTCCCATCTGGATACCAAAGGCCCACCTCGAAGGGATATTTGAGACCCAGCTCACGACCTACGTCCATTACCCACTTCCAAGTGCGCTTCTTGGCATCATCCACTGTTAGATTATAGACGGGTATCTGAAGAGGTCTGTAAAATATAAGATTATCAACAGACTTTGGGCATATATTGTAGATACAAACTTTTGTTTCACTCGACTGTTGTGATACGGTATGAGAATCAATCCATTGATAGCAATGTCCACAGGTATTATCTCCGACTTTAGCTCCCCATTACACATCATGGACCGAATGACACCTTTGCCGGCACCAATCAAAACACCTGTCGGTCCATTCATATTGTCCACCCATCCGGGCAACGGCTCTGCAACAGCAGGCGTAACTGCACAGCCGGAATAAATGTGAATGTGAAGCATTAATCATTAATGCTTAGATGTTATATAGTATATAAGGTTCAAGAGTAAACAAATAGTTGTGATAAAGTACAAAAAACCTAAATGCGTATTTTTATTTGGAAAACCTTTTAAACTTAAATTGAACTACAACTATATTCTACTTCACTAAACATAATTCCTGTGACCACAAAAGTAGAAGAGTCCCTAAAAAAAAAGGATTCAAAATATTGAGAGTGCACCCGTCCATTTCAGCACGTAGTAGGCGAAGAAGCCAACGATGAGCGTCTTGCAGACGATATCCACTACCCATTGGCTACAAAGGAGCAAAATTACTGTTAGGATAAATAGTTTCACAAAGGAAATTCAAGCAGCTTACATGCGCATATGCAGACGAGCCTTGGGTAAATCCTCGTCCTTTTCCTTGAGTATAAACTTACGTGCACCATTGGCACAGACAAACATATACTCCTCCTCTGTCTCCTTGACTCTCATATTCATATTGAAGCTGAAAGAAGAAGAAATCATTGTTGTATTTAAAGCTTCATTTGATTATACAGTTACACACATCACTTTGTCCTGTTCGCCCAGCTTATTCCAGAGCGAGGCATAATTATCTGACCGGAAGCACCATGCATTCAGAGTAAAGAACTGTAGGACGCCCAGGCCAATGGAGATCTTCTCTTGGACGCGTAACATGCTGTTTATAAGGGAAATTGAAGATAGGTGTTAACGCTTCACGTATTTAAGCACATCTACAAACAATGCTTACAAACGCTTCTGGCCCAGGATTAACATTAGGAAGTCCAACAAATACGCAGGCAGCCAGTGGAACATGGCCACATTGAACTTATGATAGAGCTCGTTGGTGGTGACACAGGGATCTGGATACCAGAGACCAGCGTTGAAAGGCACCTGCTTGTTAATGCGTTTGCTCATCTCGACCACAGTGCCCATGGGCATCTTTCTGTGATCCGCATTGGTTATGTTGTAGACTGGCACATCGGCGGGTCGCTTAGCTTGCTTATTAAATTCGTAGGGTATAACAATGAGACCATTGATTGCATAGTCCACGGGTATGACTTCAGCCTTGTTCTCCTGATTCACCAGCACCGAACGAATGACTCCCTTTCCACAGCCAATCATAAGGCCAGTGGGTCCATTTAGGTTGTCCACCCAGCCAGGCAAAGGTTCGTAAGCAGCTGGTGACACTGTTTGAATAGAGAAGGGTATATTAGACTATGTAGATGGGAGAGGTTACACTCTACATACCAAGGAGCCCAGGATGAAGGCGGATTATTGCAGCTGGATGATAACCGAAAGCCAATTAAATGTGTGTATGTGTGGGTGTAAGTGTGTGTGTTTGAGTTGTGAGTAGTAATTAGATGTGATTGCATGTGAGTTGTGAGTGTCTTAAATGTATTCATACCAATAGGCTAAACGCTTTCAATTTTGGTGTTATGTTTGAGTGTGTGTTTGTGTGAGTTGTGTTTGGCTGTTGTCGTAGTCCTTGAAACACTTGTGCATTAAATGCTTAACACTCGAACACGTACACATTAAAAGTTGTCGAACCGTTTTTATTGCATTTCGAATCACTTAACATACAAGCAAAAGTTGAAACAAACGTTTTTTGTACCCCATAAAGCGAACCTAAGCAATTAATTGATAAAGCGCGCAGATACTTTGGCGATATGCTCCCAAATTCTCTGAATATATATATTTTAAACGCCCACAAGGCGTGAGACAAAGCCAAACGTCCAGTAGCCAAGGAAACCAATGATAATCGTCTTGCACGCACGATCCAACAGGTACATCCTATAATATGACGAAGGGTGAGGGATAAATAATTGGATAGCTATTTGGACTAGGTTTCATTTGTTTACAGCATTAGCTGGCGACGTGCACGTGGCAGTGATTCGGGCAGCTCCTTCATCAAATACTGACGACCGCCTTGCACACAGGACTCAATATACATCGGAATTGTCTCCTCGGGATCCATGTCCATGTTAAAGCTGTTTATGTGTGTGTGACAGTCAGCGAACTATAGAAATTCGGTTCATATTCGACTTCTTACTTTTTCCTGTCCGCAGCCGTCAGCATATCCCAGAGCGAAGCATAAGCATCCGACTTGAAGTACCAGGCGCGCATCGTGAAGAACTGCAGCACCTCCAATCCGACTGAGATGCGATTCTGTACACGTATCATACTAAGCAGGTTTTTAGGGTGCGGGGAGTGGGGAGTGGAAACTGTAGTAGTTGTCCAAATTCCGTTAAATTAATGAATAACCAAACTTACAAACGCTTTTGTCCCAATATAAAGAGCATAAAATCGATGACATAGGCGGGCAGCCAATGAAAGAGTATGACATTGATGTTGTGATGGAATTTATTGGTGGTTATGCAGCCATCTGGATACCAGAGACCTGCCTCCATTGGATATTGGTAGCCAATCTTTTTGCTCATCTCAATTACCTCGCCCCATTGCATTTTGCGATGATCGGCGCAAGTAATGTTATAAACGGGCACATCCACCGGCCGCGGTTCCGATGTAAATTGATATGGTATAACGCAGAGGCCATTGATGGCATAGTCCACCGGTATGACCTCGGATTTGTGACGCGTATCAATAAGCATCGATCTAATAACGCCTTTGCCAGCGCCCACCATCAGACCTGTTGGTCCATTGAGATTATCCACCCAGCCGGGCACGGGCTCATAGGCCGATGGTGAAACTGCAGGAGATTCGTTCAGTACACAGTTCCAGATCTCTTAGAGCAGTTCCGAATCTCTTCGAGCAGCAGCAGCAGCGAGGGAAATATAGGCGAAGCCAAAGCCTGGGCGGAGGTGTTTGCAAGGCAGATGCGGATGGCATGGTCAGGACTTTTGTGCTTATGTAAGCTTTCCAATAGGCAATAGGCAGAGGGAATTTGAGCTTTGCAACTCGTTTTATTGCAGGTGCTTAGCTTGGTTTTAGCTGGAATATGCGGGGGAGCGATTGGGCGTGACGATATTTAGCATTATTTATAAGCTTCAGTTCCAATTACAGTTTTCCGTACTTAATTTCATGCTCATTGAACTTGTTGGTCAATGACAACAATCTCTTACAGTTTGTGTGCGTATATGTGTGCTTGAAAGCAGTTCTTTAATTTTTACGTGGAGGAGATATTTGTTTAAGCGCTGCTATTTACGGTTATTTGTTGTTGTTGATGTTGCTGTTGTTGTTGTTTGCATGGGCGGGCTTAAACACACTGGCAGCAAATTTAATATTCAAAATGTTGCGTACATTCGAAAGAGCTGCCAGATATTGCAGTCTGAAAAGGCCTTACCCATCCGATAGCAGTGCATATTTGTAATTGATTGATATCGATGACCTTTTTACACTGTATCGACAACCTTGCCAGACTGCGGAGCCCTTCACTGAGCAGCCAATCAAAATAGAAGCGAAAATTTCTTTGCTGTGCTGCCAGTATGTGTAAATTCCCCCCACCTATTGAGTACTTAACACACTTTTGCACAGTTGTGTTATTGTTGTTGTTTGCTGTTTGTTTGTTGTATTTGGTCTGATTCGTGTGCTTTAGCGGTGTCAACAAGGCGCGCAAAGGGATTATGGCTTTGACATACAAACACACAAAATACGCGTCAAATGAAGACACATAAGAAAATACATGCTAGACCAAAGCAGCTAAAATAGTCATTTAGCAGTCATAAAAGTAAGCACATAACTTAACCCAAACTAGTGCCACACCCACAACAACTTAAAGTGCAGCTTTCAATTAGGCAACCAGTCGGCACTCTTAATTTAAAGAGCCACGCTAAAAGATTTGAACTTTGCGAACTGTACGCGCACAAAGTCATCAAGTTTTCAATATTTATACAGTTACATTGTCTGGCAAAGCGGGACGCGTGACTAAAATACACTGTGCTACACACAATTCATAAGTTTTGCTGGCCTACAAGTTGAGGCCTTAAGCTCAAAGTTTAATAAGTTAACATTCTAACAATTCTATCTTAAATTACCGATTATGTTAAGTAAGATAATTATACCACTTAATTGTAGGAATATCTTTTTATAACTACCTAACATTATCTTATACGAAAACCATTATTCGGAGCAACAATCTCTTATTTCTCTCAAACGACTTTCTTTAACACTAAGCTGATAGAATCTCAATAGATGTAGATAACAGCTTCATAAACAGAACCTCAACGCAGGAAGTTCATTTGAACCAAGCCTCTTTATTTTTGCTCTCAGCCTTGATTTGAATAGAAAGGGGCATTAACTGACCTAAAACACTCTCCCATAAAATTGTCTTTTAAAAAAATCATATAAAGTTAACGGCTTTAACGAGGCAATAAGTGTCTACAAAATTGCCAAGCATAATAATATTTTTGCTACGCGAATTTTTAGCCAAAAGGTAATAAAATGGACCTATCGCAAATGCTTGAATCAACACTTTATCTCTGTGAATAATGATCGAAAAATGCAGCGGTATAATCAGGTTTTAACTTCTTATATGCATAAAAATCTCAATTTCAAAATCTCAATTTCAATTTCAATTGCAATAGCGTAAAGTCATAGAAATAACTGTAAAATGACTTAAGTGCTACATCAACTGAATTTTGCAGCTGGTCGAATGCAAAAGCAAAGGAAAATTAATTGCATGTTTTTATTTTTATGATTTTAGCCAAGCGCGAAAACAACTTTTAAACCCAGCAGCAGTAAAGTTCACAAAAAAAAAAAAAAAATAATAATAATAATTGAAGGAAATCAAATAGAAGATTAAGGAAGCAAGCAACCAAGCAACAGAGAGAAGCTTGAAGGCAACGCGCCCCGCAGCTTGTAAGCCCCACAGTTATTATGCAAAAACATATATCTATATATATAGTATATCTGGTATATATGATAGACTTACCGATACTAGGACGAGCAATGATGACGGGCATGGTTTCGTAATGATCCCGGACAAGCAGCTCGGCCAGACGCTTCGAATAGGTGTAAGTATTTGGATGTGGCTTTAATAGATCCGGCGTAATGGCATCCAATGTCTTTACGTCCATCCATTCTGCCAGCCGCATCAGATCCTCGGGCTTGTGTGGAAACTCATAGACCTTCTCGTACATCACCTCCTGATCGCAGTTGCAAAATGCAGTCGATAGATGAATGAATGCCTCCAGCTGTTTCATATCCTTGGCCACATTCAGAGCACGCTGTGTGCCCAGAAGATTCATATCGATGGCATCTCGCAGATTGCCCTCCAGTTTCAGGGTGGCCGCCATGTGGAACACGATGTTCGTGTTCTCCACCACATGCTTCAGATTCTCGCCGCTCAGACCCAGCACTGAAAGGAATAAGAAAACAGTTAGAAACTGGAGATGGATTCTGGGATTGATGGAAACTTACAATCGTAGGTAACATCACCCTGGTAGATGGTGACCTTCTTGAGCATGTGTGGCCGTTCGTCCTTGATGCGCTGAAAGATGGGCAGCTTGAACATCTCCTCGAGACGCGTCTCCGGGGTCTTGCCTCGCTTCGGCCTACAGATGATGATCACCTCCTTGAGCGAGTGGCACGAATAGAGTAACTTCTCGAGCAGCACCTTGCCCATAAAGCCGGATGCACCCGTAATAAATACGGTCTTATCCTTATAGTATTCCTGTACGGGCGATAGATCGTTCATCTTGGCTCTGCAAAAGCGAATGAGAAAAGTTGAAGAATTAGAGAATTACTTTCAATTGCACAGCCACATTCCAGTCCAAAAACAAAAAGTGTCGCAAGCTACTAACTGGGCCAATTCTGAAATGCGGCAAACGGGTTTCTAATGGTTTCGCATTTCTTTGCATTTCAGTTACGCAATGCAAGCGGCGAATGTCTGGACGGCTGGCTGATTGCTTTAATAGTAATACAATAGTTGCAACAACAACAACAACAGGTGCAACAACAACACCGGCGACCAGGAGACCAGACCAGGCCAGCTTGTCTAACGTGTCTGCTGTTGGTTTTTATACAAAACAAAGTGTTGCAAGCAGCACAGTAACAGCAACAATAACAACAACAGCAACAGCAAAAGCAGCAGCAACACACGCAGCATGCAGCATGCCACAAGCTCCGCTTGCAACTTTTGATAGCCTTCTGCAATCGCCCACAAATTGCAAAATCGGAGATTGGATTTTTTTTTTTTTGGATTTGGTTTCGTGTTTTTGATTTGGGTTTGAAGTTGGAGTTGGAGTTGGGTTTGGGGTTTGGTTTAGCATTGCAGACCACGTTACACTTGGCCAAATCTTGTAAACAAAAGCAAGAGCCACGGTTTGCTCTTTGGCCACTGTCGCAGTTGGCGTCGCGGTCTGCGTCGCAGTCGTGACATTTCTAAGCGGCCTCAATTTGCGAAGCCGCTTAGTTTCGCTTTCAGCTACTCAGTAAACAATTTCAATGGGGTATGCTGGCTCACTCGGCAGCCATTAATAGTGCTACAGTTAAACCGCTTTTGAATAATATTTTATATATGAATAAATGAATAAATAAATAATTAGTGATAAGCTTAAAAAGTGATACAGAATAAATAAAATTAATTTATTTTCTCTATCTCACTCTCACTTTCACTCTCATTCTCACTCTTACTCTTCCACTTTCTATATTTTGCTATCTTTGAGACACTTTCGCGCTCTCTCTGTCTCTCTCTCTCTGTCTCTCTCTCTCTCTCACACTCTCTTTCTCTCTCTCTCTGTCTCTCTCTCTCACACTCTCTCTCTCTCTCTTTCTTACATCCGCGACGAAATCAACTTTACTATTTGTATTACAGAGTATTCACTAGTCGGTCTACCCACAAAGCTTTGATAAATTTCTCATTTCATGTAACACTGAACGGGTTTTTGGGCTAATCGAGTTTTGTCACCAGCTCCATTTACCATAAATAAGCAACATATATGCATATATAATAATATACATAAATGTCTATTTATAAATATATTATATACATATATGTTATATAATTAGTATTAAAAAAAAAAAAAACTACCGTTCATCCACCTGAGGGATTAAGCCAAGTTTCTCAGAAAGTACTCAGCATGACAATGCAACTAATTGTATTATATAGTAAGAAATATAATATATAGTAACCATATAGTATACCTTGAACTAGAAATCGTGCTACAACATGTTAACTTGGCTAACTGAACTGCAGCCTGAAACTCAATGCACATTTCACGCCTGTCTCTTAATTTTTTGTATTTTTTTTTTTGAGTTTACAACTGAGGCAATTGGCTTATTTCCATATTTATTGCCAATTAAAACGCTTCTGCTAAAAACATCATTTTTCTCCGTATAAAAAAATAACAGAAATAAAAATATAAAAATTAAAAAAACAAAAAAATAAGAAAAAAAACTGGCTTGGGTCTTATGTAAGCCTGAAAGACAGCTCCAATTCATTTAAAACAAGAAACAAAGTGGCATCAAAATTTTAGTCAAAGCCAAAAACAAAAATCATAGCCATAACACACACACACACACTTGGAAAATGCCAAAAAGAAGTCAAAATTTAAATTTCGGTCGAATGCAGAGGGCAAACGAAAGACTTAGGCAACGAACTTGCCCACTCTGGCATGCAATATTATACACACATATACTTTTACATATTTGAAGAGCTTCAAACTTGACAACCATATCTTGCACTTATACATATACATTATTAGCATCGTTTAGGTCATAATTTACAAGTAGCTAGTTACGACGAGACCTTCAAAAGATCTTTATTTTGCAATTGTTTTGCTTTAAAAAGGCTTAAAGATATAAGATATATGACATATGGGAATTATCTAGTAAAGCTGATTATAAAATCAAGAAATCACATGAGCTAATTCAACCTTCAGAATAGGATAAGAACTGCGATCATTTTAATATAAAAATTGAAAATAGAATTTTATAGCGTGCAGCGCAGTTACGCATGACTTGCTTGAGCAATTTTAAAGGGTATATTACAAGCGCCGTCAAATATTTAAAGACAATTTTGTCTAACTCGCAATTTCTAATAATCAATTATGCATAGTCGAGGCGTTTTTACGATCTGTGGATGACACAGTTTAGCATAGCTTTATTTTATTTTAAATATGACACAACTTTATAGATGTTATTTTTTCTTTTACTTTTTTTACTATTTGAAACCGGTTTGATTAGATGCTTTATAATATTTCTTAACCTTTTCAAATGCAAGTACACAAACAACAACAACAAAAAGGCGTTGTTTACATTTTGCAGTGCTGAAAAAGTAGCCTATGAAAAATGATCAATGGCAATTTTATGCACTTAGAATTTTGTAAAACAAAAACATTTCAACAAGAGTTCAAATGCATTTGAACTCATTTGTCTAATGGAATCCAATTTAAACTTATTATAGGGTATATTATATATACTAGCTAGTGAGATCTTAAAAAATTAACAACGCAGAAAAAAAAAGCGATTTAAGTGAAAGTGACCGACTAAAAATTACTCTAAGCGCATCATATAGATTCTTTTAAAGTAAGCAGCTCTGAAAACTCATTAGATATGTTTAAATTAGATAAGAAGAAAACGCTTTATGGCGATAAGATACGCTCGAAAAACACTTTAATAAGATGAAAACGGTATTTTTCGTCTTTTTTAGAAAACTTATTTACACGCTTGCATATTACTATTGGGTACAGGGTATATAGAGATTTGCCAGCCATGAAATCGAAGAAAACTTTAAATTTAAAAGTCGGCACTTGAAAAAAAAACCCTCCAGGGTTTTTTCTATTTTGATTAACCACACGAGATACTTTGGGCAAAGAAATAAATTAATAAATAATAACGAATAACCTTAAGTATGTAAATACATTTTGTAGCGATTGCCATTGACACAGAAGCAAAGAGAAACGAATATTAATTGGAGACCAAAACCGATCGATAAAATACAAAGAAGAAATATCTAAAAACGAATGGGAAATACACTTATATATGGGCAGCTATATATGTATAGATGCCATAGATATATGATTACAAGCAGCAGCTAATAAATCGCTTAGAGATCAATCAGATTTACAATTAAACTACATTAAACCGAAATTATATAATTAAGCAATCAATATAAGGATAATAGATAAATGATAGATTCAATATAAAAATAATTGATGGTTCAATCAGTCAGTTATCTAAATCTTACATAGAAAATTAATCGGATATAGCATAAGTTTAGATTTTGTGTAGTAAATAAATCTCTATAAACAGTTAATTAATTCAAGGGCTTGCATTGCGGAAATGTTTGGAGCTTCTGTTTTATAAACCAGATAATTTTTCAAGCTGAAGCATCAAGCAGATCAGCGATTGACCCTGACATGGCCCGTGACCCAGCATTGAGCCGAGATTTTTTTTTTTTTTTTTTTTTTGAAGATGATGCAAAGGTGAACATTTAGCTCATTGTTTTTTTTTAATAATTTATAATATACGTTGTTTTCAATTAAATGCTTCGCTGGGCAGCTAATCGCACCCAAAATGTTTCAAATTGTCTTATAATAATTATTTACATTTTTTTAAAAGTTAATTGCACGATTGCAAGGCAAGAAAATATTATGTATAAAATATTTGACTAGAGGTCCGAAAACAATTGCAGCTTGTAAAGACAGATATTTAAGCTATTTAATTTTTTTTATTTATGTCTTCTTTTTCTGTTAGCACGAGGTGTTAAGCATTGCAAGTGTTTTAATTACCTTATGCAGTGCGTTGATTAAGTTAATTTAATTCAATTGAAAAAACACGTTTTAGACACGAACGCGTCGTCTTATCTATTTATTGATATATATATATAGATATATAATGCCACGAGCACACCGCGAATTACGATCGAAACGGAATACAGCTGGAAGCCAATTGCTGGAAGCTTGGCGCTTGGAGCTTGGAACTTGGAGCAGCGTTTGTCTGCGCTGTGCGGCGATCAAATGAAGACTGAGCCCCGTTTGGCGATTTGCTTGTCAATATGAATGAAACGACTTTTGGGGTTCGCATCGAAACTGTGTCTCCATGTTATATGTGCTTTATTAACTGGTTAACCTGGCTATTCAGGTGTCTGTGGATGTGGCAAGCGCCCAACTAAGCTGCAGTAATAAATATCTATTTGCTTAGCAAATTCAGCGGAACTCTAACCAATTTGTGACCAAAAAAATAAAAAGGGAAGTATTTTTTCTTTGTTGTCCATTTAAATGGTTCATTAGGTACTGCAAACATTTTAAGCAGAGCAAATTGCAAACAAAATTTTTGTTTATACACTAGTAAATATGCATATATATGGCTATTGTTAATTAATCATGATTGCTTGATGAGCTGATTTACAATTTTGCAAAATCCGATACAATTAATTTGTTTTGCTGTTGCATCATTTGAGCATTATGTAATTATCCATATCTCATGCATAAAATAAAGTCTTGTTGCCAAATATTGCGAATTATGCCAGCTAAATGAATAGCTTATGAAAAGTCCCCCACAATCTATAATTATGCCAAAATTATGCAAATCGAGTTAGTGCAAAAAAAATATGAAATGGCTCTGTTTTAATTAAACCGCCAAATGGACAAACGCCGATAACCGCAGCGAATCTTTAATTAGCCGGTGCTGCCACCCTTCGGATATTTCCATACCGATTAGGCTTCAACATTTTTTGTATCGATATGTCAGTTTTACTTAAATATTAAATTCATTATTGTTGTTACTTTGAAAGAATTTTACAATTTCCAAACCAAATCAGTGCTGCAACTATTTTCAAAGCCAAAATGCAGACGTAAATATAACCAGTTTTCAATAACGAAAATCATCGTTAAATTCGACATTTGAAAAAACGGCAAGGCTATGCAAAACGCAACAAATTAAATAGCTGCAAATAATTAGCAGAAAAAACTGACAGCTAATAGATTGTTTATAATTATTATACGATAAAACGTATGCTCTGTAAACTTTGACCACGTGTGGCTCAATCATCGATAGGCGTTATCGATAACGATTTATTTTTACACACCACCTCACGCGAGTGCGATTGGATTTCATTATAATTTGGAACAGGGAATCGCGAAAATTATTGCAAGCATGGCCGAATTAGACGATTTCTTTGCGAAAAAGGACAAGAAGAAGTCCAAGACCAAGAGCAAATTTGTGACAGCCGATGAACTAGTAAAGAACCTTGAGGAATGCACGAAGCGTGAGGTGGCGGCCACTGCTGTCAAACCAAAAAAACCTGAAGTCTCGACAGCTTTGATTGGCGGCGTGGCAGAAGGCGGCGAAAACGAGAGTAACATCAAAGCGGCAGAGCCCGTCACTGAGGTGAGTCGTAGAATCGAGTTTTTCATTGCATTTTTCGCAATTCACATATGGTTTGTCTTTGTTGCACGCAGGCCGTGGAAGAAGAGTGGAAAGAGTTTGAGCAGGAGCAACGCAAGGATTATAGCGGCCTCAAAATTGGCCAACTGACCACCAACGATAAGCCACAGCAGCAGCAGCAGCAACACCAGCAGCAGCAATCGCATCAATCCGATGACATCTACGACGATGATGAAAATGACAGCGACGGTTACGGCACTGGGGAACCTAATAGTAAACGAGGCAATCGTCCCTGGAAGAAGCTTATACCTGCCGAGGAGGTGACTCAAATACCGGTGCCGGTGGAGACAGAAAAGTCATTGTCGAAAATGTATATTTCACCCGCGTTACGTGCTGCCGTGAGTATATGTCTATATACATATATATGTACACACATGTATATCGTATTGCAAGTTGATCGTGTGATATTCATTGTTGGACTTTGTGCCCCACATTGCAGCAAGCTGGCAGTGGGATGGTCGGAGTACCGCGTACACGTCGTGCAGCACCCGATATCACCAATACGGAGTTCTTCCCAACGCTAAATGCAGCACGCCCGGAGGAACAGCGTAAAAAGAAAAACGAACCCGCCTTCGAAGAAGTCCGACATGGCGGTCGCTATCAGAGAGTGCAGGAGACAACCGCTGCACCCGTTGCGGCCACCAATCGATTCCAGTCGCTCGATGATGAGGCCGACAGCTAGGCCATGCACCGTTATTGTTGTTGCCGCCACCGATGCCGACGCCACAAACAAACAACAAGAAAAATTTACCGTTTTCATCTTATGTGCTAGACTCAAACGCTCCAGGGTGCCAGCTAGATGCGAGTGCAAGACCTGGATGCGAGACTCGGCTTACAATTTACTACGAGTTCTTTCTCCGTATGCATACAACATTTTTTAGGCTTTTCGATTTACCTTTACCCCCGAAAAAAAAGAAATATTGTTCATTTCGTTTGCATTTTTGAATTATGGATATAATGTAATAGAGAGTATGAATAATAGCCATGCCTTGAAATCCGTTTTTATAAATGTTACACTTTCTTTATTCTTTAAGCGACACACTTTTGTGCCCTGTCTCTCTCTTTCAGCTAGTCAGCTCAGTCATCCGTGAATAGATCTTCTGGCCTGCTATCTGCATAGCTGCAAATATTCATTTAATCAATTTCAGTACGATAAATCATCTTTGGCCGGCAATTGCGGATCTCGCACTGACTTCTCACTGTACGCCTGTTCCGGCTTATTGCTGTAAGTGCTGAGCAGTGGTTTCAATAGCATGCTCTCCGGATAGTTACGTATCAAATATAACCAGCACTCCAATTTCCTAGATTTAAAACAAACAGTATTTACTACAATTTGGAAACAGCTTATGCTGGCAAGCATACTCGTTGCGATCCGTTAAAATGGTTTGCAGCTCGCGATCATAGTATCTGGGATATTCCTCGAGTACATCCAGATTCGCGAACATTGCGTCATCCACCTCGTAGATCTCGCCATTGATATTGTTACCGACTCCTGGCTTGGCTAATAAAAATGGAATATTGTAACGTGTGCCGATCACCAATGGAAACTTAGTCTCGGTCTTGCCCTTTGCTAGAAGCTGGGAGTAGCCATTTTTCTTGTTAGTTAGCCAATGATGATTTGGCTCGCCAGTCTTTAGAGTGCCGTAAACAAAAACCCTTTTAAGCGACATTTTCAGCATCAATAAGAAAAATAATCATAAGTGTGCCATCAAAAATAGTTTTTACTTTAGCAAGTTTCTAATCTATTTGCCGTTCACTTGAAACAGCAACACATGATAAGAATGGATTATGTTATGTTAACATGCTGTTCAACAGTAAACAGCGCTGGCAACCGCGGTGCTCCACAGTTAACAGCACGGCTGTACACTTGAAAAAATTAACTGATTCCATTAAACAAAATATTTACAAAGCAACATCTGTTGTCCCTTTGTACGTATGAAACGTTTACTTAATATGCGTTTATTTATTGAATGCGAGTCGGCTTTAAAATGTTTTTACGAATTGCTTTTATACACTCGATACTTATAAAATTACAAACTATGTTCGCTATCAACTATATAATATATATGTATGTTTATATAAAGTTTTTAAGTCTGTATACTGGCTACAAATGCAACTACCGGTAGTTATAATAATAATTGGCCACGCCTTCTTACAACACATTTTAGTTTTGAGCTGTTTCATAGCTGAGATCCCCCTGTGCCGGATGCTTATGGGTGCGACGATGGCGCATTATGTAGGGATGTGTGGAGCTGTTTTCATAGCCGGACAAATATGGGAGCGAGAGCAACTTCTCCGGATACTTCTGCAGCAGATATACCCAGCAGGGAACGGTGCTGTAGATGAAAAAGTGAATATAAATAAATTTAAATTCATTACGTCATCAGACTATTCTTTGACTTACCCCTCGCCAACGCCAATATTCATGTCCTGCTTCTCGCGTGTGTAAATATCCGCACAGTCCTCGAGATTATCCAGGGAGTTGAGCATGCGATCATCCACCTGTTTATACATAGGCAAACACAAATACTTAACCTTATAAGCGATCTATTTATATGTATGCATACACCTACCTCATAGATCTCGCCGGTTACATAATATCCAACGCCGGGTTTGTTTAGTAAAAATGGAATGTTATAGCGCGTGGCAATCACCAGTGGCAACTTCTTTGTTGTTGTGGCGCGGCACCAAAAACTGGCATAGCCATTGCCGGTATTGGCCAAGATCGAATTGCTTGGCTGGCCGTATTTCAAGGCGCCGTACACAAACAATTTGCTTAATGCAGACGAAGCTTTCTGTGACAATAATAAAAAGATAAATAAGTTAATGCATGCACAAATTTCAATAATTAATAGCTACACCTTATCAAAAATTAAAAAGTCTCAAGAATTTTTCCATACACGCACACGGGCAGCCCCCACCCGTGAACGTTTGATAAGCTGTACGACAAAAACCTAAGCAGCATATCAGCAGTGCGATATTAGAGATGCACGCGTGATACACACAGCAACAATTTACGATAGATTTTTAAAAGGAGTGCAGTATACTACTAAAGCAATATTTAAATATTAATTACATATTAATGCAACATTTAAATAAAAAGAATATCTTTATACAAACATGTATATACATGTTGTTAACCTTTAAATATCATTTTATATACATATATATCAATTTCGAATGAACGCGCTTTCGACTTCGTATTCCGGTTTATGCCGTGACACACGCTCATCACTAATTGCAACCACACCTCCCGCCCTCAATTGTTCGCCATTATTTTATTTATAAATCTTTGTTGCCAAAACGAGATGAGAAAGAGCTCGTGCGTTGTTTTCGTTCGACAACGGTATTGCATTAACCGGTTTGCTGCATTCACGCCACTTGTTTTCTTGATTGCTTTTGTTCGCACATACTAACACACATATACATATATGTATATATTTATAAATATGTATCTTACTTACTGTTTTTTTTTTTGCTCAAGTTTTTTTTCGGCTGACGTGCGAGACTTACTAACTGCGCAGCAGCTACGCCTACTTAAAGATTATATACATACATACATAAATGTACATATGTTTTCGATAAAAAATGTTTGCATGTACACATTATAAACATTGTGCTAATAATTATTTAAATCCTTCTAATCAATAAGACAAATAGAGATTGACACGCCACAAGGCGTTTAACCGCATCTGCCTTCACACTCAATGTCATTGCTAATAATTTGTTGCATTTTAATGACAATTTAAGTTCCTCTATTCTTACATAACGTTCGGTTCAGACATGAACACGCACGGCCGCACACACGCACACAGCCACACAAATAAACAAACGTTTCTAATCATTTAAAATGGGAAACCATAAATTTTCACACGGCTAACTTATAACAAAGCTGTCAAGTTGTTTAAGGATAACGGGTAGCTTAACACAAACACACACACACACACACACACGCGTTTTAATACATGCGTATTTTTATATACGTATGCATACGTATGTCTGTGTATGTATATATAGACTTATGTTTGATTGTATAATTGTATTTACCTTGACTTGGCCCATTTTTCCTTTTAAGTGCAGTCAATTTACTTAAACTTGTTTAAAATTGCAAATTACTTTAAAAACAGAAAGAAATGCAGCAAACAATACGTATGCGGAAAGAAAAATATTTTTGTGAGGAGACCGAGCCGTTCTGCTGGAAGGGAAAACTCCAACTGAATGAGGCCGGCACTGCTTCTGGCGGCAGGGGCCCGAGCATTGAAGAACGAATGTTGCTGCCTCTGCTCTGTCGCAGTCGCCGCTGTCAGTGACGTCGACGGCAGTCAAACTGAGCAGCGAGCCCCTGTCTCAACAAGAATAAATAAAAGCACGCCACACGCGCTTGCCTTCGCCTTCGCCTTCACCGCCACCGCCAACACGCTCGTCGCTCTTTCCTTATCTAACATTAGCAAGACAAATTATTAAAATTCGAATACCCTACGCTCAAATTAGCGCATTTGTATACAGAATGAAAATATGTGTATATGTAAAAGTAAACTTTTGAAACGCCTTATTTTTATTTTGTTGAGTAAAAGTGGTGTTGGTGACTCTTTTAAACTGGTTGCTTTAACAATTTCCATGGTGATGGGATGGGGGATTGGCTGCCAGCCCCTTTTTAAAGTAAGCAATATTATTTTTTATCGCCGCCACTGGTCCACACGTAGGCACTCGTGATTTGCAGAGCGCCGAAGTTTTTGTTAAAACATCGCACTAAATGGGTTAATAGATTATAAACTCAACGCAGATTTTATTTTTGGCAACAAGCCTTGCTACTATTATCACAATTTATAAACAAAAACAAACTAGGTTTTTAATTAGTTAAGATGCAGATACACGCGCCAAAGCGGAACAACGTGCGCGCTCTCACGCTTTCTCTCTCTCCTCTCTCTATGTCAGTTACTCTCATGTTCTTTGTGCGCTGTAAATTAAATGTGAGGTATTTGCATTTTAAAAGAGCTTACTCTTAAATGAACATATGATGACAAATATTTTATTTGCAATCCAAATCAATTATATTGTTGTCAATTAAGAAATTTATAATTAAATTAAAGAAGACCTAAAACAGTCCAACATAATTACGATTTAGTATAAATCAATAGTCCTTGGTGCATATTCCGTTCCATGCGTAATGATGATGTTTGTGCCGACAGGCACACATGTTGGGTGCATAGCAATATGCCCTCGGACCACAGTCGCTGTAGGATGCTAGATATTAGATACTGCACAGATCAAATGTTGTTCAGCACTTACTGGTCACAGGTTGGCATACATTGAGGACCGTGAAGCAGTGAACTGCGCATTACGTAGCCTTGCGCACAAATGCAGCGACCGTCATACGAGCAGCGGCCGTGAATGCAACGCCTGCAAAAAGGTTATGAAAATTATGAAAATTAACACTACGAAAATAATAACTACAATAACTCACCCGCCGCATAGATCTAGCAGTCGGGGTCCACGTCGACGGCAGCGTCGCGCCACAGCATCGTAGTAGTAGTGTTTGCTTTTGCGGCAGATGCACAGCTCTGGGCCGGCGCAGTGGCCACCAGCCAGCTGGCAGCCGGGCAGACACTCCGCGGCACATATCACGCTATCCCTGTAAGCGCTTTGATACTGATCCGCACAAGGACAGACCCCATCCTCAAAGCAAACACCACGTTGACACACAATATTACATCGTCGTACACATTGATGCGTATTCACAATCAGCATCTCGTACTCAGAGCAAATGGGCGGGGGATCATTCAGCTCCCAGTAACGGTATTCGTAATAGTAGCAATGGACGGGAACCAACAAATTCATTAGCAACAAGAGGAGCTGTCGTAGCGGCATCTTTGACTGAATTGCAAATGATTGCAATTGCTGAGAAGCAGCCGGCTAGAAAAGTATTCACAGTGAGAGTGAAAGTGTTTTGGGTGTGTGCGCAATTCATTTTGTCCGGTCACGATTAGCGCTACAATTGCCTTAAGTACACATGGCAGATGATGCAATGGGGCCGAATATGTAAATCAGCTGGGGGTGCTAACTGATAAGCCGGGGCAAACAGATCGTCGATTGCATGAATTACAAAACTTCGTTTGCATGAAAAGAGAACGCAACGAACAGACGCCGCTTATTACTCATCGCCGGTAGAAGCGGGTTGTGTTGGTGGGGGATGAGGAGTGACAGAGAGCGCGTAGTTGGGGTCAAACAGAACCAACTCCAACATGTGTGTGCATGCAAAGCACAAAACGAGCAAAACTGCAGAGAGCTAACATAAAATGAGAGTAACAGAATGAGCCAACGGGAGAGGCAGCAGAAATGCAGTGAGCCTAAGAAGTATTGATATATGCAAAGTTTTCCAGTACTTGTAAAACATGTAGTATTTTATAAAAATTAACAATATTTTACAAACATACATATTTTTATATTAATTATATATAAATTAAAATAACAGTACGGCTACAAAAAATAAATTTCAAATATGTATTATTTATTTCAGTTTAATTTGACTTAGTTAAGAAATATTTGTTTACGTACACTGAGTGAATACTTTTTTGTGTTATTGTATATGCATGGGAGAACATTTGGCTAGCTGGGTGCTTGTCTGGAATGTCTGGATTTCTGCTGTTACTCTTGTTGCGCCCAACTCCTTTGTTTTCCCCTCCCCAATTATTTCACTTCTTGCTCTATCGGCTGTCGGCGCACACATCTGGCCTGGGCATGCGCTTCGACACAGACGTTTGGCTGCTTTCAATGCGCGCCATTCATTCAGTTTTCCTTCAGACTTCGTTCAACGTGTGCACAACGCCTGCGCAAAAGGGAGTCGCAACAAAATAAAAATGAAAAAAATATTGCAAAATTGAAAAGCGTACAAAGAAAAAAAAAAACGCCAACAGCAGCTGCAGTTCAAGCTTCAATTACACCAACAATAATAAGTTTGACTATTTTCATTCGTTCGCTTGCGGATGGGAGTGTGTGCGTGTGTGTGCATAAGTGTGCGTGCGTGTGTGTGTGTGTGCGGGGTGAATGAATAACAGAAAACAGACAACGGCGAGTCGAAAGCATATAAAATAAACAATACCATTTCGGGCTGGTCAGCTGAAAGGAAGTGGCTCTGTTGGTGGTGCTGACTTTGGTGGAGGGGTGGTGCTGCTTTTGGTGGGTGGGTGTGTACGCACAACCAAATGCTCTATAAGCTCATACAGAGACAATTATGTATGCGGCCAAAGCGGACGCGTTCTGACAACGTTTTCAACTAAAGAAATTTTTCACAAACTACGCAAAATGTGCTACGTTATCATCACAAGTGTGAGTCTAGTCTGGTTTCTGTGCACCCTGGTCGCCGATATGCTTGTAGCGGTCGCTCTGGTCACGCCCAAATGGCTAATTGGACCCGGACTAGGCAATTGGAGCCAGGCCACGCCCATGGTTGCTGCTGCTGCTGCAGGTCAGCGTTTGGAGTCTGTCGGCATTTATACGCGCTGTAAGCAAATGCAACAGATGGGCTATCACTGTGGACGCTTCGATTTGGATGGCTTCGCCACCGATGGGGACGTCTATCCATTGGAATGGAAGGCGGCCATGTTTTGTATGTCGCTGGGCCTGGTGCTGCTCTCTCTGACGGTGGCCGCCACGCTGGTCACCTGCTGCCGTCAGTCGGCTTTTGGCAAGAGCATACACAACATTACCGCCTGTGCACAGGTGCTGGCAGGTGAGTTACGCCCCTGCCAATCTCTTAATATTCGAAGCTAACTTTCACTATGATCCCCACCAGGCATAGCCGTTATGCTGGCCTTGTTTCTGCATCCGTTGGGTTGGCGTGCGGCACGCGTTCAACGACTGTGTGGTCCGGAGGCGGAACCCTTTTATCCAGCCGATTGCAGCATAGGTAAGACACAAGACATAAGGCTTACCCAGCAAGTTCACATGCTGCTTTTCCAACAGGCATTTCCTTTTATTGTGGCCTTGTGGGGATCTTATTAACATTCGCCGCCGCCGGCATCAGCCTCAAAGCGGAATCCTCCAATATGCGTACACGCGTGCGCCGGCGCATCGAATCCGGCAGCAAACTTGTCTGCATTCCATAGCAATCTCTATTGGAGTAAAAATCACATGACAAATGGGCGTGTACACTTAATTTAATTTCGAATTTAACGTTTAAAATAAGCATAAATAAACAACTACAATTTCTACAAGCAGCTGCCACCGCAGCTTAAACAGCCAAGCAATGCGATCACTTTGTTGACACTTCACTTGCGCTTGCCTTTGGCTTTGCCGGGTGGTTTGCCTACAACATCTGGCTTGGCCTTGGGTATGTAAACGCCATGATTAGTCTTCTTGAGATGCGCAAACAGTTTGTTCTTGGAGTCAAACATCAACTTACAAGTGACGCACGTGTGTTGCACGACTGGTGACTCGTCGCCTATGTCTTTCACTGCCGACACTGGCTTGGCCGGAGCAGGCGTTGGCTTTGGCTCTGTTACCGTTTCCGTTTTTTGCTTGTTGCCGTTTGTTGTTGATTTTTTGCTCTTGGTCTTTTTGGCTGACTTTTTGCTACGGCTCCAATCGTCGTTGTCATCGTCGTCGCTGTTGCTTGGCGCCGCAGTGAAATCTACAGGTGGCACATCGGCATCGGCATCTTCATCGCTTTCAACGACAGACTTGCTGGCGGCTTTTTTTGATTTCTTGTTTTTCTTGTTGCGTTTGTTGCTCGTTTGCTCGACTGCCTCATCGTTGACTAGCTCCTCCTCGTTACTGTGCTCCGCTTCATGGCTACCGTTGAGCTTTAAGTCTTCTAAGCTATCCTCAGTGGCTTTGAGCTCTTCGCTGTACTCGTTAAATTCGTTCTCTTCGGCCTCCATTTGCTGACACAAGCGTTCCACATTGTCCCGATGTTTTTTGCTCTCGTCATGATTGGCGCGCGCCTTTGCATTCTTGAACGTCTTATTGCATGCTACACAATAAAGTTCGTCTACGAACTCCAATTCGTGCTCACTCAAGTTGTTGTCGCTGTCTGCAGCAGCCTCAGAGTCAACTTCATCATCATCATTTTCGTCCTCTTCCTCCTCATCAGTGTACTCGTCCGATTCGCTGCCATATTGTTGCTCCAGCTGTCTGAGTTGTTCCTCATAGCCATCGTTAACTACTTTATTGGCACGCACTGCAGCCAGCTGTTCTTGTCGTTGGCGTAGCTGCTCCCTGCGCTTCTCCTCCTGCTTCAAGCGATTGGCCTCGGCACGTTCCTCCAACACGCGTCTGTTGGCCTGCACTCGGCGATCCCGCTTACGCACAAACGACACCAAGTTGCGCACCTGCATTAAGTAGGGATTATTTGCATAATTGTCATATGTTAGCTCTAACTATGTTTACCTCTTCGTTGCGCTCCTTTCGCGCATTCTGCACTATCTTCTTCATTTCCTTCTCCACCTTGCGTAATATAAAACGCTCTTTAATTTCACGTACATCGTACGGGCAGAGCCATTCATATGTCTTTTTTGTGCTATACGAAAGCCAGTACGCATAGAAGGGACCAACAACGTCTTCATAGCTGCTGTCCGCATTGCCGAACTGTGGAGCGCACAGTTCATCGTCGCTTTCCATGAAATCCATGTCCTCGGCGGCAATTTTGTTAAAAACATCTCGGTATACGCTATAAAACCCAGACGCATCATTTCCATATCCCTTATAGCACGAACCGGTGAAATACGGGAAGACGTCTAAGCAGTTCTCCGAGTAGTCCGAGTTTTTGCCGCGCAGAATTTGTTCACGGTGATTATCATACCAGGCTCGTTCCTGGCCGTCGGACAGCACTTCGTACGCCTGCTGGATAAGCTGAAAGCGTTCCTTTGCCTCGGCGAGACTGTCTGGATTTTTATCTGGATGCCAACGCAATGCTAATTTTCGATAGGCTGTCTTGATGTCACCCTCGTTGGAGTCACGGGCCACGCCCAGCTCCTCGTAGTAGCAGCGCATGTTATAATTTCTGCAATAACAATCAAATCACATGAATTGAGTTTATAAACGAAATTTGCGCAAAAAAATTTGCTTATGTTTCACAATAATGCATGGCGCAGAGATGGAACTTCGGATTTTCGATAACTAATGCTGAACAGATGAGCATTTGTGGCGGCTTGACGATTGACTTAACATTGCTGTAACATTAACACGTTATTTATTTTAAGTTATATTGCATACTTTTGTGCGTTGCTTAATTTAAATTCATTTCTTCATTTTTTAGTTTTACTGTTTTTTTTCGTCTAAAAGGAACTAAAGTCTTAATCAGCACAAACTAAAGTCGTGTCAGCACAGTTTTGAATGATACCATTAAGCTCCGTTGCTATTTGGTGGTTGCGCATTCCGTTAGTTGCTTTTTTCACTTCAGCGGCAGCAGTCGCTCTCTTTCGCCGCGCAGCAATTGCTATTTAAGCCGCACACATTATTGCTACCACCGAAAAATAAAATAAATCTAAGGCAGACTCAAGCACATACCAATACATCACACATATAGACAGTGTAAAATGTGAAAAACTTTCTTTCATCTCTTGCAGCCTAAAAGTGGGCAAAGTTTTCTGCTTTTTAAATTATACGTTGCCGGGCATATTTCCAATTAATTTGCATATCAAATAATCTTAAAGAAACTATGACTTTCAACATAAACTAAGATTATATTATAACCAAATATACGCATATACGCATACTCGCATACACGCATGTAAATCTTAAGAGCTATGCCATCAAGAAATCAAATCAAATAAAATATTCACGCTACAGTTTAACGAAACAACAATTGAAAATAGCTTGACATAAAAATTTACAGTTACGTTTGGATTTACAATCCAACAACGTTCGTTTCCGCAAAAGGGGCGGCTAACAAAGCCACACAGACATCCCACACGAACAGTAAGATAGACCCACACACACGCATACTCACACACACACTCACATACACATTTACACCCACACAACGTTGAGTAACTCGACCGCACAGCGTGAGTCCGATGAGTCCTTGAAGCGGCAATAGGCGTGCATCTCAGCTTACAAACAACCCCCAAGCAAGCACACACACACACACACATACAAAAATACGACGTCATCACTATGTGTGTGCGCCTAAAAAACGTCAACAAAAAATAAACAAACACACACACAGCCACAGCGTTGCCAGACGTCGTGTCGTCGCGCTGTCTGGATAACGTAGGCACACATACATACACATAAACAAACACACGTATGTAAACAGATACGTAAAGGTTACATATGTATGAGTAGCTGCCCTTTCATCTCGTGTGCCGCACAATAAAAACAGGCGTAAAGGATATTATGAGGCAACAGACATTTGCGAATAAGGTAATTTCGCATAAAATACCAACACATACACACACAGTGGCATACACACACACACACATACATATATACGTAGTTACAGTTGAAAACTATAGCAAATATGAAAGCCTCTTGCCGCTGATGTGCACAGTGGTAAAACTTGTTAAAAATATAAATTTAATACGAAACCTAAAGTTTAAAATAAAATAAAAATGTAAAAGTGTAAAATGTTAGGGAATATTATATATATAATATTATATATAGATAGCAGAACAGTTACAAGTTTACATATGAACTTTGTAAATAAAGTATACAATATTTCAAATGTCTTTTAAAAACTTAATATTTTAAAGCATCAAATGCATTAAATATTTTAGTTATTTTTGCACAAATGTAAAATCAAGTAAGAAATTTAAGATAAGATCTATGTTATATACAAACTATCAGAATTAATTCGTTGCGATTTTTTAAATTTGGACATATTTAAAATTTGTATAAAGAAATATATTTGCTTAGCTGTGTTCGACTGAAATATTCATGCACACTTTGCATACTTTTGCACCACTGTGCGTTGGCGGCTTTTGTGCTGTCATAAATGGATTTTCTTATCAAGGAAAAGTGGCCCCAGGAGTCAGCTTGGACAGCGACCCACGAGCCCAATGCAAACTGCTATCCATTGTCCCAGACATTATGAGATTGCATTCTGGAGCTGAGCAAATACTTTAATGGCATCCTTTTTCGTATCCCCAACAGCAGCAACAACAATCCGTCCATTTTGACTACGTTTAGCATTTGAGAAAGAGATAAAGAGAAAGAGAGAGAGGGAGAGAGAGAGAAAGACAATGTTCGGCTCCAAGTTACGCTCCTGGATGGAGACACACATTGTGCGTCCCCGCAAGAAGAACAACAAGAACAAACAGGCTGATGGAGGAGTAGGAGGAGTTGGAGGAGGAGGTGGAGGTGGAGGCGGAGCAGGTGGCGGCGGCAGCAGCAGCCATGCCAGGAAAGCGGGCACTCTGCCACAAAGCAGCAACCTAAAGTCCACGACGAGTCCAGTGCTGACCAGCAGCGGCAGCCACAGCATCGCCAGCCCGGTGCGTCGGAGGGAGGTGTCTCCCATTCAATGTCATGTGAGTAGTAAACGGAAACCCAAGCCCAGCTCAGATTAATCAAATCAAATCCTCCAAATTCTTTAATAGACGCCCAGTCGCTATGGCTGGCAGTCGCCGGATCAGGATACCCACAACTCGATCACGTCGCCCAAGTCGGATAATCTGTTGTATGCTCCTCATCGCTATCAGCGCCATCAGACGCTGTCGCCATTCCAGGCACAGCAGTTGACTGCTCCTGGCAAGGACAGCTGCAGCTCCAGCGCGGACAAGTCGCCCTTGCGGGTCAATTGCTCCTCCTCGTCCATCTCGTCGCTGTCATGGTCTACTGGCTCTAAGGAGCCTTCCATGCACTCCAGCCAGCCCAAGCAGGTCACCCAGAAGCTGGAGCACATAGAGGCCAACAGCGAGTACCAGGCGCCCGTCGAGGATGAGGTCGACTACGAGGAGGTGGGAGCCCTGTTGCTGCGTCCACAGCCGCCGCTGCTGGACTATCAGCGTCCGCAGTCCGAGAATCTAATCAGTCTGCAGCTTGTCTACGAGGAGGAGCAACAGCAGCCGCAGCAGTCAAAACAGAATCCGAATCATGTGCACTACGGCCGGCTGCTACCATCCAAGTTGGCTGCCATGCAGCTGGACGAGGCGCCTCCGCCGGCGGCTGTGACCAATCAGTTGGGCGTGGCCAGCCGCATGCGTGCACCACGTGGCCTGCCGCGTGGCAACTTCATGCCCGGTCCCCGGCCGCACAGCCTGTCCTCCCCGGAGAGCGCCTACTCCACGGGCTATTCCACCGATGGCAACTCGCCCTGCGCCGCGAGCAGCGCCAATCCTCCGGCTCCCGAGTACTACATCAATATGCGAAGTGGCACCCACTACTTTCCCAGTCGGTCGGTCAACACGCTGGCCATTGAGGCGCAGCGGTACAAGTTCGGACTCAATCGCATCGAGGAGATGTCCCCGATGGATCCGCTGCCCAAAAGCGGCTTTGGCAACACGCTGGAACCGCAGCCCAGTCCGTTGTCCCTGCAGCGGAATTGCCAGCTCTTTGAATGTGAGTAGACCGTTAAATGAGCAATTAAACCACTTAACCAACCACCCAACCACCCAACCCATCTAATCCATCTAACCCACTTGACCCACCCACCCAAACGCAGCTCCCTCGCCCAGGCAGCGCTCGCGCATACGCACCAATCCCTGGTATAATACAACGGAGCACATGCAACTCATGGCGGGCAGCCGTGTGGATGGGGACGCCACCAGCACCACCTCCACCACTTCGTCGGGCATTAAGTCAAGCACTGAGCTGGAAATGCGCGCAGCCAAAGCAGCAGCATCAGCAACGACAACAACAACAACAGCAAATCCTTTGGAAGCGGCACTTGGAGTCGCAACCCCCAAGCTGTCAGCTGCGGGCGGGGCAGGCGGGGCAGGCGGTGGCGCCGACCTCTCGGAGGGCTCTTCGTCCTCGACTGAAGTGGAAAATATGCATGCTCCGCACACCATCAAGCGGCGACAGCAGCAGTTGGACTCCTTCCTGGTGAGCGACGATGAGGCGACCCTCAACGAGATGATTGGCAAGTTTGACGAGAGCTACGTCTACGAGAAGGAGACGGACATACTTAGGTGAGTCCTAGACATCATCACTCAAGTGCAGTTCCTCAAGACGTTTTTCCGTGCTCATGCAGCAGCGACTCCGATCCCACGGACTGCGTCTCGGAGTTGGACACCGGCCAGGATGCGGGCGATGAGTGCGACACGGATGAGCAGCTGGACATTGACTACATAGACACCTCCTCCATCCACGAGGTGCAGCTGGATCTGCAGCAACGCAATCTGGGCAGCTGTCATTATTATCCCACTGCCACGCAGCCCAGTCCCTTGATCCTGCGACGCGGCTCCACCCGTTCGCGTCGTCGCAGCGGCCAAGAGCCGCCGGATGCCACTCAGCAGCGTCGTCGCAAGCGCTTCCTGAAGACGCGCAAAAAGAGCTGCGAGAACCGGGAGAAGATCAACGGATCTCCGTTGCGCGAGCCTCGTGGCACGCGCAGCGTTGGAGGCACTCCAGTTTGTCTCCGCCGCCAGCTGCTGGGCCCCAAGGAGCGGTAAGCTACAACAAAATTACAGTGCTTATTGATGCGAATCCCAACCGATTTCTGCTCCTCAGCATCTACAAGACTTCTCCGTTGTCGAATCGCTCGAATTCGCTGATCTTTGGCAGCGCCAATGAGCCGCACTTTATGACCATAGCGGAGAGCGAGAAGGCGCTGCAGAAGGCTGACTTGGAGGCGGACATGAAGTACAAGCAGCTCATCATGGAGGCCGAATCGCTGCTGGAGTCCATGAAGAACAGCTTGCAAAGGTGCGTGCAATCCAACCCAACCCAAGGAAATCAAATCTTAACCTTGTTGTCCACAGCATACCGCGGGACACACCCGTCGCCAGTCCGAGGCGGCTCAATCCGTTGGCCAACAAGCGCGTGGAGATGCTGAAGCACAGCGAGGTGGAGTCCAAGAAGCAGGCGCCGCCCAGTCCGCCGTTGGAGCACGAGCTGGCGGCGGCAATCAACAAGCGCATCGAGATGCTCAAATTCGAGACTTCGGCCGCATCGCCGCCCAACAGCCCCAAGCCAGGACGCTGCAGTCCACGCAAGACGCATCTCACCAACTTCATGAATCAGAATGCGCCGCCAGAGCTGCCGCCACGCAAGCTGAGCAGCGCTGCTGCGCCGCTGTCACCACAGCTGCAGCTGAACGGCCGACGTCTGCTCCAGGAGAGTCCAAGGAGCAGCCGGCGGGCCATGGCGCTGCACAGCTGCAATGGCAGCGACTCGGACCAGGAGTGCATCGCAGTGGTCCAGGATGTGGCCAATCACAACTACTTGCCACAGCAGCAGCAGCAGCAGAAGCAGCAGCAACAGCAGGAGGAGGCATACAACAATCTGGACTACAGCAATCGCAATGTGGCCGAGCTGCAGACCCAGGACAACTTCTACTGTCCACACAGCGAGCCGCTAAAGCGGAAGGTCTACAAGGGCAGCAGCTCCTTCGAGCGCATCAAGAAAACGTTCGACTTGGAGTTGGGTAAGTAAAGCTGTTCCCACATTAAGTAGAGGATATTCGTCAAGTGAATCTCTGCTCGACTTGTTTGTTGTTTGTTAGCACGTCATAGCTTATCGCCCACCTGACTTTTAATTAATTAACCCATTCAAGCAGATATGAGCGAACGATCCAAGTCGCACGTTCGACGTCAGCAATCGAAGCTATCGGCTTCCGTTTCGGCGAAGAGCTCCATGCAGGATGTAACGGTTGATGGGGCCAGCAAGCAGCAGCTTATCGTTAGCACCATTGCGGATCTGAAGCGGAGTCTGGAGCATCAGAGCTATGAGCTAAGTGGTCTAACTGAAGAATAGTTTATATTTTTAACGTATGACAGGAAGGAAAGTCTAACCGACAATTGTGAGTTTGAGGTTAAGGCTAAAATTGATAAGCTAGAGCTGCAAAACTATCGATAGAACGATTTTTGATTTATCAGGGCGTCAGACTGCGATTTGATTATTATATGGTTCGTATACCTTAGGACTTTCTATACAATTAATATAGACAAGATCAGCTCTCAACTATTTATGGATTTGCCTATCGATAGTTTTGTAACACTACGAATAACAAGTCCAGCAAACTTAAGAACCCCTCCCCCTCTGACGTACACGGAAATTGAGTGCAATAATTATTCAAAGGAGCATAGATAAGCGTTACCCCTAAGATATAAGCCATGGAAATGATGGACTGGATTAGCAGGTTATACATAGACTTAATCGGTATACATTATATAATCACATCGGTTAGAATGTAGTGAGTAAATTGTTTTTGATAGCACTTATTTAAATGTAGTAGTTAAACATTTGCGTTCTCATCATCTAAAAGTTACTCTAGTTTTAAAACAAGTTTCGTTTGTTTACGATCAATTACAGTTTCTATTTGACATATTCCAGATGAATAACGTGTTGAAAACACAATTAAAAAAATATCATATTACTACATACACTAGCCCAAATTTAGCTTAGTTATATTATTCATAATCCTTATTTATAAATATACTTCTGTGTGTGTGTGTTTATTATCCTCAAACTGAAGCATATCTCACACAAAATACACCTATACTATACACATATACAGCGCTTAACGATCCCTGATCCAAGTGCAGCCAACTTAGCAAGCGTGGAGCTGCCAGATCGGTAAGCGTGGTAGCAAACAAATACTAAACTTCAGCTCATTCACTAGACTTGGTAGCATTTCACTTAAACTACGCATATTTAGACATTATCTACATCAATTATATAACAATTACAAAATGTAGCTCCTTAAGTAAATTCAATTATTATATCCATCCAAAAATATATTTAAAACAAAAAAAAAAAAAACAAAAACAAGAAGCACTTGTTTAGCCAAATTGTTTGTAGAATATAAATTGTTTAACTGTATCTTCTATTCAGTTCCCTTAGTTATAATAATTGAATAGTTAAACATCATGAATTTCAATTGATTCTTATTTTCGAACTCGATGCAAAAGGCCAAATCGGTTGTAATTGAACAATTAATGAATTAACTAACTATGTAATTGCGTTGTGTGCTCATTATTATTATTGTTTTACTTTTGTTGGTTTAGAAACTATATAGAAATCTACCATTTAGCATACATAATGTAAGCGAATAATGTAACGTGATAATAAACTTAATGAAAAATTAATTTACTTGGCATAACATCAAATTCCAATTCCAATTCGAATTCCAATTCAAATTCAAAGTAACTGCATATCGAGTAAGTATTAACATAATACATAGTTTATTTCATAACACCGTTTACGTAGTACTTCCTCGTAGCACCTGATATCCTAAGTTCACCTTCTATATATATGTATTTATATATATATGTTATATATGTTTTGTAGTATGCATTAAAATTACAATTAGTTGGGGCTTGCGTAGTCGGGCGATTGTCTGGTTTCACTTCATTTACTTAATGAGTTTTAACCATGCGCGACTCTTGACTGCGAGCTGAAGAACCAAAGTGCAGTCCCCATTGAAACTTGGCAAATTATATGCGAATCCCACAAAATGCTGAACTTTGGTTCAACGCCTGATGCGCAGTTCCCATTTCCAGTCAACCCAATTAATTTATGCACCCAAAACCCTACAAATAAATTCCTATATATGTATGTTTTCTAAGCGACCTTAAGACAATCCAACGAGCTTTTTGATAAGACATTTACACGAAACTCACTAAAGGGAAATCTAACTACCGAGTTGTAAGTTATAGTAAATCATTTAATCGCATAGATAAGACTGTTCATTTGCTAATAAATGAAAATATAAGCTACATATCTTCTGCGACTGTTTTCTACACATAACCGGAATTAAACGTTTATCTTATATATATTTTAAATTACTTTGACATATGTATAAACCAAAAATAATTGAGAGGAAAATCCAGCAATGATAATAATAATTAATTGAAGCCTTCGCTGATTAAAGATCAAGTTTAAGTTTGAAAATATAAAATTTGCAAGGTTCCCAGTTAAACGGTCACGCAATTATTCATACAGAATTAAATTGTCTACTTTACAGTTGTGGCTGCCCTTAACAGTCACTTAACATATGTTTGATAATCTAAACTTCCAATTGGAAAATACAACATTGCATTGTCATCTTTACATGTTTGACTGCCTTTAACAGTCACTTAACATATGTTATACCATCATTTGTAATTGAAAAATTGCTTTACATGCTCAATACTTTAAACTAAATTATTCCTTAGGGAGTTGCTCTTCTTCGTTAGTTCAAATACCTTATAAATCTGAAATGAACCTAAATAAAGGACCAATATTTGTTAAAAAGTATCATTAAAACTCTTCCTGTTTGCTGATTAATTGACGTATTGTTGTTTTTAGTGATTGACAGCCCCGTCCATGTTATTGGATGCTGTTGTGGAAATTCCAGAGATCAAAGGCGCCAGAGCTACAGACCACGTATCGTTCTTTATTATTATGCTGAACAGTGGTTTTGTCTTTTTGAAAATGTTCTAAAATCCCCGCCAGAAAAGCAGCGTAATGGAAAAGAATCAGACAAGTTGATAATTATGCAAATGTAAGTGGTGGGGATTGGGGGAGCTGCCTCGAGTGGAATATTAATTGTATTGGAGCACGCTTAAAACATAAAAACAGCAACGATTTTTATTTTCAAATTGGAGTGGAGGCGCGACTAAAGTATGAACCTGTTGCTGCTGGAGAATGGAGGATGCGAAACTGGTTCGAAAAGATACCTCGGGCTGTGGACAAATGAGTAGAATGCGCAGGGGCTGCGTTTGCAAAAAGCTTGGCAGCCACATACCTGGAACATGCACATTCCTAGCGTAAGCAGCTACAACAACAGGGTATATTAGTTCCGGCATAAATCCTGTAACAGCGTGTATGCATGCTGCTATAATAACAGCAGTATTTCTCTCATCATTGTAGCTGTTAGTTTTAACAGTTTTGGTATTTTGTCTGAACATATGCCAATCGATAGTCTGCAAACTGCTGGCAGCGTAACTTGTAGTCGACTTGGCTCAGCACTTACAGCTTTTCTGTTTGCTTATTTTTCGCAGTGTCTCGCACTGCACACGCAGCTGCGCAGTCGCAGTTTTAGCAGTCGTAGCAGCAACAGCAGCTTTCAATTTCAAGCTCTAGTACATAAAATATATGCGTGCGCGGCTTGAAAGCTTTCTGTCTGTTGACGACATGTTGTCTCTCTGTTGTGAATCTGTTGTTGTTGCTCTTGCTGATTGTTGCTGCTGCTGCTGCTGACGTTTGTTGTTGCTTTTTGACCATAAACTGATACTTTAGCCATCACCGTCGCCGCGCGCTGCTCGCGTCTCTGTCAGCTCTGCTGTTTTTTAGCCATGAAGGTCATACCCAACGCTTGGCATTCAGATTGAAACCGTGCGGCTGCGGCCGCCGCTGCTGCGCTTGCGCCGTGCGCTCAGCAGGTGCGGCGAGCAGAGGCATGTACAGCGAAACACACACACACACAGACAGACATGGATAGATAGAGCGAGAGAGGTGAAGAGGGGTGCAAAGGGGAGGGTCAGTGGGGTTGTTGTTTTGGCAGTTATGAAACTAGTCCAATGACTCGCAGTTGCTGTTGTCGCTGTTGTTGTTGCGCTGTGTGTTGTGAGCTTTGACGCCTCTTCTTGTAAGCATGTAAATGTATGCATATGCACCTACATGATTTACATATGTACACACACACGCACACAAGTCTTCATTTTGTAGACCACAGCGAAAACTACAACGACAATAACAACCATTTGTTGTTTAATAAACAACAACAACAACTTTTTGGTGTCCAATGCAATGAAGCGACCCCCAAGCGCCCAAATGAGTGCGTTATGTGCGTGTATGTGTGTAAGTGTGGCTAACAGCCGCCCAACCGTCCGACCAGTTCTCAAAGATTTCGTCAGCCACTTCTGTCGGGGTAAAAACCACAGGTACGCATTAGAAATAAATAATTAATGGAAGCCAAAATTTGGGGGACTTGGATTTGTCTATTTTTTTTCTTTTTATTTATTTTTTGCAAAAGTTACTAAAAATAATTATGAAATGAGGTTAAGTTAAAGACATAAACTGCCTGGAAAGAGAAATGTTCATAAAAAAAAGACAAGTCATGCGGCAATGTGCAAAAATTTTGCTTAGAGCTGCGGCGTAGCTGCCATTCCGGTTCTGATTCGCAAAATGATATTATGGTCCATATGAGAAACTAGCTTGGAGCAACATAAGCAGATCTTAAATGATGCTGTGCAACAGCTCAAAGTTCGCTGTAAACAGACGGTAGCACAGTCACACATTTAATGAGCAACTACGAAGTGAGAAGGGGTATATAGGTTTTGTACAATTGGAAACTATGCTTGTAAGATTACCCAATATTCATTGCCATACCCGCATTACCCAATATTTTTACATACAAGTTGTCATATATCTATCTCTTCTATATACTGAAATATCAAATATCAGAGCTTTCGGCAATAGGATTTTTAAAGCATGAACCAAGACTCTCTTCCACAGATTTGAAAGAAAACGGAGTATGTGTGAGTCGATTACTCCCGAATACTGATTTTTTGTTTTTTTTTTCGATAAGGGGTTTTCTGACAGTTCATGCTGAGTTGTCTGTGTAGAACCGGCCTCTAGGCCCAGGGGGCGGGTCAATCGATACTGTGTCCCAGTTGTTGGTCTGCTGAATCAGAGTCTCAGTGCTGGGAAACCTACCTACCTACCTACATACAGAGTGTGACGTCAATTTTGTTGAGCTGAGATTTTTGTTTTCTTGGTAGCAGAGCTAATTAAATTCGAGTGCTCAATTAGCGCTTGAAGGAGTGATATACCGGATTCAAGCAATTGAGACGATTATATATGTATGCTTATATATGTATATGGACATATATAATTGGGAAATACGCGGCTGCTCATAAATAAGGAAATCTGTAGATCTGGTTGTTATTGTTGTTGTTATAGTTGTTGCTTTGGGTACTGTCGCAGAATGTTCGTGAATGAATATCGGCATCTGCGTCTCTGTCATGATTTAGCGATTTGTAAAAGCGTAAAGTCTATGCGCGTGAGTGTTCGTGTGTGTGTGTGTGTGTGTGGAATTTCGAGTTTTCGGACTTTGTACTACTCGCTAGCCATGAACCAACGCTTGGCCGCCAACCCATCTGAGACGAAGTCAGAGCCAGAGACAGAGACAGGGACAAAGATAGAGCCAGAAATCGAGCCCGATTCGAAACCAAAGGCGGAGACGGTGCCGTAGTCAAAGTTCGCATTGTTAACATTGTTAACGTATTATAAGCTTTGACTGTATAGGTGTTAGCCATTCATCCGTCTCTCGCACTCTCGCACTCAGTTGGCAATCATTGCGCACTTGTGCTTAGGCTCTAATTATACAACAAATCTTGGAAGGGGGGCGGGGCCGTGCACGCTCATGACAGCATAATGCGGAATTCTAATCTCGTTTATGGACAGAACCCAAAGCAAATCGGGCACACCTACAGTACAGACAGTCCATAATGAAGCATCCATCAATGAATGAGAAATGCGATTAGCAGTGGGGACTTTTTTCTTTTTGGCAAGCAGGAAGCCCATTTTCATGCACTGAGGCATTGGATCACTTTGCTGAGCGCATAACGGAAATTATTAGTTTCTAATTATAGCTTAAATATCTTATATCTATATACACATATGCATAAATGTTTTTGCTCGGGGTCACGCTTTAAGCTTGGGGTCAAAAACGACGGAAGTCGTTTTAATATGCACAGCTAAAGACATATTAATATTTAAATTAAATGCGATTATTAAAAATTCCGTTATTAATGTGTTAAAATACTGTGTGTTTAAATGCCGCAAAAGGGCATATTAGCTATTAAGATTAAAGAAAAGAAAAGGTGTCAAATAAGACTGTTAAACTGTTAAATATGACGGGTAATAAGCGTGTGGGCAGCTTAACAGGCGATTAGCATAAGAAAATATCAAAACAATATCTATCGATAATTCTTGTTATCGTTTTAGTGCGCATAACTAAAGGATGCTAATTGCAGCCATTTAAGAACGTTTATTAGTGACAAATATTTGTGCACATACGTACATACGCACATATTTATTTTCAGGTGCATATGCAGGGTATTTGCCAGTCAATCATTTATGTATGCGTTGGCTGGTACATTACATTTATTTTTGGGCATTATATTGCATGTTGTCCGGACGATCAACCATTTACATGTACATTAACACTCGTGTTAGTAATCGCATTCGCATTCATTTTCTCATATTGACACGTGATAATATTCGTTTCCGAATACAGACCGAGATTCTCCAGCTGCATGAATGTGGCACAAGAATTTGCGGACCTTGGTTAACCGCTGCGGCAAACGTTAACCTTGAAGCGATCGTGATGATACTTACCCACCGGTCACCTCCCCTTCCACCGACCCCGTACGAGCTAACACAATTCCCCCACCCCCTCTGTTAACATTTTATTGAGGGCAGAGCAATTACATGCTTACATTAACTCAAAAATTGAGTGCTATAGTAATGTGCTGAGTCACCGTGAAGCTTTCTTTTGCTGCCCCGAAACAGGTTGAAGCAAAACACTGAAGCTGAAGATATATACATTTATGTATAATATAATACCTCTAGAGCTCATGAGTTCAGAAACATACGTATTGTTTATGCAGCTATGACTCACAACTTAACTTTGTAAAGTAATTCTTGACTTGGAAAAGATTACGAAACCCATCTCGGCTCAAGGCCCCGATCAGCTGATGGGTTCAATAAACGGAAATGTTTAAATAATAATCAAATGAAATATTTCATTTGCCGCACGCTCTTCTCAATATGTGCTTTGTGAATAGTTTCCGGATTTGCCCGGCTCAGAGCGTCTGCTAACGGTTGTATTTAAGTATCTGGTAAAACGGAGGCTGGCCACAGCCAAAAAAAAACTTTTTAAAATTCGATTTCCGCCTAGCTAGAATCGTATTCAAAACAAAACAAGTTTATGTTTCACGAGCAGAAGCCACAACTCCAAAAAATATATAATTTATATATACTAGACTAGACACATATATATTGATGATATATGATAAACGAAACTGTCGCAATTTGCAAATGGCTTTAGCATCGTCCCCGACCCCGACCCCGACTGCGACGCAATAAAAATAATAATAACAATAACAACATTAAATAGTAAAAAAAACAGTTTCAGTTCTCTTTTGGCCTTTTCCAATACGGAAGCCTTTCAATATAATTTGATTTCGAATCGAAGCGCTAATTGAATCTATTCGAAACAGTTGAGAATATCTCAGATATAGAAATCTCGGCTAGAACAATGATGAAACATTGTCCATATGTCGACAACGATGTCATCATTGTGCCCCTCGCTCCAAGGTATATACAAAATATACGACGTCTGATAAACAGAAAACAAGTTCAGGGTTTGGCAAAATAGTCGCGATTCTTATAAAAGATATCGATCTTGTTTATAAAGCTGACCATGTACGAGAAATCAAACACTCGAGTCTCGTATTACTTGGCCCAGATTATATTATAGAATCGCCTGATATTTAGCAAAGCCTTATCTAAACTATGAGACATTCGAGTACATATTAAATTTTGATAAACCTCTTGGTAATAAGCCGGCACGTGGGCGTATTCTTTGTTTATAAGTCTTAAAATATCAACAAATGCACTTTGCGAGTGGAATTTTTATTTTTCGAACACATCTGCTCTATTTGTTTTTTTTTTTTCAAAAGAACTTTAAACCGGATTGATTCGGTTTTAATATCAATAATCTCTTATTTGAGTGTTACTTTCATTAGCTTATCAAAATTTCGTTTGCTGTCTAAGCAAATTTTGCTATAGTCAATATTCGATATATGTATACAATATTTGAATTACACATTTATTTGATTACTGTACACAATGGTACACTAGGTGTATAATATTAGACTATACAAGCCCAATCATATAATAGGATGAAATGTTACTAATACTACTTCTACAATCACTCCTCCTTTTAGTACTTGCACTGCCACTACTACTTTTAGTACTACTCCTATTTTTCTACCACCACTAATACTCCTATGTCTGCCACTTATCCTACTTTTGCGACTATAGTGAAACACTACTAATTCTGACCGCATTAGCTATACTAATACGAATGGTACCAAGACTAATTCAACTAGTATACTAATTATAAGAGAATTACTAAGTACAACCTAATTATATATCACTAAATAAATTAAAGAGCATTGCAAAGATTCCGAAAGGCAAACAAATTACTATCTGCGATGCATGTGGAATTTGCAGTTACATAATTTAGTAGCATTTCTTGTAAAGTTTCATTCAGTCAATTTAAATAATTACTTAGACATGCAACTTGTGACACCGTTAGTCAAAGTCAATAAAGACTGAGTGCTATATACTATAATATATATACTATATAATATTTGCAAAAGGGTTTTGTGCTAAACTCAAAGCACAAAGATTGCATTTTCTACAGTTGGGATCTGACTTTACTTTCAACTTTGCTCTTCGCTTATATAACATCTAGACCTCAATCATGTAACAAATTTTGCAAATTCATTCTGAAATTTAGGGTGCTTAGAAAATTACAAAGCGGGGAACTACTCAAGGGACGCAATTTCTTAAATGTCGTAACTGGTAAACGATTTCTAAACCTTTGGAAAGGCACCCTATAATTTCGATTAGCTGCTACTGTTCTCCATTATTCTATCTAATATCATATAATTAACTTATCTTGAAAAAAAACACCCTTTTTTTATAGGTTTAAGATACAGTTTTTGCTGATTAGGTAAAACATATTTTTTATGGTTTTCCAGCGTTTTCTTTCCTTTCCCTTTCCCTTTTTTAATCGTGTTTTTTTATGGTGATTATAAATGAAATTATAAAAGTCCAATTTTGATGTATAAAGCGGCACATTTTAACCGAGCAACTGTCGTCATAGCCAGTCTTTACTGTATGTGTAATCTATACAGGGCTTTTACAATGGTCATTGCCATCGCGATATAGGTGAGAGCCGAAAGTGGAATTTGCACCGGCACATGCGATCGATCAATAATTATCACACTCGTTCACAGACTGAAAGGGGGGTATATCTACATGAAACTTAAGATATATAGATCTATATACACCTAATAGTTGCATATTTTAAGTTTATTATGTACATATGTTCATATTTATATCGCATGAAACTTTAGATGGTATTGTACATATACATCTGTATATACACGTGCAATTTTAGTTATATACTCATGTATGTATACCTCCTCAAACAAATTTCTATCTGCTTATAAAAGCGTGCATTTTTTATATATAAATAGAAGATAATTCCATTTTCTATATATGATGTCTTATGATCGATTCCAAGTGATTTCTGGCTTCATCCCACAGCTCTTCAATAAATCGGTGAAATTTATGGCTTTAACAGATTTTAAATGTTTGCCCCTGGGCGAGTATTGCGCAGTCGCCCACGCCCGACCAACATGTTTTTAGGCCCGCTTTTTATCTTGCTCTATCGACAAATCGAAAAAGAATCCATGGTTTTTTTTTTTGTATATTTTTGCTAAACAAAATTTATGTTTTTTTTTTTATTATTTATTTCATTTAATGTATAAATAATTCTCTTTACACGTAAGCGATTCGTGTTTTCGTCCCTCGACCCCGCAGCCACATGCAAAAGTGTTCGAGCTGTGTGTGTGTGTGTATATACATAAGGCATGTGATTGTTGTTGTTGCTGCTGTTGTTGGGACTGGCGCACAAACAATTACAATAACTTTAACAGAATTGATGGTGTTTTTTTTGTTCGAAATTATATTTCTTGTACTTGATTTTAACATTTTAACATTTTGCATTTCGAATATTTGTATCGATATCGTTTTTACATATTAGAAAGTAAAGCTAAAGTATACATAAATCAAATGACAGACTCACATATATATATATATATATATATATATATATATATATATAAAGGGCAGATAATAATCAAAGACAAATAGGATAACATTTTTTGACATGCATTCACTTCTTTTTTTTATGCAGATTCTGCTTGAGTATACAATACATCTATTTTCTTCATGTTTATGGGTGGGGCCATGCCACACCCAATTTCTAGTGTGTGTGAGCAAGTGTTTGTGTGTGTGGGTGTGTGTAGTCGCAGCTTGTGTACTAAAGGAATGCTCTTCACCAAACTCAACAAAATTTGTTTCATATCAAACTAGCTGCCAATTAAAACTCACACACTCACACTCACTCACACACACACACGCTCGCACACACTCTCAACATTTGTTCTGCTTTGTTGTTGTACCCGTCAACCCAAAATACAAATACAAATAGAAAGTATTATTATTATAAACTTTTTTCATATTTTTTGTTTTTTTTTTTTACTTTTTTTTTTCTTGTTGACTTACTCGATATCATATTTATCAGTATATATATATATTTATCAATATTATCTGTTACGAGACAATTCTATACAATCCTCATAATATACGTTTCCATATTTCTAGCACCCCGCACATTTTCAAAATAAACCTCACTTATACAGAAAGGACCTCACACAAAAGAACAAAAAAAAAACTGTATCCTGATTCATATATATATATATATATAATTTTTTTGTTTTTCTATTTTTTAGTTTTTCCTATTTGGTTTACATGATTAGAGCCCGCCCAGGAGTTGGCAACCGCTTAACTTTTGTTTTTGTTTTATATATATATATATATCTATGTTTCTTTTTTTTTTTTTTTGTTTTTCGCTTTTAGACGGTTCCAATATCACTTTGGTATCTGGCGGTCAGATAGTTGGCCGCCTCTGTCATTTGTTCCAGGCACTGGTAAAGACCATTCAAATGTCTTTTGCAACGTTGGGCCAGCTCCGTGGCCTTATCGCTAGACTTTTGGGAGGAGGAATCGGCAATGTCGCTGCCATCGGTGCTGTTTGCATTGTCGCTCTTGTTGCCATCAGATTCGAGACCCGAATCGATTTCGTTGGATATATCTGAATCGGAATCGCTCAGATTGCTCACCGACGTGGTGGACATCATCGATGCCGTCGATGTGCGCCTCACATGGCCCTTGACGCTGGAGGAGCTTCGACTGCTGCTCCCACTGCGGTTGCTGCTTGTGTTGGACTCAGTCTTCATCTCTAGCTGGTGTTGTTGTTCCCTATCCAGCTCCGCATCGTCATCCTGATTGGTTGTCCACAGCAAATCCTTCTTCAATGCATTCAGCACGGTGTACAAATTGAACAGCTCGGAGGCATTGAGGAACTCGTGGACATTCTTTGAATGCGCCGCACCACGTTTGCCCTCGGCGCTGGAACTTTTTGTCAGCTGATTGGCGGTTGAATCCTTGCCGGTTGCTGGGATTATATCAGTGCTATCACCGATCTATATACAGAGAAGACGAAGCGACAACGCAGGCGGGCACACATTAGCTACATATATAAACCATATTTGGAAGGGTTTTTCTTCAACCCACCTGCCGATCCATGAGCCTGCATGGCACCAGAATGGTATCATCCATTATGTTGACCGTCTTCACAAACTTCTCCATCACATTCACGATGCAGTCCTTGGAGAACTGCTGCTCATCGTGACGCGCAATGCGACGCAAACAGTTCCTGCAAGAATACAGAACAAAAGATACAGATATAGAGGAAATTTGTTTAGTTATAACAAGGAAGACTATTTGATACCCTTGGTTTTGATCGAAACTACAAACCGGTTTTATAATAGAACCTGTTTCTATACGGAATACACTTTTTTTTTGTTTTTTGTTTTTTTTTTTTTTTACCATGAACCGCACCTTTAACCAAAACAATTAATCCCAAAAAAAAAAAAATATCATTCACATATTTCAGATTTCATATTTGTTGTAGGGTAGAACTAGATATAAATAATAAATAATAAATGAATGAGACTAAGGTTTTAGAATAGTGGGCTAAATTGTGCAATAAATGTTATGAGCAACTGTATAAACAGAGTATATATACTAACTATAATAGCCCAGACAGACATAATTATTTAACTATAGTCTAGTCATAAAAGTAATCTAGAGAGCTCTCTAAAATGAGAGATAAGCGTGATATAATAAACTTGGCTAGTGACTAGTGTGACTAATCGAGTACCACTATATTATAGCCCTAAAGGTTCTACAAATGTCATCCAATTATTACGAATCTAAAAGAGAAAATAAATAACTATATAAACACAACTGTTGTTACTAATACTTTATGAGCCGAAACATTTCTTCTTTCAAACATTATTCAGTGCGTGATCAAACTATAATACCCTAGCTGAAGAAGGAAAAAAAACCAAACCAGTCAATACAATAGCTGACCAATTGGCCATTTAAAAGAAATAACCCGAAATGGCGGTTGAAAACGTGTCGTCGTTAAGTCTGGCCACTTGTTCTTTAAACATTTCCGACAACCGCGATCAGCTTCTTCTGCCTCGTGATAAATATATCTACACATGTACATGTGTATGTATATATAAATTAATTTCCAACTATGCAAATAAGCGCAGACGTCGCCAAAAATTTAATTTTATTTATGTGTTGGTATATAAATAGAAGAGCAACAACAAAAAATCAAACCTGAACACTTTAAGCCGCTGATTTCTATTTCTGAATAGCAAGTGTCTCTCTATGTGTATGTGTGTGTGAGCGTGTGTGTGGGTTTCACCCTCTGTCATACGACTATTTGTCTACCTGGTCTACGCGTTGCGGGTCAAGAGCTTTTAAGCCACGTGCCTGAGAAAGTTATACAAGCAACCCATTAGCCTTAAGTATTTGTAATGCTCCTTCCCCGGTTCCATTAATTCCATAATTTAAAGACCTCTATTAACCCGACTACTAGACGCCGGCAAGTCTCACAATTTTGAAGACGTTCGAAGTTCAGAACGAACGCTTATCGTCGAGCGTCTGGAGCTGGACGAGGAGTGGAAAATTGCGCCTCGCACTCCAAAATTCTGATAAGTCATGCAACGCAACTCTCTTGATAATGTCTCGTGGCAGAGGCGTGATCGTCCGTCTGACCGCCTTTATATATATATATATACTTAGTTGGCTGCGCATATGCTCTAGGCATGCCGCCCCCCCCACCCTAACAACTAAAGCCAAAAGCCCCCACCCACCCAAACAGTAGTCTAGACTATTGATAGCTTCTTGTGGGACGGACATGGGACACGCCGCAGCCGCGTGCTCAACCACTATCTGACCGAGTGACTGCCGCACTGCCAGACTGTCAGAGATGTATGGCGAGGCTTGTGTCAAGGTTTTTTTCCGCTGGCCATGCCTTAGTTGTTTCTCTCTCTATCTCACTCTAGCACTCCCTCTGCCTCTCTCTCTCTCGCTCTCGCTCTATGCATGCCGAGAAACTTTCCCATTAGACACTCGACTAATTTAGCTAATTGAATATATGGAATCTGAATGAGCGAAACGTCACAAGAAAATCTATTTAAAATTCTTAACAGACACACACGTCAGTTACCCTGTAAATTTATTTTGAGTTCTCAAATAACTCGCCTGTTTCTTAAAAGATTCAAGTGTAATCTGAGTCCCACTAAATTGTTTATGTTTCAAGTAATTCTAGCTTCCCAACTAACAAATATTGCAAAATACAAAATATTAAAAATATTTCAGCTGAAATTGGCTTTCAAACAGCTGCATAAACGATTTTCTAAGTATAGAACGGTAGAAACACAGCAATGAGAAATATTATATCGAACACACTTTCAGTTTGATAGCAATACAGACAAATATATTCCATAATCAAACCAACACTATTTATTTTTTACAGGGTATTTAATGAGGCTATCAGAGATGTGTAAAACGCGCAATTATCTTATCAATAACATTCCGTCGGGTCACCTCATTCATACATCATTACGTAGGCAATGAATGAAGTGTTTTATTTACTATTTTAGAAGAACAAAATATAAATATAAAAATCAGGCGTTGCCCATTTTAACAAATGTCGCATTCAAAACACAAATAGAAAAAATCAGGCGTTAGTCAAACTGTTGGCCACGCGCCAGCTATAACAAAAGCTCGCTTAGCGAAGCGGGAGGGGAAGTGACGGGAATTGCGGGCAACATCAACGTTATTGACCTTTTATGCAGCCACTACAAGTGGGAGGGAGGAATCGTACAACAAGTGCAGCTGCGCGCCCAATTATGCCGGCAGCAGAGACGTACAAGCAGCGACTGAGGCAGCGGCAGAGCTTGAAACACGCCATCCGAATCGACCAATTGCAGCGCAGCACGGCAAACCTTTTTATCTGAGCGGGTATCTGTGTGGTTAAATTCTGGTAATTGTCTCTATTCTCTATTTTAATCGGATGGTCGTGTGGCCTATTAAGGCGTCAAAAACAAAGCTTAGCCACCGTACACCTGGCGGCGACACCTGCCTGTGAAGTGGGCCAAGCCTGGCACGCGACACGCGTCCAGTTTTATTTTTTTTCGCTACGAACATGCGCAGCAGCAGCGCGGCATACAACACAGAAATCAGCCGATTTTTTAGCACTGGGATTACGGGTGCGGCGAGTGTTTTGTGGCAAGAGAGTGCTTACGCTCTTCAGCTGCTCTCTTTCAGAGACAGAAAAAGAGAGAGAGTGAGAGAGGTGATGTGAGCTGTAACTGTATGGTTGTTAGATGAAGAGACGCCAGTCATGCTGTTGGTCGTCTGTTGTTGTCGGTGTTTCGTTGTTTGTTGTTGTTTTGCCAGCAATATTTGCAATATTGAGCAACACTTTTTTTTTGAAGCGAATTGACCAATATTTGTTTAATGTTGTTTTGCAGTGTGGCTGCCCCTGTTTGGCCTCGACTGACCTCCAATGATAATCGATAAATGAGCAAATCGATATTAATTATATTTCAGTAGTTAACATGCGACAACGCAAACACAACACACAAACACAAACACCAACAAATACAAATTCTAACAAAATTTGTGATTGTGGGCTAAAACATTATCAAGGCGAAAGCCATCCGTACTACTCTGTGCCATAGTAATATAGTAATACAAAATGCAGAGTAACACACTAACAGACGTCATCAACATATTAATGGCTTGCCTGTACTTATGTTTGTGTGTATATTTATATGCCTAAGTCAATCGTTAAGACGAACGACTGTGAATCACAATGTTTGATTATTTTATTTATATTTTTTTATTTCTTACTCTTATGCCCTGAGGTGTCGTGTGGCTCATAGTTGGGACTTTTCACACCGCGATAATGGAAATGGTGATGAGTAATAGTTATTATCGATAAGTGACAAGCAAGCGCCAAAAGCGCTGATTAGAGCAAGGGCAAAGGAAAAAGTATAAAGGCTGTGTAACGGCAGTGAAAAGTGGAATGGTCAGAGGTATGCGATTTATTAGTTTAAACAGACTGATACGCAAACAAAACGAGCTTAGGTTAAAACCCTCACACACACACAGAAGTACGCACACGCACTCACACATGTATATTATGTACAGCTATAGCACGATTGTGTCATATTAGGCAGCATTGCCTTTACTTTTTTCGTGTTTGAATGGCCGTCCGCATCGTACGATAAAATTTTTGTATCTTGCTTTTTTTTTGTCGAAACGAAAGAGAAAATAACTTATGGGCAAGGGGTGCGGTGCCCGCATGCAGTCAGAAAGAGAGGGAAAGAGAGAGCGTGCAAAATGATGTGATGTGATGTGAGCGAAATTGTATGAGGTGCCTCCCCCTCCTGCACAACCGCTTGCCGTAATTTAGAAACTGATTTAAATTCAATTTAAACACATTTCAACTAGAAACTCGCGCTTGTCCAGCCCAAAACGGGACACACATACAAAGGCAGAGATGTACGATATATAGAAATCTATGTTTGCTCCCCATCATCAGATGTTGCCACTTACCGACTAGTCTCCAGTTTAGTGAGGTCTGTGTATCCGCTCATTGTGCTGTATTTTATAATCTGTTGGGTTTAGTGTTTCTGGTGTGAGTTGCGTCTTCTATTACCAAAAAATGGTTTAGCAGACAGTTTTTGGGTTTTTTGATGTAGCTTTTTTATTTAAATGCTGACACCGCAAGTTAATATATTTTTCTTTAGCTTTGTGTATTACACATACACGCGCACTTTCACTGTGTCTTTCGCATTGGGTTTATGTAGTTGTGTGTGTGCGTGCGGGCCTTCAGCTGATTTTTCTTATAGTAGTGATTGTATTTGAGAATTATTTGCGTGACGCCAACATTGACCGGACTGCTAGGCTAGGCAAATGTTTGTTGCTATTACGAAATCTGCAGACTTTTAGTTACAGGTAGTTAATTAATCGCTAGCTGCCGACACGTTTGCTTTTTATTGAACTCGAATGCGTTTTGCGTTGCTTTTGAAAAGTCGCAGCCGTTTTATGCCAAAAAGAATGCTAGAGCATACACGGTGTTTAGATATGACGCTGCCTGATGGTAGCTGCTACTCAATTCTAATAATTACTTTATTTATATATCAGAATTTAAGTGATTTTTAGCTCGCGCACCGCTGCTTCTCCACGACCAACGACCGCTACGAACGAGTTTCGATTTCAAAATGATGTGAGCGGCGAACAGTGTGACCTCAATCGTTTAGCGCAAAAGTCTCAACTGAAAACGATACCATATCGCGTAGCTTGTTCGATACACTAGAAGCTGCATGCAATCGATAGTCATGCAATGTATCGTTTACATTGAATGAAAAGCGCATTATTTTGATAAAAGTTTCTTATTGGTTCTTGTATTTGGTGCCAGGTTATTTTTCATTTGGCAAAGCTTAAGACCATTTTGAAATTTACACAATGTAATGAAATGCTGGGCCACAGCACAGATGTTAACACCTAAACAATCCTATTGGAAAAAATAAATGAAGACAATTGGATTTCCACGTTTGTACAAAATCATTTCGGCCAAACTAAAAGACAATTTTTATTTCACTTGTAAAAACAATTACTAATCATTATTGCCGTCGACTTAATGACCCGCAGTAGCCGCCTTCGCAGCGATCTCATCCTCCTTGGCGTGAAGGGCGATCAGCTCCTGTTTCTTGGTGGCAATGCGCTCTTCACGTCGCTTACGTGCCTCACGCACCTTGGTTCGCCTGGCCTCGGCCTGGTCAGCCAGCATCTTGCTGCGCTGCTTCTCGGCCTTCTTCTTGTGGATGTATTCCATGAGGACACGCTTGTTCTTGAACACATTACCCTTGCACTTCATGTACAGATCGTGGTACAGATGGCGATCAATCTTCTTGCTATCGCGGTACTTCTTCAGCAAACGGCGGAGCACACGCTGACGCTGCATCCACAGCAGCTTGGTGGGCATACGCGCATTAGCTGTACCCTTGCGCTTTCCGAAACCGCAGTGACGGCCCTTGCGGCGCGCCTCGGTGTTCTTGCGCACACGGTAGCGGGAATGGACCACGACGGGCTTCTTGATGATCAGACCATCCTTGATCAGTTTGCGTATGTTTTGACCTGCGGGAGGGCGGAAAGGGAAATGTTGGATTTGGGACACTTGTGCAACACACATATATATGAATTATTTTTTACTTACGCGAGTTTGTGTTGGCGATTTCGTTGATTTCATTAGGATCCAACCAAACCTTCTTCTTGCCGCAGTGCAGCACTGAGGCTGACAGCCTCTTCTGGAGCTTAAGAGAACTGCAAGCAGAGACCAAAAATTAAATTAAACAGCGTGCCATGATTTTGTATGTGTATGTGTGTATGTGTGTGTGCGTATGCGCGTGTGCGTAAACGTGGGTTCAGATTATTTTACGCATTTTTTAACAGCTTAATTGAATTGCACCCATTATGTGATGCATTCCATGCTTTATTTACACATAAACCAACACTTTTCACACATTTTCGCACAGAAAACACACAAATTTATGAAATTCCGCAATACCTCATGTCGACCCTTGCTAGTCGTGGCTGGGAAAGAAAGAAAAATTTGACAGACGGAAGTGACTGCCATTTTCGAGTATGTGTAGCGACAAAATGCTCGATGCTACAACACAGTATGACCAGCCAACAAGCAGACCATTCACAATAAGCACGTAACAGTGTAATGTTGCATAACAGCCGAATGTTATGTCGACATGTATTTTGGTTAGCCCTGGTCAACAGCTGATCATACAGAAAAAAAGCCAATCATAAATAAAATAATTGTTATTTAAAAAGGTCAATAATGCAACACACTTTAAGGCGCTGCCTAACCATAGCAACCAGTGGAAATGCGAGGATGCGGTACCTTGCAACGCTGCCGCATGCACCCGAACAGAATAAAAATCAGACCAGTCGCAACCAATTACCGCGTCTGATGGACTTCCCGGAGATCATCTGGCCGTCGGCTTTAAATACAATTAAAAATTGGATAACCGTACAGTTTATAATACGTCCGTATTTCGATAGCGAATTTCAAATCAAGGATTTCATATTCGGCGCCAAGCAGGCGCTCCAGGTGAGACCGAATCGAAAGCTCAAATTGCGCAGCATTTGTAAACACCTTTAATCCTTGTAGGTGGTGTCCAGCCGATTGGTGGGTGGCGATCTGAATCAGCTGCAGGATCTGGTTACGTCCGATGCGATAGCCGAACTGAAGCCCGTCGTGCAGAAGCTGTCAATGACACAGCGCAAGCAGCTAGAGATCAACGAAAGCGACATCTATTTGTCGTTCCCCTACCAGATCGGCATCATGTTCGACGATGCAAACGACAAGCTGCAAAAGCGCTGGGTCGAGATCACGATGGTGTTCCATGTGATGCGCGGCCTGAGTGAGATGCGTGAGCGCGGCGAAGAGATACCCTGGAATATGGGGTGAGCTCGGGGCGATTGAGTGGATGTGCTGGAACTAAAATTTAACCAAAATTTCATTTGATTTATTATTCAAGGACAATGCCCGAATATCAGGATCGAGTCTTCATATGTAATTATCGGTTTAAAAAGGAGTTTACAGCCGGACAGCAGTCCGACTGGACGATCAATGTGGCCAACCATTTCAGGGCCATTGATCTTATAAACGAATCAAAATAACAGCCAGTGCAATGCCCTGCAAATTTGCTGGCAAAATTTAACACTTAGTAACCATATAAATCCAATATATATGATATTCCCGAGCAGTTTGCCTATTCATTTTGGATAAATTTTTGGAATAAAATTTGCATTGCAAGTGTTTAGGTATGAAAAAACGAGATCATTTAAAAGTTTTGTTTTTGTATTTTTATTTAATCTTAATTTCTTTCTTTTGTTATTATGTAGTTTAAATAACGAGTATGTTAAGCTGACAATACAACTTGATCTTCTCTCAGTAGTCGTTGTTGTTGTTGTTGCTTCTGATGATGCTTTCACTGCTTGCCGTGCTTCTCGTACTTGGCCCTGTAGATGCCCCTCGAGTCGTACTTTTCCAGAAGGTCCTTCCAATCATTAGGTTTGTTGGTGCGCAGGTAGTTGATAACCTTGTTGGAGTTGCGACGCTGCACCGCGGTGCACTTGGAGCACTCCGATTCGAGGGCGTCTGGCAGCAGTCTCTTCAGTTCGCGCCCCTCCGGCGTGCACGGACCCTTCTCCATCAGGCACTTGAAGTAATTGTTCAATATGCGATTGTTGCCCAGCACTTCGTCCACATTGACATTGTCGAACTTGTTGGTGTACTTCTCTTCGGGTCTGGCGGTCGCCAGGCCGGCAAACACGCACACAATTAAGATGGCCAGTGGAGCCTTCATTTTGTCTCGAGAGCTGTAAGCAAATAGAAAATAAAAAATTGTGAGTAATTGCAAAACAAACACAAAATGTTATTCAAATAATGATTTATGGCAAATCTCTAACGAAATGCTGGCCTAAATAAACTTTGTGAATACTTTTTGTGGCGTCGCCTGGTCTGCGGTTTGGTTGGCAACGCGGACCGCTATGAGATTCTCGGCTGTCTCATTTCTGGGCTAAGCTCATTTCATGCATTATTAATGCCAGTTGGCATATATATGGCATATGCATACTAATTAATGCTTTATTTTTTAATAACAAAAGATTTCACAATTTCTGACCACGTCACTTTGCGTAGCATTTAAGCGGTTATTCGAAATGGGATTAAGTTCGTTTTTCATTTTTGTCGTCTACTTTTTAAGCTAAACCACTTTTGTACCGTTGTGCGCAAGTGTTGCCAATCTGTTTACGCAATACACAAGCATCGATACCGATTTGCAGCTGCAATGCAAAGCGCACGCGCAGCCTGCGTCGCTCTCTCGCTCTCGCTCTCGCACTCGCACTCGCACTCGGACTCTGCCGCTGCCACTGCCACTAGCTCTGCCTCTGCTTCTTCGTTTCTTTTCGCTCACCTTGTGTTGTTATTGTTGCTGAACTGCGACTTTTCGTTGGGATTTCTGTGTGTGTTTTGCGTACGACAGCACAGCTTTGATTGCCAAGCAGTTAGCCTGTTTGGCTCACTTTTATACTAAGGAGCTCGCTCGACTCGGCCAAAGCTTTCGCATTCGCTTGCCCACTTGACTTGGCGGCGACTGCGCCGTCAACGCCAGCGACGACGCCGCCGCCGTCGGCCTGGGCAGCCCCTCAGTCAAAGGTCTTTCGTGCAGTCAGAGCTGCCAAATTGAACCGGATTTTTAGTTTTCACCCGAATTTTGAGCCAGCAATTCGCCGCGTACATCCCAAGTACGCAAGCTTTATTTATTTATTTTATTTTTTTACATTTTATTTTGCTTTTGGTTTCTGGATTTGAATGTAAATGTGGCCTCACCTCCAGCTGTTTGTTTAGTTTGTTAGAGCCAAAATTCGTAGGAAAAACATGCAAAGTACTTACGTGAAAAATTCGAAGTGTGCTGCTGTTGCTATTGTTGTTGTTGACGGTCTTTTACGATCTTGTTTATTGTGTTGTAATCACTTTTATGCATTTCCCTCTTTTAATTTACATTATCTGCAGCGCTAAATCGTGTGTAGCTCACTAGGCCCAACCAGATTTCGAAAGCTCGGTTCAACTGGTCTCCATTTTGTCTCTTTGATTTTTTACTTTTTATCGGTTTATTTTTTTCCGGCAAATTAAACTGGGATTTACCCCTTATAGGCGAGATGTCGCATGGTCAGTTTTATTTGCTGTGTTACCCGATTTTTCCATTCGAAAATCAGAGCTGATAATTGTTCCAGCTGTTAATGTTGTTGTGATTGTTGTTGTTTTTTAATTCTGTCTACTTGTGGTCCACAATTATGAGCCATAAAATAAATGTACGTCTATTTTTATAAATCTTCTTTTTTTTATTAATTTTTATTTTTTATTATTTTTTATATATATTTTTTTTTTATTTTTTATATATTTTTTATTTGCTTTCGCACTTTAATGGCAATGACGCGAGCTTCTAGAACGAGCATCTGGATTGTCTCTCTACTTAACTGCAGTTCAATGGGTCAGTTCTACTTGTCTACTTAAGACCCGACATTGTTTTAGCTTGCGGTCTCTAATGAAAGCTAATAAATCACTGTGATATAACTTTTATGTTAATTAGTGTGCAATTATGCAAAGTTCAGCTGATTTATCACATTATCATTAAAATTAACAATCTTTCATTTTACAATTTAATTTTACGTCGTATTTTAAACGCTGCTTACAAAATCCCTCAAGAGGTCTTCAAATTGGGACACATTTTGGCCAGCAGCTCATTGACTCGCTTTTGTTAAAAAAAAAAAAAAACAAAACAAAACATTTCTACGGAAAAAAAAAACATAATACGGAAATCAGAAATTTCCAGCTAAGTTTCCGTTACGATCTATAAAATTTAAATACGTTTTCAATTTAGAGTAGTATTAAAAGTTTATAATTCCAATATAAACAATAGGTCAATGATATAAATATATGTATGTATACATAAACATATTTAAAACTGAATATATTTTAGATTGTTTAGACATTTACTTAATCAGAAGTGAAATTAAAAACCTTTTTCAATGAATGATGTGTTTTATATATGTACATACATACATATAATATAGTCATTTCTGATCTTTCAAGATCTTTTAGATTATATGATCTATACTTTTAGATTATAATGTATAGAATGTGTTTGCAATAGTAATATAATTTCTATGTAATTTTTACTTCTATTGTTTTAGTTATTATGTATAAGTTCTGTTAAATTTTGATTTTTTATTGTTTTTTACTTTGATACTTATGTATATATTATATATGTTGTTGATTTCCAATTGACACTTGAATCTTACAGTCAATGAGTTTGGCTTATGCAAATGGAAAGCGTGCGAGCCAGGCGAAAGGTAAACACACGATCTCGTTCCGAGGACAACGCATCAGTAACAGAATAACAGATGGGGAGGGGGGAATTGTAAGTGTCTGGGAAGTGGGAAGGGGGAAGGGGGATGGGGTATGCGAAGGGCTGCTCGCCTTGAAAGCAGCCACTGGCAGAGGCGACATGTGCAAAAGTTCAGGTTCAGGAAGGTAAAGCGAAACGTAAAATAAACAAAAAAGCAGAAATACGAAAGAAAACAAAAAGTTAACGAAGCAACATAACAAAAATAAAAGCAGAAATAAATCTGGTGACAGATCTTAAGTGTGGTACGTGCTCAGGTATTCATTGCCAAGCCTGACCAGCTGAGTGTGAGTGTGTGTGCGCGTGTGTGTGCATGTGAGTGTGCATGTGAGTGTGTGTGAGTTATGTGAAATTGTAACTAAGCCTAGGAATCAAACAAAAAGTGCCGCGACCTCAAGCCGAGTCTCAATCCCACTAGCCCTGAGATTAAGTGTGGGATAGCTTCCCCTCCTTCCCCTCCTTCGCCTCCTCTCCCTCCCCAGCCCCTCCTCACTGTACGTCCCTCCCGCAGACAGTTTTGACAGATAAGGTGAAATGAGGGGCAAATTCGATGTGTGCAATTACGTATATTATCATCATTATCATTGTTATTGCAATTGTTATTGCCATTGGCAGCAGCCAATGATAAGCAGCCAGCTTATGAGCTGATCCGCAATACTTAAGCTAAAAAACTAAAACCTAAATGCAAAGACGTATCTATAAGATACAAGTATATATACATCTATGACTATTTGGCAGCCTGCTCAATGCCCGGTTTGGTATCGTGCAGCGGATTGGGATTGAATATGGTCTCCAGCTGTACGTCGGGCACGCCGCAGAGCTTGCGATAGAGCTCATCGTAGCTGCTACTCCGGGTGCAGCGTCTGGCCAGGCTGAGCATCGACCAGAGGGCGAAGACCAGCTGGAAGAACATCAGCACTGGCTGCAGCCTGGGCACCCAGTGGATGTTGAATCTCATTATATTCAGCACATAGTTGGGCAGATGATCCATGTCCTGTGGAAAGGAATAAGTGGCTTTAGAGCTGGCGGGCATTGGCATTGGCATTAGATTCCATTAGCCGAAGGGATACTTACGAACTCATACCAGAAGACGGGCAAAATCATGTTGCTAAGCTTCGCCAGATTCTTATCGTAGCCGGAGAAGTCGCCTAACGGTGTATTTGATTGAAAGCGATATTTCTCGTTGATGGGTATACCCAAGGTGGGCTCCAAGAGGATATAGGGCTCATGCTCCTCGGCATTGGGATTGAGGCCCTCGAAGTGCTGCGACCAATTGTAGCTGGAGCCATAGAAATGCGGCATGGAGAAGGCCGAAGGAGCATCATCTGCAGCACAGAAAGAGAGAAACCAGACTATTGATTGGAATGCACTTGAAAGGCAAAGGGCGTCCACATACTTATCACACAGGGGGACACGTCGAACATGCCGTCCGGCAGGTCTACGCCGTAAGTGTTTGACATGCACCTTGGAGCCGGTTCGTTGGCCTTCAGCAGTGTGTAGCGATAGGCATTCATGCCGTCGTGCTCCTGATCATGTTGATAGTGCAAGGGAAGGACACGGCACGATTCACTGGCCAAGATTCTGAGCGGCGTATCCCGTTCCACAAACGGCGGATACAGCGAATTGTCCAGAGTGCCGGCCACATTGATAGGACAGCTCTCATCGATATCTCTCCGATAGTTCTTCACACGCTCCTTGATCTGAAGATTGCCGTTGAGGTCCTGGATGTGAAAGAATTTATCCAGGCCATGGTTGTTCCCAATATTGACAGTGTACACCTCCTCCTTTTCCTTCAGAGCCTGCATGGGGTTGAAAGCGAAATTATATCAATTGCGATCTTCTAGTATTCTAGAAGATCATGGATCTTGGTACCCACATTGAAAAGCATTCCACAGTTGGTCGCGACGGGCACAAATTTGCCGATCATCTGGAGCTTTGGCCGCGAAAACTCCCAGAGAAAATAGTAAATGCTGTTCGTCACGAAGACCGGTTCGCCAAGGGTCACAGCATTGAAGCCGATCCGGGCGTAGCGATTATTACAGTATTTGGCGGCAGCTCCAATGAAAACGCTGTTGAACTGGACGATCGTCTGGTTGAGTATATCCGGCGAGACGCTCTCCTCTGGTAGAAACTCGACTACATGATATCGATTCTTTTTGTATGTGACGCTATCCTTCGTCCGATTGAGTATATCGTTGTAGCCGACGATATTATAGACAATGGGGCCGATCTGCTGGAGCTTGATCCTTGCATCCCGACCGCTCAGAAATGCTTCCGCATTGGTCACATTGAACATATAGCTTTTCAGCTTGCCGAACGGAGAGTTCACCCAGCTGTCCATTGTGGGCATCTGCTCCCGGAAGCGAACCTGCTCCTGGGCCAGGGCATACTGATAGCTGATCCCGCACGAAATCACAAACAAAACGATATTCAGCAGACAGAACAAAGCAATTGCCGTGATCTTCAGCCAGAAACAAATGTGAGCCATGATGATGATGATGCACTGCCTCTGCCAAACTAACTCGCTGGTTGGATGAGACTTGGCGGAGCGTCCGATTTAGAGCGTCCGCGTTGTTGAAATCACGCGATTCGTTTGATTTCACAAACTAATCACTTTAGAAATTCCAAGATTTTTAAATACAAATTTTTGTTGCTTTACAAAACTGACTTATCGCGAGGTCCCTTCCACTTGGGCCTGGAACAATAATAAAGCAAGCAAGTAAAAGTGATCAACTACCAGGCGATCTATGCTAACAGATACCCTAATATACTTAAATTACTTTGAATAGCTATACTGAAGAGTTCTTGACGTCTGCTTACAAAATCTTGCAGTGCATTATTGCCAATTACTCGGAAGTCTTAGATATAAACATAATTTAAAGCGAGATTATTTTTATTTAGACTTACGACAGGTTCTACACCAAATTTTAAGGCTACACCCTTTGAAGATCCTGAGATAGATCATTTTATTTGCACCCGGTCGCGTTTCGAACTGTCTTTCTATTAGATGGACAGTGAAAAATAATTTCAGTTTCGGCACACGCTAGACTAACCACTTGGGATTTGCTTTTTACAGGGTATACATAATAACAGAAAGGCTATCAGCTAACGCCGGGGCAAAACACGCTCTGCTGGCGGCTGCTGTCGCAATGGATCGCGATAAGGCCCCAACTGATGACCCTAGAGCATAGAATTTACGCAAATCCAAATTTAAATTTATGTTTCGTAGATTAAGGTTTTATGGATCGGCACCCGTGTGGCACCTCCAGCCAGACAATGACCTAAAATTAATATTATTATGTTTATGTCTGTAGCACCTGTGCCAACTGCCAATCAAGCTGATTTTTAACCGATCTGCTGATCATCAGCCGATCCTCAGCCGTCAGACATGTGAATGAGTGAAAATCTGGTCGTGTTATCAGCTATAGACAGCGTCTTTTATCAGCTCTCGCCTAGTGGACTGCACTTGCCCTCAGCTCGCTGTATATGTCTGGACGATCACAGTGAACTCTAATTGCGATGACATCTCGCATTCAGATTTGTCTGGAGCGCAACAGATCCGGTCTGGCGTGTGAAATACGTTTCTATTTACGATCAGAACTCAAATAGGTAATGTCTTGCACTCATTTTTAGGTGCCACAATATTAACCTGACATTAATCCTCAATTTAGAGCCAATAAAATAGAGAATTGGGCTTCGCGTATAAACATTGGACTAGCTGATACCCTGTACTTAGCACTTCAGTGGTATTGCATAGATCAAATTAGATTTTGGTGGATATAATTGGTATAAGTCATTGCTTAACATTGCTTTCTTTCCATTCTAACAGTTTCCTGTGTTTGTATTGTATTATGATTAGAGCTTTTTAAAACAAGTTATATGCAAAATATATTTGTTTTTAAATTTAATCCCAAGCACATTTTGCAGTTAGATTTGTCCTAAAGTGTGCCATCAGCATGAGTTTTGATTATTGCGGGTTCTACTTTGATAATAAGGCTGCAAAACTTTTGAAGACTGGGTTTAGCACAGTCTCTAATACATACATTCCATAGATAGTGCTTTAGAATATGGAATACATGTAACTTAGCTTCTATAAACTAGAATCTTGTAATGATTCTTGTAAAGGTGAGTATATAAGTAAGCGGAGAAGGGGAGGATATTTTAAGATCTTAAATTCAGAGCCACCTTACTAAGGCCATTAACTTTATGCATATGCATTATTACCAATATTTAACTATATAAGCTCCATTTTACTTCCAATTCCCAACTGCCAATAAAAACATTCTAGATTAAAAATCCATTAAACTATTTCTCCAGCAATTTAGCTTCTGAGAGTAAATTCTACATATATTCAACTGTCTTACTGCTCCTCCTCTAATTTACTTTTATTTCGTTTACCACCTTGATAAAGTTTCTTAACCCTAAGCAAAATTTCAAGAAGTTAATTAAGCACATTAATAAGCATTTGGTTTTCCATTTAATTATAGAATATAAAATACAAAATGTTGTGTGGCTCGACATTAACGTAGAATAGTCATTAAAAAGTACCCATATATCATTTTAATATAGCAAGTCAAAACAATCAATAAATAAGTTTTGGCAAAGCTTTACCAACCTTTCCCTAAAAGGCGGTTCGAATGGAGAAAAATGCGTTCTTTAGGTTTGTTTTTATGTGCCTAATTAAAATAATAGCGTAATTTATTGTACACATTAGAGTCATATACATTATACAGATATAGATACGATACGATAAACATACACACACATATATTTATATATATATATTATATTATTTTAGATATATTATATTATATTATTGATTGTTGTAGCTCGTTTGAAACATCGCGTAAGTTTCGAGTCCATTCAAATTTTGATCTAATCAAAGCAAATTTATATGATGGACGGAACTTGAGAGAACATTTATATCATTTTTGCCTTTTATTATTTTTTGTGAATCTTCCTTTTGTCGGATTTGTTTTCTTTGTGACTTATTTGGTCATCTGCCCTAATAATGCATCTATTAATTAGTTTGTTTTCATTTTCTTTAGTGACATCCACTTTTTGTTTCATTTTGTATATTTTTTTGTGTTTTGTTTTGTTTTGATTTGAGACTTATTGCGATCACGATCGTTGACAACAGACTATTTAACTAATACACTTGAAATTTTTAATAACGATTACACAATTACTTACAACGAGGACCTATCATACATACAATATACAAAAAATATAAGTACATACAAATAAGTCTTCCCAGATCCATTTGTTCTAGACTACAAACAACACATCCGCATCCGCATCGGAATCCGCATCCGCATCCGCTTGTGTGTGTTCCCTAGCTAATAAAACATTTCCACTTTGTAAAACTAAATGCGCCGAAAAGGCTCCTTAAAACAAAAATGAAGACACAAACACGATTTTCAATACCGCCCATTATTGGGGTTGTTGTCCTTGTTCTGCTTCTTGTTCATGTCCACCTGGGCGGTGGCCAAGTAGTTGGAGCCCTCCAAGTGGAGTGTACTCTGCCTGTGCGAGTTGCGTATCAAACAGAATGTGGACAGCAGGAGCAGGAATAGGCCCAGGGTGCACAGCACCACGATCAGAATGATTCGTATTTTGGGCGGAATCTGTTCGGCGAAGCGCATCAGATCCGTCACCTCGGTGGGCAGCGAATCGATGCCTTCCTCAAACCACAAAATGGGGAATATAATATCTGGAAAATTGGCCACCTGCTTGATGTCGAACACCTGGCTGACAGCCAAGTTGATTTGAATGCGAGCGCGCACGCGCAAAGTGGTGCCCATTTTCTGCAAAGGGAATAATAGTCAAGGATTAGCTTGTATTGAATTGTGATTTGTGCTCCAATTGTATCCTTACGGGCTGCACATCGAAGTAGAACTGATGCTTCTCCTTCTCCGGCGGGGAAATGCCTTCAACCTGGGTACGGAGACTGTCGTCGGCCAAATAGAAATGCGGGAAGCTCAACATGATTGGTGAATCTGCCAAGCACAAGGAATAACACACTTCAGATCGGGCGACCCATTGGACATAACGGTTATTTACCATATTGACACAGCGACACATTGAAGAGGCCGTTGGGTGAGCAGGACGGTTTGCCCGCCGGACAGTAGCACATGTTGTCCGGATGGCTGTCCACGTCGGCGAAGACCCACTCGGGCGGTGTGAATCGGAAGCCGGGCACCTCGTTGGAGGTCGTGACCTCACGCTCGTAGACCAATGGCAGCAGACGGCAGAGATCCTTGTCGTACACCTCCAGCACACGTTCCTTGGTGATGTGTGGCGGAAAGATGGAGCCATCGGTGCCGTCCAAACGATTGCACTCATCCGTCACCCAGTGCGGCAAATGTGTGCGTCCGTTGAACTTGTCGATGATGCCGTAATGATTGATATCGTCGGTGCCCGTGTACACCGTGACCCGATCCGAAGATGTTCCATTTTTGCCATAGAGCAAACCGAACTCCTCGTAGGGCAACTTCTGCTCCTTGGGCACCACATCCTTGGCCAGCTTAAGCAACGGATCCTCGTAGCCCCACAGCAATTGACCCACTGAGACCTGCACGAACGGCTTGATCTTCAATATGTCCATAATGCTGGCCATGGCCAAGCGCAAAAATCTATTTGAGGAGTTTTTTTTTTTTGTTAAGTTAAGTTTCAGTTCAAATATTTTTGCTGCAATCTAGTTTTTGTTTTGCTCACCTGGCTGCATGTTTGCTCTGCGAGGTGGCACTTAGCATCGGTATGTTGGGCACAATGACCACATCGTCTTCGGGGCCAGCGGAGAGATCTTCGCGGAACTTGTAGATCTTGCGGAGATTATAGCTTAGAGTGCCATTGTCATTCTCCACAATGTTCACCTTTTCCCACGTCTCGCTGTAAATTGCAATGATTGCAATGATTGCATTAAAGTGGGATACACTTAAAGAAAACTTGGAGTGGGGGGTAACTCTTTCACTTACGAATAAACATAGGGTCCCACCTCGTCGACAATGGCCTTGGAGCCATTGCTTAGGAAATCGTCCGCATTTGTCACATTGTACACATACAAACTGATCCGCGGCTCCACTGGGGGCTTGGCCCACCATCCAAAGGTCTTGGAGCCGGGTCGCAGGGCAATCGTCCGATCAACGATCGCATTGATCAGTACAGAGAATTCGCATGCCACCAAAATTCCAGCGATTAATAAAACGACCGCAATTCCAATTGTAATCCCTGGAACAAACGAAACAGATTCAATTGAAAAACGAATCGCGCGATCGATCTTTTATCCCATTCACAATGAGATCCAATTTCCTGAATCCATGATTCAGAGAGGAAAACTCATCTGGAATTATGTATCCATTGCACGTATTTATTTTATTACTCGATGAACTCGATGGCAAAGTCAACTGCGACTGATTGGGTGTTAAATAAATAATATGCAAGATCAAATCTTACAGCTGGGCTTGGAGAGATGAATCATAAAAATATATACCCCAGTCAAATTTCAAAGATCGCCGCTAGGGTTGCCTAGGTTGCGCCTCATTTGGACTTGCCGCAAATGTTGACTCTACGAGTCTTGAGGGTTTTGTTTTCCAAATGTGAATCACAGTTAATTCGTTACATAACTTTTAACCAAATAGACTTTGTTTTGTTACGTTTGTAAAGCTAAACTTGGATTATTGAACTCTACTACTTAGCCTATGGATGGGACTTCCGGGAGCTTGCAAATTGATATGACGAGCTAGTTAGGAACAACTAAATAATTATTCAATTAAAACTTGAATAAATGTAATTTACTTAGCTATAATTTCTGTCATATTTTAATATTTAATAAATCGGACTTCAATTTTTTTTGTTTTTCGTTTTTTTGATATATAAAGTTTTCTCTACGATTTCATGATCAGATTTCTTTTATATCGAATAATGAATATAAATCTGTCATATTATAATTTATTTTGATTAAATCAATCAATCCGTCATTCCGTATAGTTTCGTTTCCATCCAAAATTCTAAAATACAGTTTAGCTTTTATTCACATTAACTGCTCACATTCTGGCTTAAACTCGTTAACTCCAATTACAAATCTATTTTATGTGATGCTTGAAATATATATATATGTGTTTACGAGATGTATATTGCCAAAATGCTCGTATTTTAGCCTAGTGCTAATTGAACTTGATTTATACGGTTATTATATACTATATATATATATATATATATATATATATATGTATAAACCTTATAATTGATGGGCGGGCAGTTTACGCTAAGCTTTTCTTCTCTTTTTTTCTGTTTATCTTGACTCATTTTAAGTTTCTGATCTCTGATTCAAAATCCATAGAGTCTGAGATTTAAACGCATTCGAAGTTGATCTTTCGGCCTTTTGTTGTTGTGTTCTTAATTAATGCGATGTATACAATCGAATTAAATTCCAACTCAACAGACATCGCAATTAGCTATTAATCATCTGATTGAATAATTACATAAATTAAAGATTTGCCGTATAATAGTTGGCTAGTTTTTCCAGAAAGTTAACTTATCAATGCATTTATAATAGCCTAACTAGATATAAAATACCAGTTATGATAGCCAACTTATGATGCTTTAAGGCCCACTTACTTGTTCGCATTGATATCGAATCTCAAAAACTTTCAGCAATTATTCTCATCGTTGTGATTGAAACTCAATATTTGAATTTCAGGCATAAAAACAAATAAACAAATTGAACTACATATTTACGAAACTGCAGAACGCAATTTATTTTACTTTTATTTATTTTGGCTGATTCATCAAGAATGTGTGAAATGTTGATGCCAGGTAAACATCGACATCGATATGGCTGACTGGCTGAATAACTGTCTAGAATAGTGTAAAAGACCTTGACAGAGCGGCACAATGTCAAGAAAGCGCCGCATAGCCATCTTCAATAATATATATATATATATATAAAAAAATAAATATATATATATATACATATACTATATACTTGTTCCCTCCATGGAATCAATTAGAATTCAAAATTGAAATACCAGTAAAACCAGTCATAGGAAGCAACATACATCGAACTAGTTGATCGCTAATAATTGAATTTGATTTTAATACAATACGGAAATAATACCTCCATTTAATAATACAAACCTTACTTAAATGTAACTCAACTTTACCTATATATCCTCATATTATAAAACATATTTAGCTATCTTTTGATAACCCAATAAAGTTGGCTATAAACATTTTCACTAAGAGTTTGCAGCTATCTGGTAACTTCCAACCAGTTGATTAGCTTCTTAAGTTGGCTGCACTTCCAGCACAAAAATAGATTTACGTTTAATCCAGAGCTTATTAAAATGCTCCAAGTCTTACTTTAATTGTTGCATTTTGCTATTCTAGAATTTATAATAATATGACAAACTACTGACTCAATATATGGAATTCGAATTTAATTTTATAGGGAAATTACTAATAAATTAATTGACTAACACGTTACCATTATAACGTAACTAAAATGATTGTTCATATAAATAGAAACAGTAATTAGCCATGGTCATAGGAATTGCCCTTTGAAATTGCTTTGATTTAAGTTATAAATTAACTAAAACTTTGAAATAAAAAGTTTTAATCAGGTTTTAAATAGTTTATAAACTTTAAGGTAATATCGTTCTTGATTGTCAGGAACTTAACCATCTGGCAGCTCGAAAACAAATGGTAATTACCTATTAAATGAGCAGACTACCTAAAATTGTGACTTTCAGCTTAATTTGCGTTATAATGGAATTTAAATAGAATACTAAAAGAATTAATCCAAACTTTTTATTTAGAAACCTCTCAGGCATGTAAAAAATCATTAGTTAGGATACAGATAAACCTAATAAACCTGGCAATACTAAACTAATTTAAAAGGTTATTAAGTTGGCTGCGCTCGATTGATTCTGACTTGCAAATGCAACATAACCTTCAAACTGAACTTACTATTAATACATGGGCATATACGAATATGTAGTACTCTACTTACACCATTTTCGAAGATATGTGCTGGATAGTTTAGTGCAGAGTTTGTGTTTGGGTCCGTTCATGGTGTGATCGTTGTGCGGATGTCAAAGTGTGAATCGCCTTCTGGTTCTCAACTAAAATGGCAAAAATTATAAAAAAAAATCAGAAAACAGATAAAGATGAAAATCTCGTTTTGAATTAAAAAGCCGTGAATCGTTAACTTTGCCAGTTTATGAGAATCTAGCCTGGAATGCATATAGACATGTCATATGTTGATTGCCGGGCAAAGTCTCAAGACTTTGATGAACACAATGATGATGATGATGACGATGATGATTATTACCATTATATAGATATCTTGGGTTCTAGCTTATAAGCTCAAGTCTAAAGTGTAGCAGTCAAGTTTAACTTGTTCGGAGAGGGCCTCAAACTCAAACTCAAACTCAATCTGAGACACGTTTCAGGGCAAATTGGCCTTGTGTGTTGTTTTGTTTATATTTTTATTATTGTTTTTTGTTGTTTTTCATATTTTTTAAAGTTTAAATTGATCAGACGACAGTTTTCAGTTTGCGACGCTTTTAAATACTCTCTTTGCCTCTTGTTATACAATCTTTTGTTTGGTTTAAGAACCTTGCGCAGTCAGCAAACAATTTAGCTATTGTTTTCCAAAGTTTTCTCGAACTATTTTCAACTATTTTCAACTATTTTGTAAGCCTTATTTTCAATGCGTTATTCAAGTTAAACGCTTTGCTGTTGACAATCGGACAAATGAACGAACCTCAAGTGGAAGCCGCTTAACCTCCGACTTTGACTCCGACTCCCAACTGAATCAGTCAGCCAATTAAAATGTTGTTGCCAAAACGCTGAACGTCTTAATAGCCAGAGAGAAAAAAGAAAAAGACAAAGGGAGTCGAGAATGTTCGACTAGAAGATACCGCGTATTGATCTATATTTAGAGGGCTCAAACACCCAGTTTTCCGCTTCTGAAAGTCCTCGAGTTCTGCATATACATATAATTAATATCTGGAAATAGCTAACCTTCATAATTTAGCAAATCAGTAAGTACCTAATTAGGAAATCATTTGGCATATAGGAAGACAGACAACTAGTTAATTATTGTTTTTATCATCTATCATAGCTATAAACAACTTCTTCATAATCATTATTAACCTCATCATCTTTATTATCTACTAGCATTATCACAGTGACATTTTCATCTTAATTATCATTATCAACTATACTATCATTCACAGTATTATTTTCATTATTAATCAATTTTTTACTCTATAAAGCTGAAGTTTCTTTCCTCTGTCATATTCATAATTATCATTATCATTATCATCGTCATTATTTGTGTTACTATCTTAATAACCGTCATTTTTATCATCTTCATTATCGTCATCAGTATTACTATCATTTTTAATCATTTATTCTCCATAAAGCTGAAATTGATTTCCTCTGCCTTTTACAAACTATCTATTAAACTATTAAACCCTTTGCAACCCTTTCGCGTGCAGGGTATTAAAATGCTATTGCCAAAACGCCGAGGGTCTTAATGGCCAGGCTTGGCTTTTACGCATAAGTTAAGAGAAAAAAAAAAACATTTATTTTAATTTTGGCAAACACCTTGACCGAGGCCAGGGCCTTATTGTTGTTGCTGTTGTTGCTGTTGTTGTTGTTGTTGTTGTTGTTGTTGTTACTGTTGGGCCATAATTTCAGTAAAGCATTGCCTGCTTGCCTTTAAAATGCTTGATTATTGACAATTGCAGGCACAGGCATCGTAAAACACTCAAAAAAAAAATTGTTAACTTTGATGAATAAATTTATTAGCCAACCCATTTGCAAGCGCCGCACGAAACAATAGAAAACCCAACAAAAATCAAATTACGAATACGAATACGAAAAAGTTTTTAATTGTCAGTGCGTCAATTTGTCAATTTATTTATTAAGTTGTTAACAATAAAGATCTTTCTCTCTGAACGGAATGCAGTTGAAGTTCTTATAAGACGCGTCAAGGTGGCGTCTGAAACACTTCTCAGATACCAGGTTATATATATATATATATATATACATATATATGCATATGTATATATATTATATCTAGTGCTAGTTTATGGCTGCTTAGCAATTGGCAATTGGCAATTGGCTTATGGGCACGTTTCAGTTACGCTTCGAACAAAAAAAAAAAACGCATATCTGCGTGTCGGCCAAGTTTGTGTTTATTTGCGGTTAAACAGCACTTGACCATGTCACGGAAATGCTTGCCAACTAAGCCACAAGTTAATGCTGCTTTTTATCTTCTCTCTTGAGATACCCTGCAATCTTTAGATGGCTATCTATCTATCTGTCTTAACTAATAGCATAAACTGAAAATATTTCTTCTGAACTAGAAAATTGAAATATGAACTTATCAATTGAAGTACAGGGTATCTTATAGTCTTACAAGAGGTGAATATGTCTGCTACTGTTACTTAATGGTCTTCGAACAGTATCAATACTTAGAACTATAATGTTTTACAGTTAAGCAAGTTGATATAGGGTATCTGAAGTCAATCATTGGGCAACTAAAAATGTGGTATTTAATAGCTATTCAAGCTAATGAGATTGTTTAAGTATTTCAAAGTAACAAGAAATATCTTGCAGCTTTTATAGAGCATCTCACTTAGCTCAACTCCTAAGCATTAATTAATGTAGGATATTCATGCCAGTACAGGGTATCTAATATGTCAAACTACATTCTGTGTAAGACGATACTCCAATCATAAATCACTGATCAGTTAAAAAATGATCTTCAATTTGTACGGGGTATATTGCCGTGCGACAAAGACTGCTTGGCAAGCCAGTCCAAAGGTTGCGCTTTGCCCTAGACACACACACACACACAAGCTAACACTCACACACACAACGGCATGTTCGCTTGTGTATTTCACGGAGTTTAGTTTGCTGTGAAGGTCATCCCGCTATTAGAAATAACAGCAACAACAACAATAACGGCGGCTCGCGCAAACAGTTATTGACGCCAGAAAGCCAAAATATAAGCAAAGAAGAAGCAAAAACTTGGACCACGTCCAGCTCCATCTGCACCCCCCACCCCCACATTCATCTGCACCTCAATCATATCAAAATGAATGCGTACGGAATCGCAATTAACTAATAATTATTATTTCATTCGCTTTTGGGCGTCATTCAAGCTGATATAAAGAAAAAAAAATCAAAAAATTAAAAAATTGTGGGAGGGTTGGCTCGCACATTGAGACAGCTTTGTATGGGCCATAAATCAGGCAAACGAAATTGTTTAGGCCACTGAATGCCAAAAGCGCTTTGGACACTATTTGTTTATTAAGCTGGCTTACGGCGAGTTCATTGAATGCCAATTTTAGCAAAAATGCAAAGCAAATAAAAAACTGATCGTATATCAATATAATTTGTATTGCTGTTTTGTTAGCCGCTTTGGTTAGAAGTAAAAACAAATGTATGTATGTTTATATAAATGATGTTCAACCAGGTAGAACCAGGTGAAATTCTATGGAACTAAATGTTTATACAGTTTAAGTGCGAAATGCTTGAAATAACTGAACATTGGCAAATACATATGTATATAAATATAGTTACCGTTACCCAAGCCCTGATAAGAAATGATGCAAAACAGAAATGATAATAAAGATAAAGAAAAGTGCAGCAACAGGCAGCTTTTGTCTGTCTTTCAATAGATATGAAATCTTTAAATAAGGTGTAAAGAAAAGATCTAATGCAATTATTAATCGAATTTTTTTTTTAGTTACGCCTTAAGCTAGGCAATGGAAATTTTGCTGGATATTTCGCATAACTGGAACTTTCTTTTGATCGCTTTAACTATTTAAATTATCAGCAACTGATGTAATCATTGTGGTATTTAAGTATATTTATTGCTAGTGTTTTTCCAATTGAATTCTAGAAATTGTGTTTTTTTGTAATTAACAACTGTTGGGTGTTTAATGTGAAATCGCTTTGTTGTTGTTTTGTTGCTTAAGCAGAACTCCACTTCAATAGAAACTTACTTTCTAAACGAAGTGCTGAGCGGGCAAAACTAGCTGCTGGCAGTGAGAATTACGGAGAGCGGCGTCAATGCCAAAAGCAAGTTGCAGCCGTGCGAGATGCCGCATAATTTCACTGCGTTTAAAATGTTGCACAAACACAGCAACAACAACAGTGGCAAGCAACAGTAGCTACTGCTCTAGCTACTTAGTGTAAACAATTACCCTGACCCAATTTTATGTAGCTACTGCCACCGTAGTTGTTGTTGCTGCTGTTGACACTGGCCGGGCCAAAAAGTGAGCGACGTAGCTGTTGAAAATTTTTGACTTATTTAAAGTTTATTTTTGGCTCTCGCTATTGTTTTTGTTGCATTTGATAATATGTACAATAAAGTGATTTAAAATTATTTTTGTTTTTGTATCTAAACAATGGCGTGTCTCAGTGACAACTCCAGTTCCATCTTGGCAGTAGGTCAGTTTTCTGTTGTTGCCGCAACATGTTATTCAAGTGGTCGCCCGAAAGCAAGTGAGAGAGAGAGAGAGAGAGGGAGAGAGGAGGATGGAAGCTGTTAAAGACAAAGCGCGACAATTGTCGCCTTGCACGCAATTTTTACAAAATGAATCATTTTAACGGTGCCGCAAGCTCACGCAAAGGGCTTTTACTTAGCCGGATAAAGTGCCACGCTCTCTTAATCGCTCTTTCATCACGCTCTTTCTGATAAAACGGATATTTGGATAACTGGTGGTGGTTATGTGGTCAGCGTCGCGTATTTATTTATTTATTTATTTATTTATTTATTTGTGCGCGCTTCACTTTGATTTTGATGTTTAGCTTTTATTTCGTTTTGAGTGGCTGCTTCTTCGTGGCGTCAACAGCGAAATTTCACTTTTTCCACATAAGTAATCATAAAAACTATGCACGTACACGCACACACAGCCAACTATCGAAGTGCATGTGTGTATTGTGCATACATCTATGTAGTTACATCGCTACACATGTATCTTAATGATTTTCCGCTTTGGCTGCGCCGCTCTTAAAGTCAATAAGCATGTTCATTTGGTTTCATTTGGCTGGGCCTACTGGCAAGGTCTTGCGCCATGATAACTATATCTACATATCTATACATATATCTACATATACATACATACATATGTATATCAAAACATATATGTATTTGCATTTGTATTAACTATATATCGATGTGGCACATTATCTTGGCCTGCCTGCAACTTTTACTGCGGCAGCGCTTTGGAATGCGACTACTATGCACAGTGGGCAAGTGTAAGTACACTTGTTGCCTGCTTCGATTTTGTGAAAGACACTCAACAACAACAACCGCAGCCACAACACCAACAACAACGATATTGGCTTGCCAGGCAACCGCAGGCATTTCAAAATAGTAAAATTAACACAAATACAAAGACACTCACACAAACACTCACACACACACGCACACAGTAAAAACGTGCACGAGTCGGCTTTAACAGTATTATATGCAATCAAGATTCTTGGCTTTAAAATATTTGAACGCACCCGGCAACGGCAAATAGCAAACGACTTGAACGCCAGCAAAGCCGCTGAATAACTGAAGACTTGAAATGCGCGCACACCGAAAAGATGTTTAGACAGCGCCACACAATCGCAAAAGCTCAAGCTCAGCTTGAATTGCGACAAAAACCAGATAAACAGGTAAAAAACGTAAACGGTCAGCGACGTCGCAACGTTGTCGGCGTCAAAAGCGAGAGTAAGCTTCGCCGCTCACTGCCTGCTGCTCACCCAGCTCTGCGCTCAGTGCTCAGCATTTGTTTGGGTTGCGTTGGGTGGAGTGCAGCGTGAAAGCTTTTGCGCTCGCACTGGCTAGCGGTGCAACTGATAAAAGCTCTATTGAATGCCGTTGTCATGCATGATTGTTGTTGCTGCTGCTGCTGCTGCTGCTGTGCGGCTGCGGCGGCTGCTGCGCTGCTTTGCTATTTGTGTTGTGTTTTGTGTTGGTCGCAGCTTTTAATGTGCGCTGATAAAAACAAGTTTGTAGCTTGCATTGAAGTCTTTCGTTTCGTATCGTTTCATTTTATGCTGTCGATGCCAAAACGTGCAACGACAACAAACATATCTTTGATTTCCACATACACGCAAATGATTATATGCCCAAAAAAATCACGTAAATGACTCACAATTTGTCGTCTTTGCGAAACTGACAACTACAACAATTTTAAGAATTTATAACAACAAATTGTTGTTATTGTTGTTGTCGTCTCTGGTGTCCAACTTGACACAACCCTCGGCATTGCGCAAGGTTGCATTTAGATTTGCTCACTGCTGCTGCAGTTGTTATTGTTGTTGCTTTAGCAATTCTTACAACATATTTACACTAGAATTGGTTTCTTGAAGCATTTTGGTTTTTTATCTGTTCGCGTTTACTTAACATAAATATGAAACATCTAAATGCAAATTTTCTGTGGGTTATACCTGCAATTTGCATACGATACGGAAAATCGACGAAATAGAAAAAACTTGTTGCATTTGCAATGCAGTTGGAACAGGAAAAAAGTCTAGGAAATATTATACTAACTGGCTTGTTGGAGTGTTTGCCCAAGTGGCCTAATGGGAAATTCGTATTAACTCATTTGCTTAGTATACAACACCAACAACAACAAGAACAACAACAGTTTAAAATGTTGCACAAAACATTTTTCCAACACAGTTTTTACCCAGTTGTTCTCTTTAAAACAAGTTTCCCAGTTGTCTTTCCAGAAACTCTATAAAAAGTGGCAAAAAAAAAAAACACTTTGCTACAGTTGCAGCAAGGTTAATTGTCGGACCTTGAACTACATCGATGACACCCCTCAACACACACAGACAGTTGCATTTAATAGGCCTATTCAAGCCACGAATGCACCAACTCCACGCGTTTTACAACTTTGTATGCCAATAAGGCTAACCGGGTTGCATGCGACCTTTCTGTTTATGTAAACTGACATACGAAATGCCGCATTTGTTTTAACGATCTCATAAATATCAAAGCCAAGAAAGAAACACTGTATTTAACAACAGACCAAATACCCTGAAAAAGTAAAGTAAGGCTCGCTAACTACAAACCAAACTTTAAGTCAACGAATCTTTTGCTTTCTTTGTTTTTTTCAGAATCGTTGCCTTCAATTTCTATGAAAGTGAAGTAACAGAACATTCTCAATAGTTTTAGTTATAAAAAAACGAAGTCCGATAAGCTAATCCATTTGAAATGGAAATAGTTAGGGTATATGACTGTCTACCTAAGCCCTGAACCATGTACAGAGGTTTATGAACATATGTCATATCCAAAGAGTAACAGTTAGATATAGGTAAATATTCCACTTGCCGAAATTCACATCGAGTGCTAAATTGTGTATACCCGATTAGTAAGTGTATAATAAGGTATAGTTGCGTGCTATCAATTGCCGACGTAAGAGCCGACGTACAAATTAGAGTCACATTTTGTCAACTTACGGAGCAGAATGTTGTAAATTTGCATATTGAATCATGCCAAAGTCTGTTTTTACATACACCAAAATTTTGAATTTTTATAAATAGGAAAGCGAAAAAAAAATCAATTGTATTTTCGAAATGAAACTTTTGTAACTATTTTTGGCACTTGAAACCCTGATTATCTGTTAACATTATACAAAAATAATAATATATATTTATATACAGTGTATTATATACATATAATATACATATACATACATAGAATTAGCATTTGGCAATAATTTTAAATTACTGATTAGAGAATAAATATGTACATATATATGTACTTATATAGGAAATGAATGCAATAAACGGCGATAAAGCAAATCGCTCCCAAAGTGTCTGTTGACGTAGTTCTCACGGCTGTGATAACTGCCTGAAGCCCCTACCCGAATTAGAGTGAGCTTTTTGGCACTAACTCAGCCTCAATACGACTAAACGGCAATTAAACTGTCGAAGTTAAAGCTTGAAAATTGCATTTTATTTGACAACTCAACAACGTGTATATGTAACTCGCATCCAACATTATGTATTTATACATACATATGTTTATATGTCAGGCAGATCTGTGAAGGCTACTTATTGAGAAGCTATTAAGCGCACGAATACTTTTCTTTATTGAAATATTCATCTGTGTCGGTCGTCAAGTTAATCATTTCACTGCTGTGAACAAAGTTCAAAGAGGCTATCATTTGTTTGCATGATTTTGCTATATGTGCCAAGTAAGTAAATAACACTAGCAGGCCTCTAGATGACAGCCAAATACCCTGTAAGTCTTATGTGTGTAGCTTACCTCATCTACTTACTTTTTATCAAGCAAGCAAGTTAATGAGAGAGAAAGTGTGAGAGAAAGCTTGAAATCCCTAAGAAGGAGAGGTTAAAGAAGAAAAGTTTTAACAACTATAAAATACCCTATGTTCAGAGTTAGACTTATTACGTTAAGTATATAATTTTTACAATCAAAGGATCTTTTTCCTCAAAATATTTACGAATTAAGAACTAAAAGGAACACAGAATCGTTACACCTCGTAAGCATTGTATATAGGGTATATTGAAATGTCGTCAATCGCATTGATTGACAAAATAAATAGCACGCTTTCAAGCTTCGCTGACTATGCAGGAGGTAGTAGTCGGATTGCCTGTTAAAATAAATATGTAAACAGATGTATTATAAAATGCGCGATTAATATAAAAAACTCTTGACAAAACTGATAAATGCAGAATACACTTGAATAGGGTTCAATAACTCGACTCGCACATTTATCAGCTATTTACAGCAATATAATGAGTGCATGTGAATTAATAAATGTGTATGTGTTGTTTTCGTGTGTGTGTGTGTGTGTGTGTGTGTGTGTGTGTGTGAAGGCCCAGGCGAAGCAAACACGCTTAATGCGTGTGCAATCAGATAATATGAATATGTATGTACATTCATCTAAATATATACCTCGCATTATATTTTTATCTGTATGCAGTCTGAAAATAAGGAAACTGGAAAACAAAGAGTTCGTAAACAAGGCGACAGCTTGGCTATTTTGTCAAGTGTACTGCACCTTAAATACACAAAGAGAAATTCTCCTGCAGCTGAACAACAACAGCAACAACAACAAGAAACTGCTAATTGTTAGAGAAAACTGCGAAACTTTAGAGAAACAGAGCAATTTATCTAGCAACTGGGGGCGGGGAATTAGCGACACTGAGACGCAATTTCACTTTTAACGAGACTTATCTATTTCATAGCGCTAATTTGATTAGACAAATGTCAGTGCTATATATAAATCTGTGCCTATAAGTTGAACTATAAGAGTGGATTCAGTTGGTATGCCCACTAAAAGCAATAATATATTAATTACATAAAAACTTTTGTTGGAAACCAGACTTGCGCAACACTGGTGACCCCTATTAAGTGTATAAGACGAAATATAAGAGTGAGTAATTGATTACTCACATGTTATACCTGTTATATATTTCAACGAAACACCTCTACAAAATAAATTCATTACACTTAAATAATTATATTAGCAATTTATAACCCATTTGTGTGGTTTGCCGTATTTTCTTACTAACAGACCTGCATAACCGCTCCAAAGATCAACTTCCTTCATCTTTTCGTCAGCTGTTTGTGCGAGAGCGTAGGCGCGGAAGAGAGCCCACACGAAGTGACATTCCAGCAGCAACAACAAATCGTAGAGCTTTCCAATGCTTACGCACTACGAAAATTTTTACAGTGCACATCTTCGACTTCGGCCGATGTTATGAAAATGGAGCACACGCTCAAAGATGATAACGAAACAATCACTGAACAGCAAGCCGAACGCCGACTGCCGATTACCGACTGCCGAACGTCGGTCGAAAGCTGAACGCCGAAGCGAACCATGTCTAAGCAGCAATGCGTTGGGGATGCTATGGCTATTCCCCATATACATACATACATGCATACACACATGCATACGTATGTAGGTATGTAGGTACATAGATACGAGTTCGGTGTGTGGATTCTTAGCTTTGTGGCGATTAAATTTGCACTTTGTATCCGTTGTTTCTATAAGTACATATATGTACATGAATGCTAATGTAGTTGCTGCGTAAAAAGAAGAGATTCCAATACGTAAACAAGAACATCGACAGCAAAGACAGAAGGCAGAAGACAGTCAACAATCAGTAATCATAGCTGTGAGCTGCGCGCTGCTCTTCCCGCTGTGAACGTCTTCGTTCGCTTATCAACACCACTCGCAGTCAAATGCAGCGACGCAGCGCAGCCAGTAAGAGCAGCGCAGGCAGCAAACAGAGGACAGCAGCAAGCAGTGAATGCGCTGCGCGCGGCGTAGTAATAACTTGTTTCGTGGGCAGAACGCAACGCGTCGCGTTCCCAGCGTGTAACGGTATACCCAGAATTCGGAATAACAAACATAGCAACAGCAGCAGCGCAAATAAGAATAACAATAACAATAACAAAACGAAATCTAATCGTGCGACGCAGTTCATATTGATAGTGCGTGAAGCTAGGCTAGTGGATCCGCCAAACATAGTCCGGAAAGTGAGGTCTAGCACTGTGTTTACTCAGTTTGCGGTGCCAGTTCGGCAGCCGAGTGGCCAATTAATTGTGGCTCACCTGTAGCTAATGGAAAACTGAGCCAGTCAGACGAGTGCAATGTGAAATCAAAAGACAAAGGCAACAACAACAGCTATAAGAACAACAAGCTGCACTGAATTTGTAACGTAGAACCAGATTGTCATATACATAAAAAAATAATAATAATAATAATAATAAAAACAAGAACAATAACAACAACAACGAGCGATCAGCACTCAGAATGAAATAGCTACAAAACAAAGAAGCAAGTGGGTAACAAAGAACGCAAACACACAAGGCAACAACACTGTCAGTCAAGACTGGAACTCCCAGCAACAACAAGAACAATAACAATTGCAGCCAGTAAAAAAAATCAGAATTCAACAACTACAAAATTGGCCTCCAACAACAACAACAACAATCAGTGGGACAGTAACAACAAAATTTTTAATTTTTGACTACATATTTTGTGCGCATTCAGCGTAAATAGCGACAAATTATTAATTAAGACGCCAAATGTTTGGCTGCCGTCTTGGAAAGTGCACGTTCAAGAGAGAGAGAGAACCGAGCAGCGAGTGCAAGCGAGAAACAACCAACGCGAGAGAATCGCTGAGTAAGTGAGTGGTGAGTGTCAGTGCAATTTGGTGTATGTGCGCGTGTTTCGATTCCAAATTGTTGCGCTGTAGCGATCAGCTGAGTTGTTTACGCATTGCTCAGTGCTTTCCTTTCATCTACACATTTTTCAAGTGCACGCTAATAGCAACAGTATCTGCGTTTTAGACCTCTCGCTCGCTCGTTTTAACGCCGGCAAATGCTTTCCGCACAGGTGAACGCATCTTCCGCGACCGTGTCATTGTGTTATCAGTCAATGGCACTGAGAGAGCGTTGCAGCGCCCATTAAATGTTATAGCAGTCAGTCGAACAGCAACAACAGCAACAGTAACAACAACAAAAACCACAACAACAGTGGAATATTCAAAGTTTTTAACGCCCGCGCAGTCTGCCTGCACTTGTACGTATATATTTGTGCTTGTGTGTGTGTGTCTACGTAAATACATATCAGCTGCTCATTATTTCCAGCGAAAATAAAAAAGCATGTTTTAAACTACTTTTAAATGCTTACCACATGCAGTTATATATATAAATAATGTATGTATGTATGTATGTGTGTGTGTGGGAGCCCCAATATTCGAAACATTTGAGACAATTCATATACTTTATAACTATCTTTGTTCGCTTTGATAAGCTACCTTTAATAGTTCTAATTATTACGTTATTGAATGTTTCAATTCCATTTGTGACGCACAAAAGAAGCTGATTTCTTATCAAATATGCCGTTGACCCCTTTTTTCATTTGACATCAACGCAAAACTGACATTCATACATATACCTCTCTCTCTGTCTCTCTCTATATATATATATATACTTTTATACAGTAGTCGTTCGGAAATTAGTTTTATAAAAGTGCGAATTATCTCAAGCATTATACATATGAAATAAATTCATACCAATTCAAAATCGATAATTATCGATTTAGGTACTGTTCATATTGAGTAGATTTGAAGAGTTATAGACACCAAGTTCTAACCATAGCTTATCAAATAACTCACACAGACTTATATATGGCTAATCTGATAACTCTTTACGAACCACCCTGGAAAGAGGTTATTTGGTTATCGGTTATCAAACACCACTTGAGCACTTTTAATTGCTTTACTGTTTTGCATTCACTTAATCTCGTTAAAATATCGGTCTATGAAACTGTAAAACTAATAATGTTTTTCTTTTGTTGTAACTTTTGGAATAATCAGAAAAATTTTATAATTGATATTATGTTTACTTCAGTTGACATTATTAAAATATATTTTTGTATATAATGCTTAGTTTTATTGATTTACGTTTTATCATTAAAGAAAACAAGTAAGAAAACTCTACTCGAGTAGGCTCGACTAGAAGATACACTGCAATTTATGGGATGTGTGAATGGCACATATATTAGTGTATATATAGTAAGTTTGATGATGATGATGATGGTGATTATAACTTCGGAGATCGACTCATTCATATCATACATACGGCCAAGGAATACATGTACATATGTATACATATATGTACTTTATGAGGTTGGCAACTGTAACTTGTGCTTATAATATACATTTTCTCAAAAACATTATACCCTGTTTACCCATTTTAAATGGGTTTAGGGTATTATTATATACTCGCATAATATATATATGTGAATACCTAACTTGGAGCATAATAGGTGCACATACATATGTATATATATATATATATATATATATATATATATACAAAATTTAATGTACTCGTTGAACATTTTCTTTATGAATTGTAGCCTTCTCGCATAGACGAAGTACCGCTGATAAGCGGCTGTGCGATTCTGTATAGAGTATATATACATAGGCAATTGCGTATATATGTGTATATATACTTTGATTTGAGAGTAGCACGCGTAGCTTGTGAAAATTTAAAAACCGAGATTAGTTGTCATACACTCCGTTAAACGATCGGCTGGTTAAGAGCTGCGGCTTGAGCTATATATTTAATATATTTGAATGTATGTATATAATTTGAACAATATATAAAATATAGAACGTAGGTATCTGCCACAGGCTAGCTTATGAATCGGCGAACCATTCTATAATCAAACCTTCGGTGGGAGGTTTGTAGGTTCATTGACCACAAATAGAAAAAATAAATACCATAAGGAAATTATATAGTTTTGATAAGAAAATATTATATAAAGTACGCGTCGCAGTTGATCTTAAAGGGTTACATATACAATATACTACACGTGGTTAAAAGAAACCCCTCTAATATATATACATTTTCATTTATGTATAACAAAGTAGTGCAAATCCTAAGTAAAATATTCTTATAGCTACTATCATTTAAATTTTCCAGTTTAATACTCAAGACTTTGTCACAATGTCGCATGCCACAAGCCATCAAGATGGGGCACAGCCAACTTTGCCTGCATGTGAGGATCTCACAGTGAAAAACAAGTCAAAGTCCAATACTTTGAACTCGATGCGAAATGGAAATGTAACGAACTACTCCAGTCCCGAGAAGCTTACAGTTTTGGACATGATTTTGGAAGCATTGGGACTGCGCAATCTCACGTCCAAGGATATGGGCACACTGATATGTGAGTACATACATAAGTGCTTACATATATGTGCTATAGTACTATATAGTATAGTATATGTTTATATATATATTGTAATACTCACTCAGATTAACCCAATTTGCTTACCGACCTTTACATAGGCTTGGGCTTCATGTTTTTGCTGTTTGTGATAAGCGTGACCGGGTTCTTTGTTATGTGGTTCACGGAGTACTATAATAACACCGTGCTCAAGGTAAGCAGAGCCATGAATTGCTTTTTGTTTATTTATTTGTTATTGTGTTTCTCGTTGTATTACATTATGTACTCTTGACACATGTAACTGTTGCTACATATCCTTCATCCAACACAATTTTAACTCGATATATTTAACTCTTCTTCTATTCGTTACTTTTCATTTTATATATTCCATTCAATCGTTTCATTTCACTCGTTACATTTCAGTTCATTCGTTTCACGGCTCACTCGTTAGTTCTTATCTCTTATATTTCCATTCACTTAGTCCATTCTAGTCGTTACGTTTGTTACTCTCTAAAGTTCACTCGTTACATTTCACTCGCTACGCTTAAATATCCTCTCACAGTTCACTCTCTACTTTTGCAGAAGGTAATACTCGCTGAGGGCTCGGATACGGCCAACACCTGGCTCCAGCCTGATCCCAAATATGATACGCTGCTGAAGGCGCACATATTCAACTATACGAATATTGAAGACTTTCTGGCCGGGCGGGCGGATAAGATGCATGTCGAGGATCTGGGTCCGATCACCTATCAGGAGCACACGGTCAAGGATCAGGTGTCCTTTAACAAAAACCATACGGTTACATTTAGGGTAAGCGGTGCTAATTAATTTTCTTAGCAGAAAGTTAAACACAAACTTCAAATGTTCGCAGGATAAAAAGTCGTACAAATTTCTGCCGGAGAAGTCGAGCATCGGTGAAGATGATGTGATAATGGTGCCCAATGTGCCGCTGCTGTCTGCGGCGGTGCACGTAAAGCGAATGCCCGCAGCCACTCGACTGGTTGTCGCCATCGCTGTCCGGGTCCACAATGAGAAGCTGTTCAAGCCATTAACCGTTAGGGAATATCTGTGGGGCTATCGGGATAACATCATAAGCCTGAAATCGATGGGTAAAGGCAAGACAACCTTTGGCCTGCTGGAAACTGTGAGACTCGAAATGATCCTTAAGTGAAGACTAATCTCTAATCTCTACTCCTTTTGACAGAGAAATGGCACCAGCGTCGATTCCGTGCAGCTAAACACCGGCGAGGATGACATCTCCAAGTTCGGCATCATTACCCAGTTCAATGGGCAGCCGCAGCTGGATTTCTGGGAGGGCGACGAGTGCAATCGCATCGATGCCAGCGAACCTTCCATGTTCTCTCCCAGCCAGTTGAAAACCCGCAGCACAATTAATGTTTTCCTTCAGGTGTTGTGCCGCAAGGTGCCGCTCCACTTCGAGAAGGAGGCGACCATCTACAACGATATCGATGTGCTGCGCTATCGTACGCCTCTCGACGTCTTTAACAATCCCGCCGAGAATTCGGCCAACAAGTGTTATTGCACGAACACGGATCGCTGCCTGCCGAGCGGCGTGATTAATGCCACCAAGTGCTATGCTGATTCACCCATTTTCCCATCCTTTCCGCACTTCTTCTCCGGTAATCCGGTGCTGTACAACAAATTTGTGGGCATCAAGCCGGACGCCGAACTGCATCAGACTTATGCCGATATACATCCGCGATTCGGCTTCCCCATCGGCGGAGCCTCAAGGGTCCAAATCAATATCATGGTGGACAAGGCGCCGCTGTTGCGCAGTAAGTAAAATGTCCTCCGCACTGTTTTCACTCATCCTGAACTTTGTGGCTACTTTTCAGATCAAGCTGAAAAAATGGAAAATGGCACCATACTGCCATTGATCTGGATTGAGATAACCGCTGGGGACTTCAATGAAGAGGTCCTAGATACGCTCTATATGAGCACATTTGGCGTGGACGCCATTCAGCAGGCCTTTAAATACGGCACCCTGCTGATCTCTGTGACCACCTTCAGTCTGATTGTCGCCGGCGTTTACTACCTCAACAGCAAACGCGACGAGCAGCTGCAGGAGAAGTGCAAATCCTCTGCCGAGCTGGAAGCATTGGCTGGTCCAGGTTCCGCCAATGGGAGCGTTGTTGTTGTTCAAGTCCTGCCGCACGTCAACCATGGGCATCGCGCCAATTCGTAGTGCCATTAGCAATTAATTCAGCTCAGATATGGGATGGGGGAGAGGCTTGTGGGCGGGGCAGCACAAATAGGGGAATTTGTGTGGGAAAAGAGCCTTGCGCTTGAGTGCCTTATTAAAAAGATAAACATCAAGAGATTTTCGAATTTGTCACGACTTAGGATACGATATTATTAGCCTAGAACAAAAGCTGTAGTTAACAAATTGTATATATGCATCATATGTATAAAAGAATAAAATAGTTAGTACATATAATAATAATTAACTCTGATTGATTTCTTTTCATTAACTTTGTGTTCTCCATGAGTCTTAAAGTACCTGACTTCCAGTAGTAAAGGTTTTTTAAGAGTCCAAATCGAATATATTCATTAAGTAAATGAAAATCTTTGACTAATAGATTATTCCCAAAATCCTCAAGGGTTTCGCTTAACAAGGGCTTCAAGCAGATTCAATTTTAAATTAAGCGCTTAATTCCAATTTTCGCGCAGACAAAAGCTGAATGATACGTGCGTTATCGATTTTGTATCCGATCCCATGTACGGCCACACTGTAAGAGCGTTGCCAGCTCAAATCAATTTCTGCCCGCGTTAATTCAAATAGACATTGGTATCATATTTAATTGTTATAGCAAATATTTATTGTTTCTAAACAAAACGAAATTCGTATATTAGTTGCTTGTTCAACATTTGATTGTTTTATAAACCTTTAGTTATTAAATGCATGTATTGTGTATGTATATTGCATGTTGTTGGGTTTTAAGGGGGGCAGGAAGGAAGTTTCTTGAAAAGTTAATACGCGTATTTGTTGTAGTTGGTTTTTATGTTGTATAATTATTTTGTTTTGCGGTTGTTGTTGTCTTTAAGTTTTTAATTAAGAATAATAGTTTATATAAAAAATAACAGAGAAATTATATAAAAGAAACATTAAAATATAATCGTTTATTTCCTTTTTTGTTGATTTTTTTTCTTTTGTTTTTTTTTTTTTTTATGTATTAATAATTAACGCGTCAATTGCCTGAATCCTCGCCATCTAATGATTCATCCTGCACCGATGAACTGTCGTCCCCGCCGCCGCCGCCTCCACGCTTGGCCGATGGTGTGCCCGTGAGTCGGGTGGAGCTGAGGCCGAGGCCGCCGGTGCGTCTATAAATTGGGAAACAAATTGAAATTATAGCAAATGATTAGTAAATGGAATGAATGCAAGGTTTAACGTGCAGTGTTGAGAATAGAAAAACAAAAGGATTTAAAGGAGAATTCAAACATAACGACAATTGGTCGGGATAAACACTCTATAACATTCGACAAAATGCACTAAGATCTATAAAGGTTGTTTTTCCTGGGAGGGGAATCGAATCGAACATTGAAAACGATTCAAACGCACGATTTATTGCGCTCATGTGTGTGAGTGTGTGTGTGTAAGACTGTGTGTGTGTGACTGTTGGTAACATGCACTACAAATCGGAGTCACATTTGGAATTGGTTCATTCTTTGGATAATGCTGTTGTTCTAATTGTTGTTGTTGTTGTTGTTGGTTGGTTGGGTGAATGAAGATGTCGCCAGCACTTACGGCCTACCAAGAGGAAGCGAAGCGAAAGAGTTAACCTAATGCAGACCCTCACAATTCATAATGAGTGCAGCATCCTTTTTCGGCGAATAAGCCTTGGCCTTTTCGGTCTCGGCCACCTGTATCGAGCTACACAAGGACAACGTTGTTTGGCCCCGAAAAATAAAAACATTACAAAATAAATAATATATAAACCTTCTCTGCAAGGGTTTGTATGGAGAAGTTGCATTATGTTACCAACAGCAGCTGCTTCGGTTCTGAACCTCCTGTTGATGACCCCCCAAATGGTGTCTCCCAGTTAATTTCTGCTCCTTCGCTTACCGCAATTTCGTTTTCAGTGAGTTAATCTCACGGTTCATGGCCTCCTGGGATTCGATCATGTCCTCGCATTCGCGCTGGTATTTACGCTTCTGCGTCTTCTCCTTTTGCAGCTCCTCCTCGGTCTCGTCCAGATTGCGCTTGAGCAGTTTAATGCGGCTATTCAGCTGTTAGTTATGATTTAGATAAATGAAAGGAATTAATATAACATTTAATTGATGGTTGTAATGCTGGCACTCACTTTATCCATTTGCTCCTTATGCTGATCGACGTGTCTTCGCTCGTCCTCGATGTTCATGGTGAGCTCCTTGATCTTCTTGTCCATTTTGCGATTGGCCTTCTGTTGGAGCAGTCGCTCCTTGCCCTCGTTCTCGAGCTGCTCCTCCAGATTGGCAATCTTGGCTTCGAGCGTGGCAATTGTGGCCTTCACCTTGGTGCGTTGCGCCGTCTCGATCTCGGCGAGCTTGGCCTTCAGCTCCTTGTTCTGACGCTCGAGCAGGGCGCGTGCGTTCTCGTTTTTCTGTGAGTTGGATTTCTCGTTGGCCAGCTCTGTGGTCAACTGTTCGATCTGTAGCTGCGCCTTGCGGCTGCGATCGAGCAGCACTTCTGAATTCGATTGCTCCTCCTCGAGCTCCTCCTCCAGGGTGGCAATGCGTGCCTCCAGCCGTCGCTTCTCATCGATCATGAGCGAACCCTTGTTGGCATTGTTGGCAATCTCCTCGGCCAGTTCGTCGCGCTCCGTTTCGGCCGCACGTCTGGCACGCTCCGAGCTGGCCAAATCCTCGGTCAGCTGTAATACTTCGGCCTCGAGTGCCTTTACCTTGCGCTCGGCTTCTTTGCTAAGCGCCTGCAGTTCCTCCTTGGCGGCCTTGGCCTCCTCGGCATCGCGCAGCGCATCCTTGACTTGTGCTTGCAGTTTCTTGGCATGCTTCAGAGCATCCTCTTTCACCTTGTTATGCATCTCCATGGTTGTCTCGATCTCCTTGAGATCACCCTCGAGCTTCTTCTTAGCCGCCACTGCGGCCGTACGCTGTTTACGCTCCTCATCCAGTTCTGCCTCCAGATCGCGCAGCTGCTTCACCAGTCCTCGTCGCTTCTCCTCGGCACCCTCCTCCTTGGCTTGCAGGTCACGTTCGAATTGGGAGCGCAATGCCTGCATGTTAACCTCCAGACGCAATTTGGCATCCTCTGTCAGCTGCAGATCATCCTCGAGCTCCTCGTTTTGTGCTTTCAGCTCGGCCAGCTGCGATTCCAGCGCTCGTTTCGCCTTCTCCAACTCGTGAACGTTCTTGTCGGCTGTTCCCTGCGAGTTGGCCAGATCATCCAATTCGTTCTGCAGCTGCTTGCGCTTTGTTTCCAAATCCTCGATCTTGTCGTATGCCTCGTCCAATTCCCGGGATACCGACAGCACCTTGGTCTCCTTCTCTCGGGCTTCACGCTCCGCGGTGTCGCGCTCCTGGGCGATCTGTTCTGATATGGCTTTCTCTTCGGCGAGTATCTTGTCGAAGTTCTTCTGCTTCTTCTCCAATTCGAGCACCTAGAGAAATGGATTTGGGAATAAGCACTTGGTTTATTTACTGGATGAATCGCTGCTTACCTTCGTGCGTTGCGCCTCGAGTTCAATGGTAGCATCCTCCAGCTCCGACTGAATCTTCTTTTTGCTCTTGTCCAGGCGATCGTTCTGTGCCATCAACTCCTTCACCTGTCGCTCCAGCGCTTCAATATCCTTGTTGAGACGCTTCTTGCCTTCCTCGAGCTCCTTGGCCAGATCGGCGTCCTCCTCGGCCTTCTTCTTGATGTCCTGCATTTGGGCTGTCACCTCGGCCAGCTTGCGTTCGAAGTTGCGCTTGGCTTCCTCATCCTCCTCGAGCTGTTCTTGCAGCGCCTCCTTCTCCGATTCGATTTGACGCAGTTTGGAGCTTAGGCCCAACTTCTGGCGGGTTTCTTCCTCCAGCAGTTGTTGCGCCTCCGTCAGCTGTGATTCCATATTGCTGGCCGACTTGACGGCCGCCGAGGCCTTCAGCTCGGCCTCCTCCAGCTGATTGGTAATGTTCTCTGCCTCCTGTTGCAGCTTTGTGCACTTCTCCTGCAGCTCGGAACGCGCACGCTCAATCTCCGCCAGCTTCACCTGCAGCTCAGCGATCTGGGACTCGGCCTGCTTGCGCCGGCGATCGTTCTCCTGTCGCGAACTGTTCACGCTGCGCAGTTCAGTGGCCAGATCGGCATTCTCCGCCTCGAGGGTGCCCTTGGCCTTTTCCAAGCCGGACTTGACCTTGCGCAGATTCTCCAATTGATCGTTGATGCCGTTTAGCTCCTGGGCATGCTTATGACGCATTTCGGCGAGCAGGCTCTCATGGTTGACGCCCTCCTCCTCGAGGGACTTCTTCAACATTGCCAGCTCCTGTTCGCGCTTTGAGCGCAGCTCCTGTTGGGCTGCATGGGAGAGTAAAAAGAAAAGCATTTAATTGATGTGGATATTAAGGATGTTGAATCCAATCACTGATCACTTACCGGCTGTGGTGTCCAGAGAGTCGAGCAGCTCGTTCTTAAGTGCCTCCAGTTCCTCGCTGAGATCGCGACGCAGCTTTTCAGCCTTGCTGCGCGCCACCTTTTCGGCTTCGAGATCCTCTTGGATCTCGGCCAGCTGGGACTCGAGTTCACGCTGGGCCTTCTGTGCGCTGGCCTTCGAAGCGGACTCCTCGTCGATGCGGATCAGTGTTTGGGTGAGCTCCTCCTCACGCTTGGCCAGCTGCGCCTGCAACTCGTCGACATGGATACGACGCTCGTTCAGCTGCTCCTTGAGATCAGCCACCTCGGTTTCGATCTTGCGCTTGGTGCGATCGGATTCCTGTCGCTGCTGCTGATCCTTGTGCATGCGCTCCTCCAGCTCGGCAATCGTCGCCTCATGCTTGGCTTTCAGTTTGGCCAGATGCTTAGCCTTCTCCTCCTCCTCGGCCAGCGTTTGGGATAGATCATTGGCACGTTCTTCGAGCAGTTTCTTTTCTTTAAGCAACTTTTGGTTCTGATCGTCTGTGACCGCCAGTTCTTCCTCATGCTTCTTGATCTTGGCGTCCAGCTGCACCTTTTCGAGTTGTAGTTTTTGGCGTGCGGCCTCTTCCTCTTCGAGCTGCTCCTCCAGATCTTGAATATGCAGTTCCAACTTCTTTTTATCGCCGCCAAGCGCCAGGACACGCTCCTCTTCCTCTTCAATACGCGTCTCCAGCTCCTGCATCATATCCTCCAGCTCCTGTTTGCGAGCCATCAGACGTGAACGAGATTCCTCCGCCTCGGCGCAAAGCTCAATCTCGGCCTGCAGCTGCTCAGCAAGTGTTGTCTTCTCGCCCAGCGCCTGCTGATATTTGCGCTCATACTCCTGCGTATTCTTGGCCAGCGTATCCAACTTCTCGCGCACCTGCTTCAACTCATCCTCCTTTTGCACGAGCTTCTCCTCCTGCTTGGTGACCTCCAGCAGTGGCTTGACCTTGGTATACAGACGCCACCATTGCCAGTTGCGAAGCTTCAAGTAAGCGGCGCAATTGCGCTGAATGATGCGAATCGCATTCAGCTGCTGGAGACGCTTCTGGTAGTTGCGACGGGCGAGGAAGCCGCGACAGAACGCCTGGAAATTGACAATTAGATCGGATATCTTGAAATCGCGCTCCTCTTCGAGATGTGCCAGCACACCGGCGCGGAAGAAGATCTTCGATTGGCCAACGCGATACAGATTGGAGTCGAGCTCCAATGCCTGAATCATCTTCTCGCAGGCCTTTTTGCCATCCATAAAGCCCTTGGGTATAACATTGGGTGTTAGCAGTTCGTACCGCTGCCGGAACTCCTGGAAGGGTATGCGATTGGGGAAGCCCTGGCGACAGATGCGTATACCCTCGAGGACACCATTGCAACGCAATTGGTCCAGCACCAGGGGCGCGTCGATCTTGCCAGCGCGCTTCTCGTGATTCGGTATGATACAGCGCACAAAATTTGGGTTCGTGTTGCGCAGCGTGTCCATCAACTTGGCCAGCTGCTCCTTATACAGATGCGACACGGTGCGGAACATGCCCTTGCGCGTGCGCGCCCCAAATTGGGTATCGGTTAGCGCCTGCTGTGCCATGCCGACTATTTCCGCATCCTTCCAGATGTTCACAACAAACGGATCCTGTGATGCCTGCAACAGCGACACAATGTTCTCGTTCAACGGATCCATGTTCTTCATTAACCATTTGGCCGCCGAATAATCCACCCGACCCGCATAATGCACAATGGCAAAGTCAGCAACGCCACGAAAATCGGTCTTCATGAATTTCGGATGCATGGAGTGCGCAGAGACGAGCTTATCGACAAAGGTCTTGTCGGTGGCCTTGGGGAACCAGCACTCTTCATCCAGCAGGGCCATAATACCACCGGGCTTATCAATCAGATCGATAGTGGGCTGCAGATCGAGTCCGAAATCAATAAACTTCCATTCGATGCCCTCGCGCTGATACTCCTCCTGCTCCAGGATGAACATGGTGTGATTGAAGAGCTGCTGCAGCTTCTCATTCGTATAATTGATGCAGAGCTGCTCGAACGAGTTCAGCTCGAAGATTTCAAAGCCGGCCATATCGAGAATGCCAATAAAGGAGGCGCCTTGTCGCTTGGTGCGATCCAGCGATCGATTGATGCGATTCACCAGCCACTTGAACATGCGCTCGTAGCATGCCTTGCCAATGGCCTCCACGGCGAACTCTACTTGCTCCTTGGTCTGGGCCTTGGTCACAAAATCGCGACCCACCTTGATGCGGGGCGTGAGAAAGGCACGCGTCATATCTGTGACGCTCAGGCCAAGCAAATGAGCAATCTTCTGGGCGACCGTATTGTCGGGCAACGTGGCCTGATCGTTGTTGCGCTCCTGGCGGAACTTCATGCTGCCGAAGAGCAGCACGGCGCTAACGATACGGAATATCGAATTGAAATCCTCAGAGGTCATGCCCATGATGTTCATCGATTTGACTGTCGCCTGGAATTCAGCATAATCATCGACGCCGGGCACCGGCAACGTGCCGTTCGAGAGGAATGGATACGATTTAATGTCATCAAGTATGAACTTTTCGCGCTGCTCCGGCGATGCGCCCGCCAGCAGCTGATAGAATATATGGAATGTACGTTCGTCCTTCGCTTGACGAATGGCACGCGACTTCTCCAGCAGATAGGTCTCGATGTTGGCGCCGGAAATAAAGCCCGATGCATCAAAGTTAATGCGTATGAATTTACCCTGTAATAAATCGCTCCGTTAATCTATTTCTTTTCTATTGAACTAGATTTGTTAATATGCTTACGAAACGGGATGAGTTGTCGTTCTTAACGGTTTTGGCATTGCCAAAGGCTTCCAGTATGGGATTGGCCTGCAGCAGTTGTTGCTCCAATTCGCCCTGCGAAAATATATGGTTGCATTAATATATTTCACTATAATTTTATTGTTACATTTGCTTTTTGGGTTAGCATAACATAAAACATACTATACATAGAATACATACAGATATACATATCTACATAGACGCACACAACAAATATACATTCAAATTATGATTTGTTATAAATTAGTAAGAAGAACATGCATTAATGCTTCGATAAGAACTATGGAGCCTACACATAGATAGACAGAGCACAATTTCCTAGGCTAGTGCAATGCGATCGTCTGGAAGATCTAAATAACTGATGGTCTAATCTCTCAATGGAATGCAGATAAGTTTTATCCTAGGGGATGATCGCGTTGTCTTTAAAGTCTGAACCATTAAAGAGAATTTGTAATTTTTTTATTTTTACCTAATCTTAATTTTTACAAGCGATCTTGAATAAATATCTTTAAATATCGTTTATCATACGCTTAGCTTAACTTGTATAAGCTTTTGCAAATAAATGTGTTTTATAATCGCTGATCATGAACTGATCATATATTTTGAATGCAATCTGGAAAGGTTTATCTTATCCACACAGATAAAATTCCCTAACAATGATATACAAAGCTAACATTTGAAAAACTTGAAGATCTGTTTTGCCTTTCTTTTCGATCGCACTGCACTTGATTTAACGTATTTGCAATCCTCGTTTGGATTGTTGTTACCTCCACCTCTGACATATCAACAACAACACAGTCACAATGCGCCTCATCTACTTGCTCCACTATGTGGCAGGGGCAGGTGTTTAGCTGCATGATCGTCTTTGAACCCACACCATTGCCCGCTTCCAAGATATTCTTACAGTGATGCACCGTATTACCAAATATATTATTCACATTACATTTGACCTTAATGTATTTATTCGTATTCACCGAAAAGTTCTGCAATAATGGGGATGTGGTTAGGTTAAGGTATAATGTTCCTAAATGGGATGTACGTATGTTGTTTATCGGATTAGAAATCGACTCTGTAATACTAGAGTTTAAATAACATTGAATAGAAAACAAAATAAAAATCAAGCAAGGCTAAATAATGAAAATTCTACATATTACATATTTTTATATATGTATCGTATATGTAAATTCAGATTTCTGGATTACACGGAGCATACTTTACCGCAAATGTTTCTTGATGACTACTCTAAATATGCGTAGCGAGTGATATATATGGATAGCATGAAGGAGGAGTAGTTAGGAGGTAAGTATATGGCACAAAAGCGATTAGAATTTAATTAGTGGACATGTTTAATGGTTTCTTATCTTGTTTTTTATTTTATTTGAAAACTGAATTACAACCTTTGAAGGTTTAGAATGAATCAGGTTAACAAAACAAAAGTTAATAACGAATGATCGAAACTGAATGAGAATGAAAGACAATAAAAACGGAATAAGCCGCAGTTGAAATATTCTTGCAGATCTATTAAATGAAAACATTCCTTATTGATCTTAACTTGTTTTTGTACAGAACATATACTTTTGAGTACAAGTTCTATACTTCTATATACTTAATTTTTATAATAAAGATTCCTTTTTCACACTTAAAGTTTTCGATTTTTAAACCTTAAAGACTCGTTTATAAGAAAAAAGAGCACACACTTTATTTCCTAGATCTAATATGAAAGAAACAATATAAGTAAATATAGACTTTGTTCTATAGAAGGTGTTAATTTGCAATCAATCACGTTTATCTATGGCATGTTTATTATAAGAACTTATTGAGCTCATTAAATCACGTTAAGTCTAAATGAATACTGATTCATGATATATTCTTTAAATATTTTTAAATAGTATGTATTTCAAAATAGTTCTGCAAGAATATAAATAAAAGAGAACAGAAATTCGAATGCTTCAGTTAACAAATTGATGATAAAGAAAGGTACAAATATTGTTAATTTTTTATGGTTGAAATACAAAACAAAATTAATGGAATAGTTGTTTATATCTAGATCTTTGAGTACTTACAATGAGGACCGCAGGATTCGGCACCTGTTCGTATTTTGATTTTTGGGTTGATTTGTGGTTGTTGGTTGTGGATTTGGTTGGTTGTTTATTTCATTTCAATTGCATTAATTTAATTTTATTGGTATTTGTTTTTTTTTATGTACAAATAATATTAAAAATTTAAGTAATATATATTATTTTATACAAAATGTACAAATTGCGTTTAAGGAAATAGTAAATAAAAAGCAACAACCAGTCAATTTTACAACAACAACAGCAGCAAACAAAAGTAGTAGGTGTGTATAGTTGTGTGTGTAAAGGTGTGTGTATAGGTGTATACAGGTGTGTGTGGTAGAAGGTGTAACGTTTGCACATGAAATAAATAAATAAAATATAATTATTAAATATAGAGCAGGAAAAAAACGCGCCTTTTAGCTAAGTTTTAACTTAGTTATGCTTACAATTAAATAATAATAAACATTTATGTAAAACTCAAATCAAAGATTTTAAGTTGTAATATAAAGTAAATAAGAAGATAGTTGAACAAATTGTTTATAGACAAATGCAATGCTGTGCAGAAAGTTTTTTTTTTTAGTTTTTCTTGATATGTTTCATAACATTTTAATACACAATAATAAATAAATCATTCTAAAAATATAAATAACTGCTTAGTTCACCAGTACGAATAAATTCCGACGTGACGTTCTTTCATTTATTTTGATATCCCTTAGAACCCCCCTTCTTATCAGCTACATAGCTCTTTCATTGGTAACGAGCATGAACTAATTTCTAATCATGTTTGTGTAGCACCTATATACATGTATATCTGTACACCTGTATGATATTCCCTTGAATTGAGTTGTTGCTTTTGTTTTCACTTCGAATTTCTGTTTCAATGATGATGATTCAGTCACCTAACATTTACAATATCATCATCATCTTCTATTTATGGCGAATATAATCATAATTAATAGCGAAATAGCAAACAGGCTGAAAAAACATACAACAAGCAACAAAAACAAAAATTATAGAAAAGAAGAAAAAAACATACAACTGTTTGCACTTTAGTATGGAGCTGACTTTTAAAGTTTATTTGCAGCTTATCACGTTTTTTTGGCCAGGCCAACACAACTAGCCAACAGTCAGACAGACCCCTCATATAAGGCTGTAAAGCAGCTCAAAAAGAGCTCAAGAGCAGCGCCTTTAAGGATTTTGTTGGCAGCTTTTAAAGCCAATTATGGCAGCTACATAAAAAAAAATTATTAAATAACAAGTGACACACTTTAACAAAAACTTCATAAAAAAAAAGTAGAATATCATAAAATTAACTAAAACAAATATATGTAATCTATATATATGTTTCTTGGTATATATGTATATATATAATATAAAATAGAAGCTCGTTGGCCCTGACGCAATTTCATTTGATTTCATTTTCAATTCTCTCACATTTTCAATTGTCTTCGAATTGTGGGCGCAAAAAGAGGCGTGTCCCACCTCCGGCCCCTCTCTTTATTTTTTATTGCTGCCCATTGACAAACGCAATTAAATTTCATTTTGGGTGTTTATTTTATGATTGTAAATAAAATGAAGAAAATAGTTTCATTCGGCTATAGTGAATTTTGATTGCTCTACTAGTTTTGATTAAGTTACATAAATATAAAAAAAATAATGTAAATATGTTACATCGAAATGAACTGTAGACCATCCTTAACTATGAATGAAAGTTGAAAATAATATTAAGTCAATACTATAACTATAACTTTTAAATAAGAGAAGATTTTAAAAAATCTATTTAAGTTGAAGCAAACTTTAAATTCATAAGTTTCTTTTCCCAAATTATTAGTTTAGTTTAAAAAGGAGAGTAAAACTTATCTATTTCATAAACCATATCTATATCAGATAATGCCTCATTTTTGGTGTAGGGCACAACAAATAAAGCAATTTGTCAGCAGCCAACAAATGACTTAGGGTAAGTACACACGCACACACGCACAACCAGACATACACACACACACACACATGTACATGTATTATCAGATATGTTATTTTGTTGTGCGACTGATTAATGAAGTGTGCGGCATTATTTTTTGTGTTTGTGTGTGTGGAGAGTATTGGAAGGTTGGTTGTGCTTCCAGTTGGGGTCTGCAATGCCAAGTGGCAGCCACGCTATAAAGCTGCATATATGGATAATGCTTGCCACATGGGGGCTACGTGATTTAATGTCATTACATCAATGCTAAGTGTAACATTTGTTGCATATCTGTGTGTGTGCATGTTTGTGTAAGTGTGTGTCTACTCAAATGCATTTGCGGATCATAATCCGTAACTAGAGACGAACAACAGCTGGGAAAACGTTTTATACTGAACAAACAAAGTAAAAAGTACTTTGTTGACTAAACAGCTACACGAGTAGCAAATACCCTGTAATAATGTATTAATTTATATTTTAAAAATACTATTATAATAGAGATAATTCAATAAAAAAGAATTGCTGAAATACTTTGAATCAATATTATATAATTGATTAGCTTTACATGGCAAATGCAGCACCTTTTAATAATTGCAGGGTATAAGCTACACCCACAATTCGTTACCTTGTTAGCGGGCGTATAAAAGCAGCCGCAGTCAATTTTGCCGACGCGTTAACAACTCGATTTGGTCTATAAATATTATTCATATGATTTTCCCATTTGCTGTCACATTAATTATACAAATAACCATAAAAATAAAAGCAATAATAGAACATTTTAAATAATAAAAAAAAAAGTATGACAATTGTAACTAAATATTTGTTAGAAGCTGGCGACTAACTCTTTCCTTTTCATTTTCTTTTAATTTGTAACCCACGCAGAGCTTTGCATTTGTTTATCGTTGAATAACTAATTAGATAATTGTGTTTCTCTCAGTGTATTTGCGAGATACTTACCGCACCAGAGCCCTTCGGCTTAGAGGCAGCCACATAGGCCAGAAATTGAATAACCTTCTTGGTATTCTCCGTCTTGCCAGCACCCGATTCGCCAGTACACAAAATCGATTGATCTTCCCGATCTATAAAAGAGAGATAATGGAAAATTAATGATCAAAATTATATAATAATAATAATATGTTAGCATATATAATAATATAAATGGTTCTAATAAGTTGATAATAATAATAAAGATAAAAGAAACGTATATTTTTAAAGATACAAATGCTGTTAATAATAATAAGGATAACAATAATGCTTATATTAATAATTATTATTGTTGATAAAATTCTTGATTACATTTTGAATAATTATAATGATTAATTACAAAATATAAACAGAAATTAAGAAATGGGTTAAATACAGCAAAACACAAACCAAACTTCATTAAACAACAAAATGGCTGACAAGGTTTTTTTTATTTTCTGTTTCCTCAGTTTCTCTTTTTAAAGTTTTTTTTTGTTTAATTTTTTGCAGGCATTTGTTGTTTCAGCAAAGCTCAGCTTGAAATTTAAGTTGACCCAAATTCAAGTGCGCTAAAAACAACAATTTCAAGTACTAAAAAGCAAATACCCTGTAAATAGGTCTAGCAAAAAAAAAAACTAATAAAGAAATAAAAACTAGGCTCATATTAAGGAATATAATAAAAATAAAGAGTAGGTAAAATATATTTAAAGGATTTCTAAGAAAAATTTAAATAACTTCCAATTCAATAACACTCCAATTATTAAAAAACATATCTTCTATCCATTAAAGCTTTCCTTTTCTTAACCAATTATTAGGTACAGGGTATAAAGATACAGAAAACCAAGTAAAACAAAGGGGCTACAAAAAAAAATAAATAAAATAAAAAAAATAAATGAGGGTACGCATATTCAATTGAAAATCATTTAAAAATTGCGCACATCCACATACATAAATATTTATCTATATCTATCTGTATAAATGAAATATATATACAAGCCAGGCGCCACTTGTTGAGCATTAAGGCTTTTAGAAAGCGCTTTACTCATCTATCTGACAGTTCTCATAGACTTTAAACCAAAAAAAACAGATTGCATTTAGCCCAGATATTCGATACTCGATACACATAATCGATACAGACACACATTCGTATGTATATATAGACGATACTTGGGGCTAGTTTTAACCACAAAAAGCACAACGCAACAAATTCATTGGCACACATTTTGGTTTACAACAAAAATCAAATAAAATATATATATCTATATATACATATATAAACATATAAACAGTTAACAAATTGGCACATAACGACCCCGTACTTATTATGGCCCGCCAGCTTTATAGCCATAGATGGACTCTCAGTAGATCTCAGTTTGAGTTTTTAGACATCGCCGTCGCATTGCATAACTTCCTCCACTCCCTCCACCTCCACCCCTGTTCCCACATCCATTGACCCCCCTTCAAATGATGTTGTTCAACGATAAAAAACCAAATGAATAAAGCTATAAAAAACAACAATAACAACAACAACATCTCGATTGTAGCTTAAATATTGGCGCCACATTTGAGCAGCAATTTTTTTAATAGCTTTTCATTATTCTTATTATTTATCATTCTTATATTATGGCATTTTTTTATCTGCTTCTTCATATTTTTTGTATCTCAATTAAAATGTATTTTTTTCTTCTTTTATGGAATTTGGAACAAAAGTTGTTGAAGCGTTGCGAAGTGCAAAACTTGGAAAAAGATCTCATCGAAAATCAAATGTTTTTATAGATCAGAAAAATAAAATTAAAAATGATGTATATATATACTTTGATGTTTGATGTGTGTAAAAATGTCATTTGTATTAATTAAGATTCTATATTTGCTTGGATCGAACAGAATTATCGATCGTATACATAACAAGTTTGATTAAATGTGAAATACTTTAAATTCCAATAAGATTTAGAATAATTGTCAGTCCCATTCTTATAACATCTGATAATCAGATTAAAATAAGATAATCCTATTGGAATGCAATATTACAAGTTCTGATATACTTTATCCATTCACTTCTTAAATTCACAGTCGCACATATTACTGCTATGCTTCATATAATTAGTATTTTCATAGTATAGAAAATATACATTTTTATAGTATTCATATGATATATATATATAAAAGTTCAGTTATAACATATCTTTGCCTGATCAACATAATTTTGGTGGCATTCGCATAGCTGTTAATTAAAATGACGCTCCTTAATGCATTTGTCATCCAGCTAAAAAACTGACCCAAACAAACATTATCGCAGTTTCTATAACACATATGTACATATACATACACATATATATATTTATATATATATTTAAAGGGCTACGCCTTGAGGGCGTGTCTGTAGTGTCATAAACAATAAACTTATCACATTGGATAAAATTCTCCAGTAAAACGGAATTCCACATTAACAAAATAAAGAAGAGGAAAGATATGAAAACAAAAATTACAAAAATTGCAGTCGGCAGCAAAAATCACAAAGGTGACCAACAAAGTGGATGGCCAAGTGGTGCGTGCTTCTGACCAATGGAGTTTCATGATATAACATCTTTTATTTAGCTTGGGAATGGGCTGGGCTTTATACATATACATATACATACACATATATATTCAGATATGGATAAATTGTGAAGCAGTCAGAAATAAATCAAAGCAGGCTGCAAGCCGCACCCGCTGCCAAGTTTTTTATTTTGCTTGTTGGATTAAAGTCAAAGTCCAAGTCGTGTTCACATTTTAATATCCAACCCCTATCCCCACCCCTTCTCCTTATCGAAAATTGATTAAGCGGCAAATATGGTGACAGTGTTTAAATGTTCTTTTTTTTTATTTAAGGCTTTTCATATTTTCTTTAACGATACAAAATTGCCAGACGGCGTTTCGACTTTTGGGCCCAAATATGGAAACAACACGTATAAACGCAATATAATAAGCGGGTCAAATCGAGCGAGGGTGGGATCGAGGGGGGTTTGGAGGTTAAGCTTGAGAGTTAGTTGTGCATGTTTTGCAGCTCCTCCATGGATGAGTCATCCACATATGGAAGCTAAACAAAATCCACGTTACGCTTGAAATGCAGCTCAACTTACTCTATGAAAAAGAGGCAAATATGTGTGCTCGACTAGAAAATACCCTTTTACTCATATGTAGATTCTTCTTCCCTTTGCTCCCAATCTATGGCATCTGATGTTCATAGTCTGATAAATTTCCAGGATCTCTTTTATAAGTTTTATGTACGTTTAGAAAACCAACTTTATTTCATTTCTTAATATATATACATATACTCTATATACTCTCATACATTCATTTGTTCAACAGCATTAAACTCCTTCCACAAATTCGTGTTAGGGTATTTAAATAAAACTTTAGCCAAAACAAATACTCATTCGAAAAGGAAACCAGTTTTCAGTTTTTGTTGCTGTTTTTGGTAACTGATTAGGAATATATGCAAATACACTTTTATTATATATGTATATATAAATATTTAACTATTTGAACTGTTGGCCATTGTAGAGGGTGATTCACCCGCTTTTTCCACTGAGCTGCTGTTGCAATCGCCTGACGTCAAGACTTTTAAGCCCAACAACTTAAAAATAAAAAAAAGTATCTCATGGATTTGTTTGTAGTCACGCAGAAATTCGCGGAAATTCAAGCAAAAAGTTTCAGTTCTTCGTTTCTGCTGATATCTTATCAAAGTATTTCGGGGTGCGTTGTTTTGTTTGCTTTCTGATATTTCATTTCAATTTTTTTCTGCTATATTTTTTTTTTAATTGTTTATTTGCTTTAGTCTGGAATTTAATTCGATAAAGCACAAAGTTTGCGATACAAAAATGACACAGAAAGTCAAACAAAAGCGCAGCAGCTTATGCAGCTATCCAAATATATATACTTATATAAATATATAGCATATGATATATAGGGTCTTATCTTATTACTTACCACCCAACATGTTTCTATAGGCACTATCCGTTATTGCAAATACATGCGGAGGCACTTCGTGTCGCTTTATGCCCTTATACCGTTCCATTATCTTTTCGGTATAGATTGGCAATTTCTTGTAGGGATTGACCACAACGCAGAAAAGACCGGAATATGTCTGAAAGCATATAAAAGTGAAAATGTAAATGAACATTAATATAAAATATACACAATTCTCTAACATTATTTTGACTTTGCAAAACATGAATCCTTTGAGTTAACTTTTCTCTATGTATTCAACTAATTATGGATTACCCTTAGCTAATATACTAAATATTGAGTTTAAACATACCCAAAAATATAGTTTCTACCATCACCATCTTTAAAAAATACTTCAACATTGGTCTAAGTAACGTAGATTAACTAGTCCCTAAAAGTCAAACCTATATGTTTACGAGAATCATATAGAAGGGCGTATTTTGTGCAAGTTGGTAAAGAGTAGAAGAGAAAAATCAGTAGTAAGATACAATAGAAAAACAAGGAATGAAAGATCGAAATACAAGGGAAAGAGTACATAGAAATACTTAATAAGTAATTAGATAAAGAACTAGATTAACAGCGAGAGTATGAACTTAATTATGATCGATGCATAATTTCGCTTGACATGCATGTTTTTTTTAATTTCTCATTTGTCGAACTAAAGATTTCGAAGCCAGATTTTTAAATTCCTATTCTAAATTTTTTTTTTTGTAATGTGGAAGCAATCAACAAATTAGGCTGCGACAAAGCGCAAAACAACTCGCTGGATGTTCACTGGCCTAGTTAAAGTTGCCCAAACACACAACAACATGCGCCATAAAAACGCAAACGGATGTATCTGTATCTGTATCTGTGGTCGTGTATCTATATCACTAAAAGTGTATCGATATCTAGCAGGCGGCTAAGCCCACATAAATCCATAAGCATAAAGTCGATATGCTTATATGTATATATTTTTATGTACATATACATATAACTGGACTTGGTGCGTGGGCACTAAGTATGCGGCTCTTGAATGGTTTTTCAGTTATTAAACAAACATTAAACGCAAATTTCGCAGCCACAAACAAAAAGCAAATGGCCAAAAGCCAAAATTCAAATTCAAACTCGAGTTCGAATTCGAATGCAACCCACACAAAAATAAATACAAAATGGAAGAAAAAAGAGAAATTGAAAGTTGTGAATTTGTTAGTTTTGCCAGCATAAAAAACGCAATTTTTTTTTAAGAAATTGTTGTTTAAAGCGCCAAATTTAATGGTTTTGGTTTTTTGTTTTATGCTTTTTAATGTGACTCACACTCGAGGCAAAATGTGGGGGGAAAGGGGTAGTGGTGTATTTTGTAACTTCGTGGTGGCATATGGCAAGAAAATCACGTCTTGACAATCAACCACGACAACAACAACAACAACAGCAACAACAACAAACCAAGACAACAACCTTGTCGGAGACAACCAAAAATGGTAACTGAACACTTTTCGTTGCTCATTTTTGGCAACCGTTTTAGAAGTGATGACCATGACTAGCCCCCTACCGCTCCCCTTGACAAGATCCACTCACTTCACATCTAAGCCCCCTCCCCTACCCCTTTCATATCAATCCCCGCTTTGCTGATTCATTTGCTTGATTAATGCTTCATACACACACATTAAAGTGATTGTCCTGGCCCGGCATAGTTAACCGGTCATATGGTCTCCTTCTTTTCCTCTCCCCTCCCTTCTCTACCTCTTCCGGCCGGCATTTAACGTATACCTAAATATGGTCGAGAAGCTCGTTTGAGTGTAAAACGTGGCACCGTAAAATAAATTTGCGCATAATAATAAGTCAATATTATTTAGTGCCATGCTTGATGAAATTTATGCAAAGCTCTGAACACCAACAACAAATGTATCAAGAAAAAAAACAACAACAATGCAATTTGATTAAACAACAGATGAACAGCTTAACGGATTTTGATCTATCCTGTAAAACTTTGTATTTATATATTCTTTTATTAGAATTTCAGCTGTCGGCTGTGATTTGTTTAGGTATAAAATTTATTGAAAGATGTTCATGTTCAAACTCTGTGCATTTTCAATTCGTTAGCAGCCTTGGTTACTCAAAATAAAGCTCAATGTAGCAAACGAACTCTTGAGCACGGCATTCCCGTTAAGGCGCACCAAGTGAAGCACAGAGTATCTACACACAAATCTTAAAACAAGCGTAATTGATATGAGCGCCGTCGCTGCTCCGCTGAATGAACGTGTCACGCTTTTCAATTAAGCTGCGCTTTGAGCTTTGAGCGCTAGAGCTTTTTTTCTCAACTAATTTTTATTGGAATTTGCGTGCGGATCGGCTGTGAAAAATGCGATATAAATCACATGCAATTGACGTCCAGCTAAATATTAAATACAACGTGTTGCAACCAATTACATACGCAAATGCTAAAAGCAAAATGTTAAATGCAAAATGTCGGCGCTTTTCATGTTAATTACGTGTTAATCCCCTCCTCCACACATCCCTTACAAACGGTACATGCCGCAAAGCTCTCGTGCTGCCAATAATTGTCAAGCTTATGTCTAATATACTATATATATATATTTATACATGTGTATATTTATGTAATATAATTTATATGCCGCAACGTGGCTACAATTCGCATGCATCATAAATAAATAAATATTCATATATATATATAAATATATCTACAGAACAGTATAATTGCTGTCAAAATTCGTTGCATTCGTTTGCATTAGCCAAAAAACAAATTAAATGTCATCAGTGCCTAGATAAAGAATAGAAATGAGAGTGAGCGAGAAGGTTTGCTGAATTGCTGAATAGCTTATTAATATGGCTTAAATGCTTGCGACTGTCTGCTCTCTATGAAATTTCAATTAGTGCATAGCTCAAAGATAGTTAAAACGAATGCAGTTGTCGTTGCTAGTTTTTACAGTGGGGCGAGTGGTAAAAGGGAATGCGGACTGTTAGTTGGAAGCGCGTGTAGGTCAATGAGATACGTCAAGCGTAATTATATATTTAGCTGCCAACGCATCTGACGACAGCTATGCAAACATGAACATGTTCAATTTTGTTTGTAGTATTTTGTTTATTCATTAATTCAGCTGGGTAAATTGCATGAAATTGGCAAAATGAAGAGATCAAATCGAAGTACGTCGCAACCAATTGGATTTGCAGGCAGGCGCGTCCAATTGGACAGCAGCCGAGAGGAAGGGGATTGCGATATCCGACAACATTTTGACGCCCATTCGCTTGGACATTCATGTCAAACAAATTGCCAGTCGCCATATTTGTTTCTAGGTGTTGACATTATATTTGCATTCTATCCGAATAAACGTATGTGAGTGTGTGTATACGCAGTTTTATGACATGTATTAATTATCAACATGCAGTGAGGCGGCAGCAGCTGCTACACAAATTAATTTAATTGAAATTTTAAAATCAAATTAAATGTCAACAAATTACAATAATTATGCCGTTAATAAAACAAAAAAATTTCGCTCGCTCTAAGTAGTGCGCGCGTCAGCAACATTTTCTGCAAAGCAACACGCAATTTAAATTGGAACAGGTCACAGTAAAAGAGAGCAAATGAGAGGGAGCAGTGTAAAGTGCGTGGTGTGCCTGTATAAGTGCAAAGCTGACAGCGCAGCAGCAACAATCTAAAACGCGTGCGTCGGCGTCGTGTGCGCTGAAGCGTAGCTGCACGGCAGCGCTAATGGTAGCAGCAGCAGCACCAACAGCAACAACAACAGCAATGTGTATAAACAAATTCAAAGCAGTGCGCGCCCACATCAAAACCCAAAAGACGGCAGCATTTAAAAAGGCCGAAAACAGTTTGCGCATTTAATTAGACTTCACAACAACAACAACAACAACAACAACATAAACGACTATAACGAAAATGTAATGCTAGCAGCAGGCACATAAAATGTTTATGTAAAAACAACGGAACATAATTTGTTAGCAATGGGGAAGGGTCTAGAGTGGGCACCCACCACCATTATAAAAGCATAGCTTTAAAGCTCACCAGCTGGCAACATGTTGCCAGTTTGGTTAGAGTGGAACTCAATTTGCAGTTGTTTATTTTATTGGGTTAATGAGAAGAACTGTTGCTGGAGCAACAGCAGCTGGTTAATAAATTCCCAATTTGTTGCTCATTCAGTTTTCGTTTATTTATGTGTCAGCATCAATTTCTATTAATTGAAATTGTAATTGCAGCTGCAGCAGCAACCCATTGATTTATATTTAAGCCGAATTTATGGCCTGCAGGCGTGGAATTTGTTATCTGCGTTAAAAATTTATGTATGCATATGTGTACATACTTACATACATACATATGTATATATATTTTATAGTTGTTGCTTTTGTTTTTTTTTCTTTTTCTAAATCGCTTAACGTTTTTGGCATAACAATTAGCGGCGGATGTGTTGGCTTTTTAAAAGGCATCACAGTCATGTCAAGCGCTGCTTCTTTTCTTCTTTTTAATCTTCTTCTTTGTTTTCAGACATTGACAAATGCAGTGGAAACAGCAAACGGCAATTGATGATTCGATATTTCTGTTTGCACTTATATATATTTATATGTATGTGTGCATAAGTAAACATCTGTCTGCGTGTGTTTGTGTCAAATATTTGCCGCGCTTTTAAACAAATGTGAACAGAATCGAGACTTCATGGCTTGCGCAAAGGGTTTTGGCTTTCAAAATTTCCACAAAACTTTAAATCAACCGAAACAGCTTACGAGGGCAGTTTGAAGTTTACTAGAATGTAAATTAACTTAACTTAATACAGCAAAAGCTCCCTCTCTGTCTCTTTCTCTGAAAGAAAGCTTTCTGCTACTACAATTTTTAATGCTGCCCATTAACTTTATGAACGTCCCACGCTGTGACTGAATGAAAAGAAAAAAGTATTGCTTAATGTTTATCTAAAGTTCGCGTCATCGTCACATTGCCAGCAGCTGTGGCAGATCTCTCTCTCTCTCTCTTTCTCTAATTTTTTCTATTTAATTTGTGAATGTGTTTACATATACATATACGTAGAGGGTATTTATTATGAGGCACATTGGTACTTACATAGATCAAGCCAGAGTAATATCTGTCTTTGATGTTGTGCAACACGGATGCCTCATTGAGGCACGTCAGCTCGGCCATATCCTCGACTTTGTCGAACTTTGGCGGATTCATCTTCTGTATGTCATCGCGTAGGATCATGACACGCTTGCCGGTCTCGGCCAATTCCACCTCCACCTCGTCGCCATGTTCGCGCTTAATACTGGCGGCTACGAAGCCCTGCAAAATAAATAAAGAAAAGAAATCAGAAATCGAATTCGAATTCTTGGCGAGTTAGTCACTCTCTGTGTGAGTTTGTATGTGTGTGACTCACACGTGAGTCAATTAACAGCCAAACACCGTTATTTATAACCAATATAATAAGAAATAAAGGTATTCCAGGAAATAACATAAATGCAAAACTCCAATGCAAACTCAGCAAATTAGTAATGAAAACAAAGCAGCAGTTGAAGAAACAGTGGCAGCAATTACAGTTAAAGCTCCTGGCTGGCAACATAAACAATGCACATGCCTTGTAACGCAGCTTCTTCACTTTGCTTCTTGTGCTTGTTTTTTTTTTTCTTTTGCTCTAATTGAGTGAGCTTGCATGAGTGTGAGTGTGTTTGTGCTTGTGAGTGCATCTCTTGACGCGGCGCAGCATGAGTCAAGCGCCAAGCGCATCAACAACAACAACAACAACAACAGCAGCAGCAGCAATTACAGTGGCAGCCACAACAGAAACAAAAAGGAAATGCAGACGATAAAACTGACGCCCGTTCAAGTGCCGTTGCAGACGCAGCAGAAGCGACAAAACACAAAACAGCCAACGGGAAGGCAGCGACAGCAGCAGCAGCAGCAGAAAAAGAGGAGATAGACAAACAGAAGCTGCCGCTGCGGCGGCGACTGCAACAGCGACGTCTTTGTCTGCCCTTTTCTGTTGTCTGTCTGTTCGCTCACTGTTGTCTGTCTGTTGGCAAGTTCAAGGCTCCTTCTCTATCTATTCCCATATAACAGAAATATGTTATTTACAGCTCAGTAGATTTTCTAATTCGTGGTCTCTTGAACTACGCATTTTAATTACCACTAATTGAGGGGGTTGGCAACTTATTAAATTTGTTTACGGTCTGAGTAGTGCGAAAAAAGATGATCAGATAAATGCCATAAATAATTTTAATATAGATTAACATGTCTTTACCAACTGACTGCTGGTAAATTAACAAAAATATATACAAATATATAATTTTTTGAACACAATTAAAGTTGAACCGTTAAATAAAGTATTTTTATTTCCAAGCGGAAACGGATGTTGATAAAATATTTGTTGTATCAAATATTTCTTTATTTATATGACCTGCAATTTCCTCCAGCCAAGCTGCAGCAGTTCAACTTTAGATCCATAAAATATATAAATATCTCAAGTGGAACCAAGTTTTATATATCATGGCTTAATTTGCTGCTTCTTGAATTTTCTAAGTGCTTATTAATGTTGCAGAAATTAAGTGATTTTGTAGAATGCGTTAAGCACACAATTAACAAAACGGCCAAGCACATTCCAATAAGAATTCGATGATGAATCACAAAACTAGAAGGGCAGCAAGGGCGCAAAATATAATAAAGAATAGCAAAACAAATAATTTCCATTTTGAAATAATATAATTCATGATTCCTAATTCCAGTTCAGAAACTCATTAAAAAGGGTGGAAAAAAACAGAAGTGCAGCGAAATGCATTAACAAGTCGAGCAGATGCAAGAACAACAACAACAAGCAGAAACAGATCTCAGATCGGACGAGCATTAAATTAAATACGCGCACACGCCCCAACGATCAAGTCCACATTTCCATTTCTCGTCTTGTTTACAGATAAACAAGACAATCCGCCTGTGTATGTGAATGTGTGGGGGTGTTTGTCTATCTATTATCTTTGCGCTTTTCCGGCCTAAAAGATAAACACTTCGTGTTTTTCCAAGTTTCTTGAGAGTTCGTATTGTACAAAGTATTTATGAGAGTATACATATATTTTATAAATCATACATATATCAATGTAGCAAAGGTGATTCAGTGTTGTATAAGAAAAAAAGGAATTTTTTAATATTGTTTAACAACCATTTTATTTTTGTTGGAATGGGAATTATTATAATTGAAATTTCTTCATAGTTTTAATTTTCAAAAAGTTCTTTTGAGAGAAAACATAAACAATTTATGTATATATATTTTTTATTATTGCCAAAAGATACTTAACAAAAGAAACAATTTAATGAAGTATGCGCGGGCCACGAATGAGATCATCAATCACTTGTACCCCCTCTCACTCCCACTCCCGCTCTCTTTCTGTCTCTCCCTCCCGCTCCGTTTTTAAAGATTGTTATCTACATACACGACACATTCCAAGCAATCAGCGAATCAAAACGGGGCGCAAAGACAATGCAAACAAAACAAATCAAAGTCAAAGACACGAAACGAATCGGTTACGAAATAAATTCTATGTGGGAGTTGTAACGGTTTAAATTATTGGAATTTTACTCCATTTGCCACCAAAGAGAATAATAAACAAACGTCATCTAGGTTGAACTTGAAATATTATTTTTGTTTGTTTATTATTTTCATATGCTTTCTGCCTTAAACTGCGTCACTTTGGACGACACTATGACAATACCCTTAATTCCAAGAGTATTCAAAATAAAGGTTCTCGTGCAGCATTCCAAGCATTCTATATAATGTATACACCTCTTGCTCTCACCCACAATTCAAAGGCGTTGCGGCTCAGTAATCGGGTACAAAGATCGTGGGTTCCAGATCTCTTTTTCTCTCTGCCTCTCTGCCTCTCTTTCAAGCAAAGTTCATACTGACCGGCCATAATAATTTGTTGCTCGCCTCTCTTTATGTATTTTCGTATTTGTATTTCTTTTCTTTGCGTTTAATCGATCAACGCATATGCATGGCTTATACATATTCACTAATGTACGCATAAGCATGAGAATGTGTGTGTGTGTAATTGAAAGAAAGAGAGAGAGAAAGATATGAGAGCCGCAGGTTCGTTGACCGTAAACCGGACGAGAGCCGAATCTTGAAAGCTTCGGCTACGTTTGTCATTAGCGGTAAAGAAGAGACATTTGTAACACACAAAGAACAACAAAAATAAAAAATAAATAAACAAAGTAGATTTTATTAAAAAAGTCTTCAAATTTTTGTAAAACACCACTGAACTACTTATCAACCAATGTGTGGGTGCGATGTGTAAATGTGTGTGGTTTACATTGAGTCAGTCTCTTTCTGGCTTGCCTTCCCTCTCTAACACTCTGGTTTGGGATTTGAGTTGTTTGCAACTTCAAAGACCATAAATAAATACGACATGACGAAGATAACTCTGTTAAGACTGACTTTGCTTCCTAATAGTTAGTCTTTAAACAAACTTCAACTCTTTAAAATATAAACTATGTATATGCCAATCTGTAAGATATACATAGAGTTACTACAAACTATTCCAAGTGTGGAAACAACCTGATATTTTCTTACTGTCTCTACATTGTCTCCTACTCCTTCAAGTATCGTGAACACGCACAATGCGAGCCATTGTTCAATTATTTACTTACACACCTAAATACATGCACGCATACACACATATGCAAGTGTAAATATTTTTCAGATATTTAGTATAATTTTTTTGTTTTTTACATTGCGCAAAGTTTGAACAGTTGTTGAGTTGTTTGTGGAACGCAAAATGAGTGCACAAAATGTGTTGACACAATTTCGAATACCCTTTTCCTAAGAAGCAAAAATAATAAAAAACTGTAACTGTAGCCAACGCAGCAGTTGTACATGTGCATTTGTGTGTATGTGTGTGTGTGTATTGGACATTCCAGCGGCGCAACAGTTTGTGCCATATGCAAATTTCTTTACATTATCTGTCCAACTAACTGGCTGTCCGTCTGTCTGTTTGTCTGCCTGACAACTCATGACAAAGTCGTGCCGTTTTTTCTTCTCCTCTTCTCTTTTCATTTATTTTTATTTTTTGGTTTATCTGTGTGTGCGCTTCAAAATTACTTTTGGACAGAGCAAATGGCTTTGTAAGTAAACGCGTAATTACAAAAAAATGCGACAAGTTGTTGTTGTTATTATTGTTATTAATATACCCTGTAGCCATCAAATTAAGCAAAGTTGTCCCGCTCGACTTATAGCTTAACAATATAATTAGTATATTAGAAATCGTAAGATCGAAAGACATATCATCAGTTTCGAAAAATCTTGATAAAACAAAAAATTCTTTTACTGTTAACAGGGTATTTTGCAGTCATAAACTTAGGTTTTGCAGGTTTTTATAGTGTGAGCTAAGCAAAAGGTGCTTCCAATTCTTAAGTTATGTCAAAGCCCATTGTTAGGAACGACAGTTTTTTCTTTTTTTTTTATCTCAAGGCACAAAGTCTGGAATTGTATACACCTTTATAAACATATGCGAATATATAATATTCAGGTTGAATGACATCTTAAATCGGTTTAGTTATCTGTGGATGGGGCAGATAGAAGCAAAATATAATGCAAAGGGCAACAAATAGAAAACCGTTGCGTGTCATCGTTATCGCAAATAACACAAATATACACCTTCATCTATTAAGTACTATGTACTATGTACTATACAAATAAGCTATAAAAACAACTTAAGTGTTATGTTTATTCAGTTTTATCGACCACCGCTTACAATAAAAAGTCATCCGTGAAATTCAAAGAAGTTAACAAACAGATATGATTCATGCGATGAGTGTGCACCCAAAAAAGCGATAACTGCACGTAAAAGAGCGAGATGGAAATATGATGTTAGTCAGTCATTGGAGTTGGGAATTTAACATGATTTCCAGTTTCAGTTCCAGTCGTCAACTGTGGCCTTACATATATTGAAGTTGTGAATAGGCCATTCCCTTAATCGGCTTAAAAATGCTTTTAATATAATCTCAAAAAGACAAGAAGAGCCAACGAAAAGCCGCACAACAAATACCCTTACATGATGGACATTTCGTTAATCACTTTAACTGAAGAAAGAACGCAAAATTCTGTTTTTTTTTCATAACTGCAATGTGCTTTACGAATTGTACGCCAAAGTTCACATTAGCCAATGCGAGTGTATAAAGATAACAGTTGCGGCCACAGCAACAACAATAGGGGAAAACTGGTCAAACTCGCGCCCAGCAACAAAAACTAAAACTTAAACAACAACACCAACAACAACAACAGCAGCAGAATAGACCGCGGCCAACGCCTGCGCAACACAACGAGGCGCTCTACAGGTTTTTCAGGTCGTTTGGTGACGGCTGCGACGACTTCTGCGCGGCCGGGTGAAAGCCAAAGGTAAAGACAAAGACGGGAGAGTGCCAGAGTGCAAGGAGCAAAGCAGCGGCCAAGAAACAGAAAAAATAGAATATGGGTACGTAAACAAATAAGAATATTGTGGACTAAGAGAAATCACATTCCAGTATTTGAAAAAAGTGAAAAAGTGTGAAAGTCCTTTAAAAAGTTAAAAACAAAATTGTGATAAATTACTTACTTGATTCTCGTGGGGCACCCACACAAGACGTTTCTGTGTCCATTCGGCCTGTGTGGCCGGATCGTTGAATTGATTACGCTCCACCGAGAGATATTTCAGCTCGGGGTCGTTGCGATCGACTTCTTCTGACATGTTTTTTTCTTTATATTATTTATACCTTCTGCGTTTCTATATTCGTTATTTATCGTTTTGTGGTGGCTATTATGGTTTCTATTTGTTTTGCTTTTATATGCAGTTGCAGATTTTTATATATTTTTCTATTGGTTTTGCGAAAGAAAATAAATGCACATTAATTTTTATATTACTTTTTAGCACATGTCATACACAACACACGCACACAAACGCATTGTAAACAAACATTCACACACACATTCATACAAAGAATTTCAAACGTAAAGATACACTTTTTGCGGCACATTTATATCTGCAAGAAATGTTCGCCTTTTTTATCTAAGAAATGCGGCAACAAAAGGCAGACGGCGAGAACGGCAACAGCAGCAGAACATAGTTTCAAAAGGGAACCGACAAGAAACAAATATGGCCATACATTTTCTTAAGCCAGAACCCGCTCTCACTCTCGCTCACTCTCTTACTCTGTCTCTCTATCCGTGCACTCGAATGTTACTCTCAATCGCCGCGACAGACATATTCAAACATCGTAGATGAGCAGCGACAGCGTTCAGCGGAAAATAGCATTACGTAGCTGTTTGGCAATTAAAGTAACCAGTTTGCATTTTTTAAAGCCGCAACATTTGCCTTGATATTCGGTTATGGTTACTCTAATTGCGGAGCAGGTACGTCAGCAAAATGCGACTACTGCGGCAACCGCGGCCATCGTTCCTTCTTTTTTAGTGTTGCTTGTTCAGAACACACTCACACACACGCTCATGCATACTCTCATACACACACACACGAAGCGCAGTTTTCGTTTCGTTTCGTTTTTGGTTTTCATTCTCGTAATATTTGTTAATATTTTTAAAATATTTATTATCCCGTTTCACTGTGTCAACACTGCATTTTAACAAATTTAACGCAATTCGCACGCAATGCATATATTTTATTTCATTTGTTTCAACAAGCGGCTGTGGCAGCAGCAGCGCTGTCGGCTTCTACGGCGTCTGCTGGCCGGCGACTTTTGGGCGTTGAAATTATTTTGCATGCATTTGTAGATTTTCTTTCAGAATTGTGTTTTTTTAGTTAATCGGGCACACTATTTGGTCATTACATGCACTTGGATGTTGCTTTGTTGCAATTAGATTTCTCAATAAGCGCCAATTATGCGGTTTATATTTGTTTTAAGCGACAGCTGCACTTCTTAAAATTTAACACCAACACACACTCTTATACAATAGCGAACGCACCCAAAACGCGTCTATCTCGTTCGCTGCTACCAGCACGAATGTTCGATGGTTAATAACAGAGTCACGGAAGAGCCACATCTTAACATTTTGCTGTAATGTTATTGACAGTCCACTTACATATTATCTTATAAAACGTGAATACCTTGGTTAAATGCTCAAACAGCTGGCAGTTTTATTCTAAATATCCAAGGTTTAATTAAGTTGTGAAAAACACACTTCCTAGTAAAAATTTATTATCTCTGGCAGCCGTTTACTGCGTATGTATTTGAATTTAACAGATGTTATGTTATGTTATGTTACGTCAACATAGTTATTACAGATCCTACATTTTAAATTATCGATCAGAAATGTATAAATTAATTTATTTTTAATTTGAATTCCATCTGTATTAAATTATTTTCCTTTATACATTATATTTCTTAAGATCTTTTACGCTTCTTAATTTAGATTTTTCTTATGACACACAGATACTCGATAATGTCGATTTTTTGTAAGACTATCGACTAGTAAACATCGATAGCACATTGCACAGCATATATGCTTTGCAACATGTTGCTAAGTAATATCTTCTGTTAAATTCAGAATGGAAATGGAAATGAAATTTTTTATTTCAAATGTAAGCAACTGATATAATCGCTTTGTAAATAACCCTGATATTTTGAAAAATATTTATATATACTATCATCATATGACAAGCATTTGCTAATTTCAAGAATGTTGTACTCAAAAGAGCACTGTTAAATTAATAAAAGTAAAGATCGATCATTTTATCTTAGGGTGCCCATTAATTTTTAATACTGCCGCCACATCGGCACTTGCAAAATGTAAGGCGGCCTTCGATATATATTTATGGTGCAGTGTTGAAAGATCATATCGATTGTGTTCATCGCGCGCTTGCAACTTGCTGGTCACATCTCAGCAGTGCGACTAATTAAATCTAACCGAAAGTCAACAAGATAATTTAGTGCAACACATTCCAGCGTGCAACACATTTTTAGAGGAATCCTGCATAATAAAGTAAATCAGTTGTATATTAATTTATTAGCAATTACAAGCCAAATAAACACAGCCACGCAGCACTGCATGAATGTTTGTGTGCGTGCATGTGTGTGTCCATGTGTATATGGCATACATATGTGAAGTTTATAACGAAGCGTAGTTTTGTGGAGGCGAATTTTACGTGCAGGGCATAAAAAGTTCGTAGGCGTTGGAGCTTCGTCAGCAACGGGAGCACATTAGCACCAGCAACAGCAACGGCGGCAGCATAAAATCGATTCCCAGTGCATTGTGTGCATGTGTGTGTGCGTGCGTGTGTGTTAGTTGCAAATCTAAAAAGCAGAGCCTCACGCTCTTGTTTTCTCCCTTGCTGTAGCTAAAAAAATAAAATAAATAAGGAAAAAAGCAGAATAAAATTCCATTTAAAATCTTGGCAAAAATCTCGCGTACAATCTGTGAACGTGACCAGTTGCTACAGCTGAGAGAGTGACAAATAAAAATTGACAGATTTTTACCTTGTGGCATGTTTTGTACTCCGCAAGCCAACTTAAACCAGGTATGTGAAATGTAATATCTAATTTAAGCAGTGTAAATAATATATGTATGATGTTGCTGTGCTGTATATAGAAAAAATGCGCGCCCATTATTGCTATATACGTATAGGCATACACATGCATAGGTATTAGTATATGTGTGACTATTGTGGTTGCGCGCGCGTGTATGTGTGTGTCAGTAATTTGTACATAACCTCAATACCTCAATTGATTACGCTCAGCGATAGCATTTGTAAACCAGGCATCTCAAAGCTAAATTAAATTCCCTACAAGTGTTATTCATTATTAAATTATAAATTAATTTCGAATAGGATGTAGTCACAAGGTGGTTCCTTTTCCTTTGTTAACGCATATACGAAATTTCCATAATTCAATTGCTTCTGTAGGATGTGGACATGTGTGTGGCTTTGAAAAATGTGAACGTAGACATTTTGCCTATATAAATATTTGATAATATTGTGTATATATATATATATACATACATATATATACCAAATGCCACACAATAAATATTGTAAAATGGAAGGTATTAAGCAGAGCAACAACAATGACGCATATCGTTTATACAAACACACGGTTGCAATCGCACACCGATAAATGGAAACGTTTGCATTCATATAGTGTATGTATATATACATATGTGTGTGTTGTTTAACTGAGCGTAGAGCAGACATTCTCTCTCATCTCTGACTAAATACAACAACAAAATAAAATGTTGTCAGCAGCTAATGTTCTTTTCCAACCGCCGCCCTCTCGCACATAAGCACGAATGGAACAAACCTTTGTTTTTGATTTCAAAGAGAATAGTTAATGTATGTGAATTAATATTTAAGCATTTATTTCTGAATATTGATTTATATTTCTAAATTTTTTAACGGTTCGTGTTTATCGTTTGCCGGCAAATTAAACTCATAATGGCTTTCAGTCTTTTTCCCTAAATATTTTACGAAGCTTTCGCAATTATATTTGCATTTCCAGCCCATTCCGTTTTTTCCTCCATTACATCCCCTTCCATTGCCTCTTCTCATTTTCTTGATAAGACCTCAATTTATTATATTTTTTTTCGGTTTTGTTCGCGCTTCTGAACTAAGTCTGGTTTGGTTTGGAGGTGTACTGAAGCTTTTGGCTTTTTCTTGCCTTCTCTTATTTTTCTTACCAAAAAGACGAGAAAACTTGAAAAACGAGTTATAGTTACAAACGATCGCACTTTGTTTTAATACTCTTACATCGGGCTGTGACAATTTCTTGACAAACTTTGAGACACTTCCAAGTTGTTTCATATTCGAATATATTTATATTCTTATGTAAATTTTTATATAAATATCCTTGTGAGCATCTTTTAGATTCGTGTTCGGCTTACATTATCTACGAAAGAGTATTTAAAGATCGGCATTTACATAGAAATTTCTTCAATATTTGTTTTGTGTCGCCTTTTATGTAAATAGAGACTAGCTCAAGCATTTTGTCTTTGAGTAACATCCATAAGAAATTCTTTTCCATTTGTTTGCTTTTTACTTTGCCGTGGGCCAATGAACAAATATTGAACCCTGCGACCACTAATTGCGAAATTCTCCGAATTAACAATCAATTACAATTATCTATAATATTATCCATTTTGTTTTACAGTATTTCAGCATTGAAAGCAGAGTTTTTTGTATAAATAATTTTGATACACTTTTATAATACTTAAAAGTATCTTTTATTGAAATAAAATAAAAATGTATGAATGTTGTTTTTTTAAGTATGAGAACTTTTCATTTCACATCATTTATCAAAAATATATAACTTCTATAATCACATATTTTGAAAATATTTAAAGACATTTTCATTGTGAAATGCATATTATTAGTCATTTTACTTTAATAATATTCCTTCTGGAATTGCAAATTGCAAATTCATTATTTAACCGAAAAATGGTTTAGTATATAGAACAATAAATATTGAATTATGAAGACAGATTATGTTGAACATGTAAAATCTATGAATTTATCACATATTTTTAGTCGATTTTCTGACCTATTCGGGCATATATATGTAGGCATACAAAAATATGTTATTTTAAATTTAAAATTTATACAAAAACTAAGCCTTTTCAGACCCATTCAGCTGTACCATCTGATCTTATAAAAGCTTCTTTGAATTAGCAATGGGTTTTTTGTTGTGGCACATTTTTGCTGACTTTGCACGTAATTGTAAACTATTATCGGGTATCACGAATATTCTTGTTGAAAATACATACAAAATTATTATAAAATGCAACTCAGCATAAAATTACAATTGCTGTTCTCGAAGTGTATTTGCATTTTATTAACAGTTCTGTTGCTGCAGCTGCTGTTATTTTGCGGTTGGACATACTTATATGCACTTGTGTGTTTATTTAACATGTTTACATATATATACATTTTTTGTCCATATTATATATTATATTATATATATATATATATTTATATTATTGTTGCGCAATAGCAATTGGCATTTGAGGGCTCTGAAATAGGTGTATAGCAATTAGTTTATAAATTAAACCAGCTGAGAACACATACATACATGCATACGTAAACAAGCAGCCCAAGTACCTGGAAAAGAGGCAAATAAACTTGTGTGTAGGGCGCACAGTGCATACAAATGGAAAAGTTTGCAGCACACATGCACAAAGTGTGGTTGTCCCTTTTGCACTTGTTTTTCTTGTAGGTTCTCCTGAGGGGCTCTGTTGTAGGCGTTAGTTGTTCCATGCAACTGCACAAGGCGCCTGCTCGTGAACTTTGAACTTTGCCAGCACGTCATATGTGTGTCTAAAAATTGTTCCCTCAATTTGCATTAACTAATGCAGTTGCAGTTGTTGTGTAGCTGTTGCAGGTGACCGTCTCTCACACTCTCTTCTCTCCCTAGGACGCTCTCTGCTGATAAGTTGCTTCTGCAGGCTCTCTCGCCACCCCCGCTGCGCGGTGCAGCAGAAGCGAGCGCATGAAAAAGAAATCGATAATTGCAAGGTTTTCATTTCCACCACCACCATCACGATGAGCGCACAAATCGCAAGTATACAGATTTTTATTGACGCTTCGTCGCCGCTGATGTCGTCGCTAAGTTATTGAGTTGCTCTTTTACTCGCGGCCGATCAAATTCCAACATGTGTTTGACCACTGCAGAGAGAGAAGCAGAAAGACCAATACTCTCTACTGGCCAATGAATGTATGTGCATACATTTATGTATTTGTATTTGTGCATATGTCTACGCCATTGCCATAGTGAGATATCGTTGGCATCGCCGCAACTTGCATCCACTTTTTTTTCTCCTTTTTTACCTTGTGCTCGAATTGTCTGGTTGCTTTCTATGCCGCTGTGGTGGCTCTGTGTTTGTGCTTCTCCTCGTTTCCGTTTTGACAGCAGCAAAAACTACCATTTCACCACCACCACTTGCAAAGAATATACACATACATGTATATAACCGCATGTGTGTGTGTGCTTGTATGCGTGAGTCAAGTGTAAGGTGAGGTGAGGTAAGGTATGTGCCGCGTCGTCATCGTTGCCGCCGCAAACTGTAACCGTGGCAGTGTTGTAGCCAGCTACTCGTCTGTTTGGTTTCTGATTTTCAGTTTTGTCGATTTCATTATGTACTGCAATATCGCTGTTGCTCGTGAGCATTGCCTGTATCTTTAGGCATTGCCTCCGTGTGGGTGTGCTCATCTCTCACTAAGTATGCTCTCTATATTTCGCTCTCTTCTGCTGTACAGGGTGTTTGAGAGAAGAGAATACACAGTTGCCGTCACATTGTTATGAGAGTCATGAAAATTTCTCGAAACACCCTGTTGCTGTTCATTAGACAATCATGCTGACTCTGTCACACCGCATGTAACTGTTGTACCTTTTGCACTTACGTAAGCTTCACGTATTCAAGTTTATGAGCTATTTTTGCACTTTGCTTGATTTCGTCAAACCTTTTTTTTTATGTTTTAGATTACACATCGAAAACGTTAAGTTCTAATGAACGATTTTGATTAGACTCGTGATCTTGTCTGACTGTCTATATTTGTGTGAAATTATTCTTCCTCTCTACTCCAACGTTGAACATTTCTGGCCGTCGTGTTCGCCGTAAACAATGAGTATCGTGTTGGCTCTCCGAATACAGCGTGCTTATTCCGCGCACACATCCATTCATTCGACGAATTCCATGAAATATTTTTTGCCACACAGATTGCAACTTGAACGCACAGCAACAAGATTCGCTACATACCATCAAATACATAAATACATTAGTACTGAGTGTATGAATGGGTATGCCACATATTATGTAGAAAAGCATGTATTTTCTTATATACTCAAAGCAGCATTTTCCCCATTTTATTTATTTTTTTTTATATGGTCAAAGAGGTTTAATGTTGCTCTGCTGCGTTGCCTCCCTGTTTGATATGCTGCTTGTCGTCCGTTGCCATTGTAGTAATAGCAACAACAGCTACGAAAATGAAAATGAAGAATTCCAAAGCAACACTGCGCGCGCGCATTTACTCTCCCTCTCATCCACCCGTTTCTTATAATGACGTTCCCGCTCTTGCTCTCTGGCTGGCTGGTTCGCTCTCTGTAAATTTCGCGCTCTTTTGTTTCTTTGCTCACACTGGCCGTCGTTTAATCGAAAATGTTTGCGGCGGCGTTAAGACGTACGAAAACGTTTCCTCGCCAAATTTTTGTGAATATCTGTAGAAATTCACTGGGAGGAAAATTGTTAAAAAGTGTATTTGAATTTAATAGTGTAAACATATTGAAATTACATCAGTTTGCCGCGTAACATTGTTAAAAAGCTAAAGCTTATTAAATAAATTGTGAAAAACTGCTAAAATACATACATACAATACAATGCCCATGTACTAAAGAAAAAATAAGAGGTGAAAAGTTGTACAGTGTGAAATGAATGTTAGTGCAAAATACTGCGTAAAACGTGAAAGTTTTGAATAACAAGCCAACGGTTTATAGTAAATACACTTATATATGTATATGTGCATACATACATTTTTGAAATACATACAGATGTACACCGTTTCTGATGTAAGTTCCCTTTCGCGGAGTGAGGAATGTATTAAAAAACCGAACAAAATAGAACCCAAATGTATCAGAACAGTTTAGTTATATGATAATTTAACCATCTGCGTACTTGTTCACAGCTAAAACTTGTGAAAAATACAACATTTTTAGGTTAGGTCAATTTCAATTGGTTTATATACGACGACGGCACACAACACACACTCACAAGAGACATGCACAAAAGCCATGCACACACATACATACAAAACGAACAGACAAAAAGTCGTCGACGGGCTGCTCGCACTCAACACACACACACACACACACACACACTCGCTCGCGACAGCTACAAACACGCGTATACCCACATACACACATAAGTTTTTAACATTGCTGTTGGCTTGCTTGTGAACTGACTGTATTTTTTCAACGTAGTGTCGTTTTATTTTCGTTCGTTCATTCGTTCGTTCGTCCGTCTGTTCTCAGTTTGTGCGCTTATCTCAACTTTTGCTTTGATGCGCCATTCGTATGTATGTCTGTATATACATATATTTTTTGTGCACATATATATGCTCATTTAGTAATATGTGTGCGTGCGTGCATATATATATATATAAATATATAAATGGGATCCCAACACAGAATAAGTCACTGGCAGCTGGCTTGCCCAGCGGCTCCAAGAGCAATCGCCAACGTCTCTCTCCCTCTCTCTTTTTATGCTCTTTTTATAAATATGCATGAGTTTCTTTCAATGAGAACATCTTCGCTCACAACTATTCGGCTACTTAGGCTATGAGCCTACATCTACTAGTCTACCTTCTGGTTTGTTGTTCTTGTTTTGTATTGTGATTTGTTTTACTCAAAATGTTGTCTATAATGTATATACGTATAAGTACATACATACATCTGTAGGTACATAATTCTCTGCACATCCATATGTTTTATGTATTTGCAAAAATTTATTAATAGCGTATAGAGTGTGATGCCCAGCGTGAGTGAAAAAGCAGATAGAATACTATTAATACATTAATAATAAAAATAAAAGAAATAAACTGTGCAAAATAATAAGAAGTTGCCGTCGAAACTAAATATTTTTGCATATTGCGTACATTTGCGTTATTCCCTGCTGTGTATACATAACAAAACAGATAAGATAATAGACGTATGCACGTAATAAAGCTATACAGCTAAGATGAATAAAAGAAAAAAATGGAGGGAAAATTTGCCCACATGTCTCCCCTTCACCATACACACGCATATTAACAACTACAACGAACGCCCCAATTTTGCTCGAGTGAGGTCTGAAACGGCGCTCACCGCGAGAGCGACAAATATATTCAAATATAGGCAGCTGTATGTACATATATATACATATGTATAAGTGTGCGTGTTATAGCTGGTATGGCGGTCGGTCGCAGCACTGCTCCAAAATACAGAGAGCACCAGACCACAGCAATAACAACAAAAGGCCACACACAGTATTTCATGAAAAGAGAGAGAGAGAGTGGGGAAAACTGGGAGAGCCGTGTGCCGCGACAAACGATTTCAACTTGTTTTCGCATTTGGCCATAACACTTGAAGGATTATTTGCTGCGGGAGGCACTACACGACAGACACTTACACACATACGTTCTCTTGATAACCAAAAAGTGTGTGTTGTGGGGGCCCCGGTACAGTTTTCAAATGCAAATTACTGTAATTTATTGTTTACAAATGCACATATTTTCTACGTTTAATCATCGGGTTTAACAAATTTTTTTGCTATGCAGATTCACCGAGGAGGTGGCAATAAAGTCATCCCATGGTATTTTGGATTCATTGCCTCCCGCTATCACATACATATATACACATACGTATACGCATCCATTTGTCTCTAAATTCAAGTTATATTTACACATTTAACGACACGAAAACGCACTCACTGGGGAGCGCAATCGGCTTGCTTCTCGTTCTTTGGTTGTTGTATTTGTAGTCGTTGCCACTACTAAACGCCCGCCAAATACTTGTTTATAGTTGTTGCTGTTGTTGTTGAAGCAACGTTGAAAAAGTTTTTGAATATGTCCAAACTGCGCCACAAAACAAATATTCGACCCTCTCTCTTATGTATGCGTACATGCTCTCGCTCTCTTGCATGTTGCTGCAGCAGAATTGAAAGAAAGAAGAAAAGCAAGGAGAGAAAACAGCCGCCTCACCACCACCACCGTCACTCTATGTACTTATTCTTTTGTGTGACGGCTGCTGCGCTGCCTGACTCTTGTAAATTGTGTAGATACAGGCAAACACCCTGTGCAGCACCTCCTTTAAGAGCCCCCTTTCGCTCTCACGTCACACACTCGCTGTGGTTTTTTTTTTATGCATGTTGACGTCGTCATCGTGTGCATGGGTCATAAAAAGCTCTCAGCGCTCTCCTGGCTGCTGCCCTCCCTTGCCAGTTTTTACTGTACCCGTTAAAAACAACAAAGCGCGCGCGCCCAATTCCGGTTGCGCTTACTTACACATAGGCAGACACACGTATACAACCGATGGCTCTCTGATCTGATGTGCGCTCAGCTCTCAGCCCTCGCGTTTGGCTGCTGCTGGCTCTGTTGCTGCTTTTATTGTAGTTGTTGTTATTGGTTGCGGACATACAATGAAATAATTTTCTACTACTCATACGTGTGCGTACATAGTTTAGTGTGTATGTGGATATAGTGAACAATTTAACAGCGAAAAGTTTTTTGTTTTAATGGAATGCTTAAATGTTTCATTAAAACCAAAAAATATATAAATTTTTAAACAGAGTTCGATAATACACCAATATGCAAAGACAAAAAGTTTTTAATTTTGCATCTCCTCAATCGAAATAATAAACTAGATATCGTCAATCGATATATTTAATTAAAATTATCGTTGTTTGGTATTAATCAGCTGATTCTTAACTAACCCAAAATCTATGAGTGATCGTTGTTGTTAGTGTTTCTTATTTTTTAAAGTGTCTTGTGCTCTTTTTATTTATTTGTTTTTGTTTTTTAAAAGTATGTCATCGTCGGTGCGAGTGCCCATATGTATATAAATTTATATATAATAAGTGTGTCTGTGCATTCTACTACTAATTTCACGCTTATTTAATTTCTTGTGTTTCCTTCTTGCTTGCAGTGCTTGCTACGACGGCGACAAGAGTGAACGCAACTGCGACGTGGCAGCGCTTGAGACAGCGCCGACGAAACCTTAACAAATAGCAATTGAAGTAGCAAAAGTTTGACTATTTTTGCTGCCTGCCGCTCAAGCGGACTGGCGCAAGTCAACATCCAAATGCATAGAGAAACAGCAGAACAACATATGTTGGATACACGAGCTGAGCAATTGCTGCAGTCCAGTTACAGTTACCAGTTACGACCACGACCGTTTGTTGCCTACTATATACGCTCGTAGAGAGTAAAAATAAACATCTTCCCCCATCTGGCGGCGGAGTCCCAACCACCAACTTCAAGTTTGTTACAATTTAGAGTAGAGCACAATACAAAAGAACTCAAAGCCACAAGAGACAGCAGCAACAGCAGCAGCAGCGAATCCAATAGAAATTCAAATTCCTTTCAAGCATGATGAAACGCACGCGCATCGATGAAGTCCAATTTGGCACACGTGCCGGCCCAGTGCCGGGAGGTGGCGGTGTCGGTGCTAACAGTGGGACAAGTAGCGTAGGCGTTAATACAGCTGGAGGCGTTACAATTGGCGCTGTAGTACCAAATGCTCATAGCGCCACAATTGGAGGCATTGGTTCTATACATCATCGCATATTGACGCCGCAGCATGGCGGTGCTCAAACCATTGCATATTTGCCGTCTACAACACCGACGGCAACGAATCTGAAAACAACGAGCAGCATTGTCGATAGCGCCAGCACCAGCGCCCAAACAAACGTAACAGCCGTTGGTGGACCCAGCGGAAGTGGAGTTGTCGTCTCCACAGGGAGTGCGGCCACACAAACCTTGCAGTATACCACATGTAAGTGGAACTGAATATTCGAAAATAGACCAACAACTAATGTCATTTCCTTTTGTATATTTGTGCAGCTTATAGCGTTGCGTCCATTCAAGCCGGCGGCACTATGAAGGCTAACACAGTGGATGGGAATGCGGTGCAAATACATGTAACTGCCGGTGGTGCAGTTACCGCAACACCAGGTTCAGGCGGTGGATCCCAAACAGTGTCCAGCAGCTGTCAAACGGGCAACATACGTCAGCGCACGATAAGCGGCACCCAAACAAACTCCTCGAACAGTCTGTCAACATCGCAACAGACTCAATCACCTCAATCACAACTGTCAACACCACCCAATGGACCAGGTGTTGCAGCTGGCTCTGTCCCAGGATCAGGTCCAGGATCTGGTAACATTACTCCACCGCAGGGACAGGCGGCAGCTGTTGGAAACGCTGCTCCGCGTCTTAAAGTTGAGGACGCGCTCAGCTATTTGGATCAGGTTAAATATCAATATGCCGATCAGCCGCAAATCTACAATAATTTCCTGGACATTATGAAGGAGTTCAAATCGCATTGCATCGATACGCCAGGTGTGATTGAGCGTGTCTCCACTCTCTTCAAGGGTCATACGGAGCTCATCTATGGCTTCAATATGTTTCTGCCACCCGGCTATAAAATAGAAATCCAATCCGATGCGCTTGGCTGCTCTGTGCCGGTTGTCTCGATGCCATCGCCACCTGGTGCACCAAGCAGCACCGGTACTGTCCATATGATAGCAGCTGCTGGCAATAGCCCTTTGGCAAGCAGCGTAAATGCGCACACAACGCTCAAACCGCTGGCTCAGGGTCCTGGTGGCCCCAGTGGAAGTGGAGCTGCTGCAGCCGCTGCAGCTGTGGCACAAATACAAACGGCTGGCGCTGTCAATTTGATGATTCACGGTGGCGCTTCACTCACCCAGACCACGATACACGCATTGCAGCCAACAACGACTGCCGCTCAGTCGCCGGGCGGTCATGTGCACGTGACAAGCAGCTCGACAACGGCACCAGCAGGCGGCGTCAATGTCAGTGTCGGTGTATCGTCATATGTGCCACAGAATTATTCACGGGATAGAGGAGAGCAGCGTGCAACCATAACGCCTACTGGACCGGGTCAAGTGGCAACCGCAACTGTGTCATCAACCGCTGCAAACTCCAGCATTGCAGTTGGCCCACCGACGCCAAATTCATTGAGTGAACTAAGTCCACACGCTGGTCCCGCAGCACAGCACAATTTACATCACATCCAGCAGGCCCATCAGTCCATTTTACTCGGCGAGACGACGGGCCAACAGAATCAGCCGGTGGAATTTAATCACGCCATAACCTATGTGAATAAAATTAAGGTAACACAATACAAATATACCCCAAATGAATTGTATATTAATGTTTAATTTCTTTCATTGTTTAGAATCGATTCCAAAGCCAACCGGCCAAGTATAAGAAATTCCTGGAAATCTTGCACGCTTACCAAAAGGAGCAGAAAGTGATGAAGGAGGGTAGCAGTGGCAGTAGTCTGAATCAGGGCAAAATGTTAACTGAACAGGAGGTCTACACACAGGTGGCCAAACTGTTCGGTCAGGATGAAGATCTGTTACGTGAATTTGGACAATTTTTGCCGGATGCTACCAATCATCAATCTTCTGCTGCCGCTGCCGCCGCCGCACAATATATGTCGAAATCGTCGCTGCACAATGATCATCATAACAAGCAGCAGCAGCAACAGCAGCGCACCACAACGACTGCAACATTAAGTGGTGGTGCACACATCAGCATGTCATCCGCTTCGCCATCGGCGGTGCCTAACAGTGGTTCCCCATTGCATTTGACCAGCGGCGCAACGCTATCGCAAATTGACAGCAGCAGCGCGCATGCACATGCCGCCGCGATTGGCAACCTATCGGCAGTCAATACTAGCGTTAGCATCAAGTCTTGTGCCGTGCAACAGAATCATGTTATTAGCGGTAGCATTTTTGAGAAGGATTATCTTGGACTGGGACAGCAGCAAATGCAGCAACAACAGCAGCAGCAACGGCATCAGGGCCTGGCACCGCCTCATCTACTGTCCAGTGGAACGCCGCCCAGTGGGTTGCGAGGCAGTGCGGTTGGAGTTGCCGGAGTTCTCGATCAGCGGAACAATCATCATGCGCAAAAGTACGTGGCCCAGCATACGAATATGTCACAGAAGAAGTCGCCCAGCTATGGGGGCATCTCCAACATTCAACATCTGCCGCATTTGAATGACAATTCGCTTGATCGCAACTCGCCAAACATTGCCAGCTATGCAACACCATCGCAACAAATGCCCGCTCATCCACATCCCCACCACAATGCGCACAATTCGAGCAGCAGCAACAGTCGACGGCAAGCGGTAGAAGAGCTCGCTGCTGGCTCAGTATCCAGTTCATTGGGCAGCGGCAGCGGCAGCGGGCCACCGCCGGCGAAACGTCCAAAGCCATACTATCGGGATGTTAGCTTCTCGGAGGCATCACGCAAGTGCACCATTGCGGATGTCGCCTTCTTTGATAAGGTGCGCAAAGCGTTGCGCAGTCCCCAGGTCTATGACAATTTCCTGCGCTGTTTAACGCTTTTCAATCAGGAGGTTGTATCCAAAACGGAGCTGCTGGCACTTGTCTCGCCGTTTCTCATGAAATTTCCGGACTTATTGCGCTGGTTCACTGACTTTCTCGGCCCAACGACGTCCAGCCAGGTGGGTGGCTCATCTGGAGCTGGTGGACTCATTGATGGATTGCCATTAGCTGCAGCTCAGCGTCAGGGCAGCAATAGCAGCTCGCATGAACGGGCGAGCAGTCATCAGAGCACGGATTATGTCCAAGATGTGGATTTGTCGCTGTGCAAACGTTTGGGCGCCTCTTATTGCGCCCTGCCGCAGTCATCGGTGCCGAAGAAGTGCAGCGGACGTACCGCTCTCTGCCGTGAGGTGCTTAACGATAAGTGGGTTTCCTTTCCGACATGGGCCAGTGAGGATTCAACATTTGTGACCTCACGCAAGACCCAGTTTGAAGAGACCATATACAGGTAAGTGCCACAGATCAGGGTACCCCCTTTAGTATAAGATTCCACTTTCCAATCCGTTGCCACACCACACCTTCTATCCTACCTGCCTGAATGCTTCACCATTCTTTTTCTTTCACTTTCTGTTCTTTGTTACTTTTTCTGTTTCTGTTCTTTGGCTTTCGTTTATATTTTATGAATTAACCAATCAACAAACGCTCTAAACAAAAGGAATATTCACAGAACGGAGGACGAGCGTTTCGAACTGGATCTGGTGATTGAGGTGAACAGCGCCACGATACGTGTGTTGGAAAATGTACAAAAGAAAATGTCTCGCATGTCACCCGAAGAGCTGGCAAAATACCATTTGGATGATCACCTGGGTGGGACATCGCAAACAATACACCAACGGGCCATTCATCGCATTTATGGCGACAAGTCCGGCGAGATAATCCAAGGGATGAAAAAGAATCCTTCGGTGGCGGTACCCGTTGTCCTTAAGCGACTCAAAGTCAAGGAGGAGGAATGGCGAGATGCACAAAAGGTTTGCAACTAAATGTGTAAAAGTGAATCTTGGAATAAACCCATAACTAACATCCTATTCCTCATTGCAGAACTTCAACAAGCAATGGCGCGAACAGAACGAAAAATATTATCTGAAATCTCTTGATCATCAGGCAATCAATTTCAAGCCCAATGATATGAAGGCCCTCCGCTCCAAGAGTCTCTTCAATGAGATTGAGACGCTATACGATGAGCGACACGATCAGGATGATGATGCCATGGAGCCAGCCGGGCCGCATCTGGTGCTACCATACAAAGACAAGACCATACTGGACGATGCGGCCAATCTGCTAATACATCATGTAAAACGCCAGACGGGCATCCAAAAGCAGGAGAAGCAAAAAATCAAACAAATCATACGACAATTTGTGCCTGACCTATTCTTTGCGCCTAGACAACCGCTCAGTGACGATGAACGCGATGACGGTAAGCAGCAAGAGTCCAACATAATTCCATAATTAAACACTTTCCACGAATACACACAACATACATTAATTAAATTATTTAAAACAGTTTTGATTGATCAGAAGTATATATTTAAAGGCTTTGAACTTAATAAGTTATTTGGTTCTTATAGTCTTTTAATACATACCTAACTGCGAACTGTATGATAATAATACAGTTAGTTAAAATATATATATATAAAGTATAACAGTAGACTTTGGAGAAGTTAAAAAATTTGGCTGCTTGACTTTGGATTAAAAAACTAAAACAAAAAATCTTAACTTAAAGCACAAATAATTTTCTTGTTTTACTCGAATCTAAACCATATAGAGCTATCATACAGGATTAATATCATACAGAATTAACATTTCATTATTTCATATCTTTCATTTAACTTTCATTTATTATAATTTCTTAATTATTTTTATTGCTACTAACAAGTTTTACGTATTCATATAGATAAATGCCAAATAACTAACCAGCATTAAAAGCATATTTAGTGTATGTATTTATTTACAAAACAAAAAATAAAAAATAAAATAAAAAAAATTCTTTGTAAAATTTTAAAGTATAATTAACTTAGAGAATGTTTTTCGTTTTCTTTTTCTTTTTTTCTTCTTTTTGAACTGCGAAAAATTTGCAATACACTTACCGTTCGTTTGCAAATTCGTTATAAATAATATGTAATTTAACCAACTGTAATTTGAATTGCATAATTTTGACTAACAATCCAAAAATCAAAACGGGCAAATCTCCAAACAAAACACCAACGTTCACCACCACACACAAACAAATAAACACGCACACACAAACACACACATAAACAAACCATGTTGTCGCTGTTGTTGTTGTTGCACGCCAAAACTATAGCCTTTCAATTTTTGGTAGATGACACTAAAATGGAAGTCGACTCGCCTTTAAACCGTGGTGCCACCAAAGCCGGAGGAGGCAGCGGCGGAGGTGAGATCGGCTCACCAGCGCGCAGCAATGCGAGTAGCTGTAGTAGTGTGCCCGGTGTCACAGGAACAACAACAACTGTGACGACCATTAAAAAGGAATCAGAAGAGTTGTTAAGCAAAACAACATCATTGCCAACAACAACAATCGCCGATGATGCGACGCCGTCCACTTCATCAGCCGCAGCAGCGGCGGCAACAGCAGGAGATGTTAAGGAAAAGTCTGATGCAGATGCTCCGCATAGAGCAGGAGGCGAGGATGCAGCATCAAAGACAGTCAACAACAACAGCAGCAGTAGTATAACGGTTGTTAGTCCCAAGCGTAGCGAAGATTCAACAGCAATAGCAACAGGCGCAGCGGACATTGCGACCGGCGCTGATTTGAATGTTAAAATGGAGCAGAGCGATTGTGCGAATCCCACCTTGCTGCCACCGCATGCACAGGGTCAACGTGAGGTGAGTGAAACTGCTAGCAATTTCTTAGTATAACTCCATAACTAAATTCAATTTCTATTATCGATTGTAGGACGAATCATATTCTCTGTTCTTTGCCAACAACAATTGGTACCTGTTCCTGCGCCTCCACGCCATTCTCTGTGATCGTTTGCATGTGATGTACGAGCGAGCGCGTCTGCTGGCCATCGAGGAGGAACGCTGTCGTGTTAATCGACGTGAGAGTACGGCGACGGCGTTGAGATTGAAGCCCAAGCCGGATGTGCAAGTAGAGGACTATTATCCTACGTTTCTTGATATGCTGAAGAATGTGCTTGATGGCAATATGGATTCGAATACCTTTGAGGATACCATGCGTGAAATGTTTGGCATTTATGCCTATATATCCTTTACGCTCGATAAAGTAAGCCCCAGTATAGCATTGTTCATATAGTATTCAGTCTAATTCCTATTTTAATTCCCATCAGGTTGTTTCCAATGCCGTCCGTCAACTGCAGTACTGCGTCACGGAGCGAGCCGCCTTAGATTGTGTGGAGCTCTATGCCAGCGAGCAGCGACGCAACAGCACGGGAGGCTACTGTCGCGATGCACACAAGAGCTTTGAAAGGGAGATGACTTATCAGCGTAAAGCGGAAAGTATTCTAAATGAGGAGAACTGCTTCAAAGTGTACATTGTATGTGTGATTAACGAATGAATTAGTCTATTCAAATACGAGTTCAATAACTAACAATAATTAATAATTGCAGTACAAGATCGATTGTCGTGTGACCATTGAATTGCTTGATTCGGAGACGGAGGAAATGGAAAAGCCCGCGGCATTAAAGGCACAAAAGTTCGGCAAATATGTTGAACGTTTGGCAAATCCATCGTTAGGTGCCGGCAGCAGCAACAATAACAACAGTAGCAGCAACAACAACAATAACAGCAGTAATCAAACCGGAGGGAATGACAGTCTAATGGAAACGTCCGGGATTAAAACGGAGGAGGACGAGGAGAACGCCGAGGTGAGTGAAGAGGCAAACATTGAAAAGATGAAAAAATGAGCAATACGCTTAAATCGCGTAGAGCTCCATCAGCTACAGCAGAAGCTTTGTGTGTGCTTGACGAGTGGTTAAAAACATGTTGTTTGTGTATTCTCTGTTGTGTTCATTTGTTTGTTTTGTTGTTGTTAAGTTCACTTTACGAATTCACTTAAGTTACGACTCAAATAACTTCTAAATTGTATTTATTAAAAAAATAAAGCTGGGATAACTTAAGCTACTAGCAAAAACTATAGATATTCAGAAATATATTAAAAGCACTAACCAACCCAAACTGACTTTCTAATGAATATATACAAATATATTAATAATAGAGTAATAAGATTTTGAGCTATTACAAATAGTATTATAACGGCAATTCAATTCTAACCGTTTATTAACCAAGTTTTCGCATTAAAGCTTTTGACAAATTAGTTCTGGGAAATTTCGATAGTTAGTTAAAAATAAATTTGGTTGTATTAATTCTTATGATAAATCGGTTCTACTTGGGTCATTTAATTCATTTTTAATATATTGTCATCTAGTTTAATTTTGAAAGAAAGACCATCGATACAGTGGTCTCTCAGCTTGCTGAAGAAAAGAGAAAGAAACCGAACTAAATCCGTACTAGACTGTTATTAATTTTGTTTTTTTTTTTACTTACATATGTACATATACATGCATATCGTATTTCCTCTAATGTATTGCGTTTGTATATATGTGTATATATTTATATTTTCTCTGTTCATCCATTTGCCGTAAAATTCTCAATCCAAAGACAGTTTTTTTTTTATTTAATTGATCCTTTTAGTTTTGTCAGGCTAGTTGCGTATTTCGCAGATTTTCTAAAACTTTCATTTTATCGTTCTCTTTTCCTTCTGTTTCGTCTCTCATTTCAACATGCCGCCTACCAATCGCCCACATATCCGTATGCGAACCAAAACAAAAAAAAAATAAAAAACAAAAAATAACCGAAAGAAAAATGTTCACTAATTAATGCTTTTTCTGCATTTTTTCTCTCATTTTTTCCACTTTTTTTTTTTGTACCAGGTCAATTCCAAGGCTTGAAATAACAAAATAGTTTTGATAATTTCATTGAATAAGAAGAAGAAAAAGTCGTATTGCAAAATGAAATAGTAATAAATAAATTTGTTTTTTGAGATTAACCAACCAAAAACCGCAACAACAAGAACAGCGAAAACAGTTTTCATCCAGCCACCCACCAACCTGCACCACGTATACATACACAGATACATTCATTCACATTCACATACACATACACATCCAACCATTTATCCATCAGTTTACAATATATAGAGCATTTGAATGTAAAAAGTCGAATATCATAATTTAAAACATAAACATGTAAATTTAGAACAATTCCAAATGAACACAGTTATATGCATACATAAATATGTTAACTAGTAGTTTCCAAATAATATTCATAGGCACGCATTTATTGCAATTTATTTCTGTTTTCGTTTATGTTTTGCGTTATATTCTTCTTAAAAGTCAACAAACAGTTACAAAATCCAGATATGACAATGCTAACGTGCAGACAGGTGATTGTGTACAAAGAGAGAAGAAGATAGAAATTAAAGTGATGGGTGCCAGCCATAAGTATGTGTGTGTGTGTGTGTATGTGTGTATGCGTGTCTGAGTGTGTGGCTAACGGTGCTCCGATTGCCCCATCGATAAGTTATCGAACACTTTATTGGCAGCAAGCTAGATACTAGAGCAATGAAAACTTATAAATAAAAATCAAATCAAATGTAAATAATGTTTGTATGTATGTATTATCTATCGCTTAGTTTAAGTGTTCAATGTAGCAAATTTTTGTAAAGGGACGACAGAGTTAGAGAGTGTGTGAGAGAGATTACTTTAAAATGGCGCCTGCTATATATGCCTATAGCAGGCAGACCGAGAGCGTGTTATATATATACATATATATCCCTATATGTATCTGTATGTATGTATATATATTAACCAAATTTGTATAACTATATAATTATAAAGCATTAAAAAAAAAAAATATATATATATATATATATATATATATAACTGAGCATTTGATGATGTATAAACGTTGTTTAGGTTCTTTAAATTGGGTTTCTATCATTTGTTTTGGGCTTAGTGCAGCTGGTGTCGCATACATACATACATTATGTACATATATAGCGTGTGTATATAGTTGTATACGCTTTTAAGTTTTACGCAAGGTAAGTTTATGCCTTACATTGTTTATGCATAACATTCATTTAAATTATTAGCTATTTGTCTGAAATTGTGTGCCATAGGCAACACAATCGCTTTAACTGTTTTGTGTGTTTTATTTGCTTTCCCTTTTGTTGCTGAATGTAAATGTTTATTGTTTTTTCTGTTGAGTATATAGAGATATATATGTGTGTGTGTGTGAGTGATTGTCTGTGTGTCCAGTTTTGACCTGGTACTAGCCGCAATTTCTGTGTTTTTGGTTTTCTTGTCTAGTTATATTGTAACTTGTACCGTAGTAGTTTATATTGTTAGTTAGTGACTTAATACACACACTCTCATACACAAACATACATACATGCGCACACAGAGATACACACACGCATACTTTAGACTTAAGTAATTTTTCGTCTTTCGTCATTTATTTTGTGAAAGCATGTTCCATTGCATTTCCAATTTGTTTAGCTCAAACTGTTTAAACAAATGATCTTAATGTTTTTTTTTTCTTCTGTTCATTTTAGCAGCTTGTGCGCGGTGCTCGCAAAGCGCGCTTTTTGCTGCGCAATAAACGGCGCTCGCAGCTGCACGAGGAGCAAGTGCGTCAGCTGTTTGAACAGAAGCGTAGGTGCAGCGGGATCGAAGCGAATACTGCTAGCAACGAAGCGACGCCTAACGCCAACAACAACAGCAGCAACAGCAACAGCAACAACAACAATAATAATAATAACAACAATATCAGTTGGAATAAACGCGCACCGGAGCGCCTGGGTGCACCACAAGTGGGCCTGGCGGAGCAGTATGCGTTCAATGATCGGGACGAGATCAGCACGAATGCCAGCAACGGCCGCTGCTTTGTGACCAGCAAGAATCTCAATTTACTCAAATACGATGCAGTGCGTCGTGCTAAGAAGGTGAGTTCCAAATGAGAATATAATAAACTACCGAAGTTATTCGGTGACCATTGAACGAAACAGTTCAATCGTTCACAAACGATAAACTTTGCTCAGCTATTCATGATTCCTTTTGTTCATTACGAAGAGTCGCATTGAGCTGTTTTGTTGAATTGAATAACAAGTAAATGTAGTTCATGAGCGTGAACGATTGAACTTATTCATTAGAACGATCTTAAATTCAAACTCGAATGTAAATTATCGCAATGCATCACTGATACATTTTATTTTTTATCCTTGCAGAGTCATTGCCGTGTCACACAAGCCAAGTACACACGATTCCAGAGCTATGTAAATCGATGGCTGCAGCAGCATGTCAGTGAGCAACTGCAGCAGAACTGCACCGATTGGCTGCTGGGCAAGACACCGGAACAGATCAATGCCAGCGGCTGGGGAGCCACAAGCAAAACGAAGTTGCTGCTGCAAAAGGATACGTCCAAGACGCCGTATCGCATCTATACGCGCTACAAGGTGCTGCAGCCCGGCAGCGCGATAACTGTTGCCGTGGGGCAAACAGCAGCAGGCGCAATATCTGCAGCTGCGGCAAGTGCAGCGCTTTGCAGTTCAACAACAGTTGCTGCTGCAGTAACAGTTACATCCAGCACACACTCGGTTGTCAACAATGCAGTTGCTAGCAGCAACAGTGGGAGCGTCATTTTAAATGCTGACACAACATCAACTGCAGCAACGAATGCAACGCCGCAGCAACATTGCAACAGCGCTGCAGCAGCGGCTGCCGCTGCCACAGCGGGGAATGCGGAAGCTGCACTGCAGCAAGTGCGCCCGATGGAAAGCTAACCTCCAATTGCAACCATTGCAGCCGTTACCATCGCCAGCTGGCCAAATGCAGCGTTCATGTGAAGCCACTCAAGCTTCACTGTATTCAAGTGTTTATATAAATAATTTTGTGATAGCAGTTCCTGGACGAAGATGCAGGCGACCAGCACTGGATGCACTGGATGCACTGGCTATTAGTATAGATTGCAATTGATGATGATGGCAATAGAACATAACAGGTCAAGAGGAACCCCAAAACCAGCAGACAACGCTCTTTTTCACTTTGTACAAAAGTCATTTAAATTTTAGGCGTAGTATTGCTCCTAATAATATTCATAATAATTATGTATTGATAGACATACTACAACATCTTAAGTAGCGTTTAGTGTTAGTTCTACATTAAATATAATGGCAGCGTTTCTAGTTAATAAGCGATACATACACACACACACGCCCGTATACCCTTTAAGTTGTTGCGGTCGTACTCTGGCATGTTAAAAATAAAGTAACCTTTTTTAACAAACACAATTGTGGTGGAAAGTGAAAGTTTGTTTGTGCTAATTAAGTTAATAACAACGTCTGTTTAGCTTGTAAGAAATTTTATGAACGCAACTTTTAATTTTACAAAAAAACATTTAACATATTTTTATACAAAACAAACCTTGTACAATTCCTTGTGAATACTATTGATTATACACCTAATTATAAGCATAATTTAAGTTGTAAAAATCAGATGAGATCATTAAAAAACAAAACAAAACATATATATCAAAAGTGGAAAATTAAATTTACAAACTGTGCTGGAGTGGGGAATTAAAAAATTGCATAACTTTGCTTAGAGTTTGATAAGAATGTAGAACATGTACTTTGTAGTTATCTTTTATATATATATATTTATTTAATCGTCATCGATTTGTAAGTAGTGTGAAGAGAAGAGTTCATAATTCACATCACTAAAAGGGAGCATATGAAAAGTGAGCTGAATGTCAGGCGATTGCTAGATAGAGAGAAAATGAAAGCCAGACGTCGCAAAGAGAGAAATTTAAGAGAGTTCATTTGCAAAGATAAACATAAAATGTAAGTATTCTGTCTTGTGGGTCTTACTTGAGTTCATAATAGTTGCATAGTATGATAAATTTACAATACGTACTTGTTATTGTTTATAAGCAGGGCAAAAGCAGAACTTCGAGTGCATGTGATAAGCGAACATATGCTCATTTAAACATGAAAAAAATTTGAGAACATTGTACGTTTTCACATACATACATACCCATGCACACTTATGTATTGAGAGTGACAATAAAACTTTACTATGAGAATCGAACATAACACGTTAAACACGTTATGATAATAAAAAGTAGTTGCATTTAAGTCAAGAGCGTTTAATATATATATATAAAATTACACATTTAAAAAAGCAACGATTAACCCCTGTCTAATCTGTCATTCGAATCATAAATATTACTCTTAGTTTCACGATAATCTTAAATAATAGAATGTAGATATATTATTTATAGATAAAATCACGGCGCGTTATAATCCCAGCAATCCGATTCTCATTGTTGATGACCAACATGTGGCGCAAACCCAAAGCTCGAAAGATATTAAATATCCTGGGCACCGAATCGTACTGCAAAAAAGAAACAAATGATGTAAATATTTAAATAATAACTTTGTAGAACACAAATCCTAACCGTATTGACGCGAACGGGCGATGGATTCATGAACATTGATAGATCAACGGTATAGTTAATTTTTCTGTCCAAAGGGCGCACGCTCTGAAACATACAATTATACATTAAATTTTATATTATATATATATATATTCATAAGTGATGCGTACATTAATGGAGGGATACCGCGGATAGACATCCCGGAATGTTTGTATTGATGTCTCCGGTTGCCAGAAACGTTGATTCTCCACGTATAGCGATTTGAGCAATATGACAATTAGTTGCGAACGTAATATGATGCCACAAACGCGTCCTTCAGAGCGACGATCCTGTAAAGAAAAAATAAAATTAATCAATGAGCTATGTGTAACAATTAAGGAGCAGTTACTTACATCCACGACATCATCCACAACGGGAAATCCATTGTGATCACACTTTTGCAGCACTTCATAGATATAATGAGCCTTGTCCCGGAGCTTGATGCTTATCACCTTTGAGCTGAGTATTTCTTGGGCGGTCAGGCCTTTGAATTGTGGTAGAGGCTCCCAGGGCAGCATTGGGACATGATTCACCTCGATGACGGTATCATAGATGCCATCATTGAAATAGTCACCCACCCATTTGGCACTGATCAACGCTATGATAAGCGGAAAGAAGAATGACGTCTCAATGCCCGTTGTCTCCATCAGAATGACCGACAAGCTTATCGTCATCCGGAGCACACCGCCCAAATTGGCGGCGGCGCCAATCAGGGCATATTTTCCAGGATGCAGAAATTCCTGCAGAGAATTGACATATTATAGATTATATATATATGATACGCTATAACGTTACCTACTGCATTGGGAAACCAATAGAAGAGGACCATGGCAGTAAGTCGACCCCAGGCAGCGCCCACCAATGCGGTGGGTATAAAAACGCCTAGGGAGACGTTAAGTCCGAATGTGGCGCATGACAACAAATAGTATACGACTGTGAAGACAGCCAGCGTAAGGATTTGATGTGAGCCTGCAAGAAATATGGGAATTAGTTAAATAATTAATGAAATTCTAATTACAAAAACCTTACCTGGCGGATCGTGAAAAAGCGAACGCACTGTTGCCTCCGGCGTTTGAAACCAAAGCGCAGCCACAGCATTGTATTCGTTATCCTGGCAGAACAGCTGCACGGGATAGACAGTGGGATCGTTACCCAGCGGACGACAGTCATTGATGTAATAAATCATGGTGCAGGCCAAGGTGACGCCCAACATGGCAATCAGCACGGCCTCGCACACTTTGGCCGCTTTCCATGGAACAAAACGTTTACGGAACTTGTTGATGCGCATATTCAAAGCGTTCCAGGTGGCACCCAGCATACCGCCCGTAACGCCCAGTAGCATAAATATCGGCAGCTCGAAGTATTCAAAAGTCAGTGGTTGATCGAATTTGCCCAAGTTGAAGAGACCCGTGAATGTAAAACTGTGAAATTGATGATAAGCTGAGAGCACAATGTTAAGCGTAAACGAGCTGATGATGGAGGCAACGAGCGTGCGCCAAATAAGATTCTGATTCCAGAAACTTGCAGCCTCCTCCAGAGAGAAGAGCATGCCGCCAATAGGAGCACCGAAAGCAGCTGATACGCCCGCTGCCGCTCCGCCCAAAACAAAGTCGCGCTTCTCGTGATCATCGCGAAAGGCTTTAAAGATGCGAAAATCCGCGACAAAGCTGGTGCTCTTGCCCTGGGATATGCCCGCTGCCACAACAGCGCCAGCATGTATCATGGGTCCCTCTTTGCCACCAGCCAAGCCACCCACCACAGATGTGATGACGCCGATGGCCTTCACGGCCAGCGTTTTGATACGCACAATGCGCGGAACTTTCACACCATTCAAATAGCTTTTCACCTGAGGTATACCGCTTCCAGCGGTTATGGGTTCAATGTAGGTGACCATGGAAGAGCCAATGGCCACCGGCACTGCGCTGAGCAATAGCCACCAGAGATAGGGCAAAGCCAGTTCGCCAACTCTATCGTTGATGGTCACATTTTCATCCACAGCTGCAGAAGATTGAAGAGAGTTTCATAAATAATGATAAGCAACATTGTTGGGGTGCGTTGACCTACATGCTTTCAGAAATTTATACTTTAACTCCGAGAGCGCCTCGATGACTATGTCGATCGAACACGCAATCACTGCAGTTATAATACCAATAAGTATAAATATTATCCAGCGTGTTACATGGTTTCGCAGCGAAAAACGATTCCCAATAAGTCTGCGCTGTTCCGCTTGAAATAGCGTGTTCTCACACACATCATAGTCCAGACTCTAGTGTGAAGATTAGATTTGATTATCAAACATATGTATTTATTATTATTATATATGTATATGTATGTATATATAGTACCTCATATTGAGTTTGTGTTTGCTCAGAAATTCCGGTGGAAGCAGCTGCAGTACGTGAACGAACATGAAATGTGGGCTGCGACTCTAAACTTACATTCCGATTGCTGGGAGCCGTAATGTTACTGCCTTCCTATTAGAAAAATTTGATTAGCTGGTGCGTTCAGTATAAGTGTGTGTGTGTTCTTATAAGTGCATTGAAATTCACGATATTTTTCAGCTGTTGCATGAATCATAACATGCAAAGGCACAATTACACTTGCAGTGATGGAACCGTTGACTTACATAGACGGGCACGGGCTCGGGGTCATGTTGTGACAAGAGCGGGACGTCATCTATATGTTGGGTACTCCCCGTTTCAATAATTTTCTGATCCGCGCTCTTGGATAGTTTGTTATAACCATATTCTGTTTCATCATCATCGCTTGACGATGCATCACTTTCCACATAAATAAGTTTATTTTTATCAGTCATTTTAAATACTTTATATCACGTTAACGAATAAACATATGCAACTTAAATAAATGCAAGTGACATTTAGTTCACCAAGATCCATTGACAATCGCTTTATGCCGAAACCTATCGATAACTTTCAGTAATCGAGTGTACATTGTTCATATTAAGTGGTTCGTTGTTCTTTGAACAAAAATATACCAATAAGTACGTTATATTTATTAACCGTATAAATTACACGAAATGACAACAGGTGCAACGTTTATTGGGCGGATTCGAAATTGAAATTTGGATGTAGGAACTGAAATTTTGCTATGTCGAATAGCAGACGTTTACGCTCGATTTGATTGCGTGACTGCAGCTCATCTTTGATATCGGCTAATGTGTTGTCAATGCGCATCAAAACCTCGCGCGGCGGCCCATTTACAAATGCGGCTAATTCCTGTGCGCGGGTTATGCCAATTTGTACATTCTGCACCGTTTGGGTGAAGACACTCTGATCGATGTCATCGCTTTGCATTGACGAAGTTCTACTGAGATCTATTGCCTCCGGCTGCTCACTAGGTATTTGATGATGTTGCTCCGGTTTAATCACATTGAAAGGCAACATTCGCGGAATGCTAACCATGGCGGGTAAATCAATTTCATTGCCGTTGACTCCCATATCCGTATTGGTCTCGAATGTGGTAACCACGTTTGAGCTCAGATTGGTTAGCTATAAATCATCACAGTTAACCAAATTTAAATTTAATTATTTTGATTATTTCTTACATTATGCGCATCCTGTAGGGAATTATTATTATAAGCACCTCCATCATCATTATTGTTGTTGTCCTGCTTTGAAGCCGTAACGGACAATTTGTCCGAACTTTGGCTAATATTGTCCATCGAAGAACTGCTTATGGAAATTGGCTTAAAAACAGAGGTAAAAAACAAAACGCTAATTATGTATATTTGTGTATGTCCATAGATTCATACATCTAGGTGAATACTCTATTGTCTCTCATTCAAGTACGGGCTGCAGCAGATACATACATACATATGTAAGTTCGCGATAATTTCACACATTAAGCAACTACGAAAGTTTGTGTGAACTTATAACGGTGTATTGCCTGCTTCAACATAGTGATCTCGCTCGCTCTTCACGTTATTTACACTGATGGACAAAGACAGCACTTTTTTTTTATTTTGTATTAAGAGTGCTTACTGTTTGTATGGCTGCAGCTTCTTCCTGTTCGTGATGTTCTTGTTTGTGTCGTTGAAATACCGTTTTGATTTTCAGCTCGTGTGTCTCTGTGCTCTTAAGCACTTCCACGGACGACGCGGTGGCAACCGCAGCTAAAGCTGAAATAGCAACCGACGATGTAGATTTCTTACGACATTTGGCAATGCGTCGGTTTTTCATAATGCGATCCCGTCGTTCGACTAATGCTGCTACCTTCATTTCATGCAACTTTCCCAGAAGAGATGCATGCCTTCGCTATTAAGGAATTCCAATTTAATTTTTCTTTTTTCTTTTTTTTTATTTCCTTGTTGGATAATTTGCAAATTTGTGTATCTCACGGCCTACCTTGATGTGCATATGAAAGTTGCCCGTAGACCGCACACTGCCTCGATAAATTCTATCCGGTGGACAATAACAGCACTTGACGGTCACATTGTCACCAATCTGGCTCTCGATGCGATAGAGCTCACCGTTCAGAATGTAAGGTACGTGCTGTCGACGTTCTGGATCAGCTTTCATTTCACCAAGATCTGACTCTTGGTCCTCGTCTGAGTCGTGTTGCTCTGCTTTTGGCATTGCAAAACAAAAAGTAGTACTTAAGCTATAAGAAAAAAGCGATCCGTCGCCTGCGAGCTATCGAATTAAATTGAACCTTTTCTATCCCAGTTCTGTTAGTGTGTGCAAAAAAGGAAATGAGAAATCTCCAAAATTAGATACATACGCACATGCATCTGTGAGTACAAATAGCTGTTAAAGAGGAATTCAAAATTATGTCAGAAGTAGGGTAAAGCGTGTAAAAATAGCTTGGACAAGGAATGCCACGGCTTAAACTCATTCAAATAAAAAATAAATGTAACATCGAATAGCTAATTAAACTTAATTTAATGTTATTTAAAAGATTATAATTGTTTTACATTTTTCTTAAAATCAAGTATATAATGACAAAATGGTTTGCAAAATTATTAGAGTATTTTAAATTATTAAGCTTCTCGCGCTTATGTCGTGCTGATTTACAGTGAATGTTATCGATATATTTATTGTTATAAATTGCAGCCCTGGTTTGCTCACGTTTTCATTTTCGTTTTCGATACAAACAATTTGCGATGGCGGAGATAGGCAAACCAAATATTTTAATAACTGGTAAGTTTCTCATTAAATACAGTATTTAAACATCATAATGTAACCCAACATCTATTTAATACGTAGGCACACCTGGAGCCGGCAAATCATATTTGTGCGAACGCTTGGCCACGCAATTAAAATTTACATGGCTGGATTGCTCAAAGATTGCAAAGGAAAAGAATTTTCTTGAGGAGTTATATGATGACGAATACGATTGCCCCATACTCCACGAAGATAAGGTATCTATATCATTTATTTATTGCAACAACTATATATTAATTTGGTCTAGCTCATGGACTACTTGGAGCCATTGATGAACAAGGGAGGTAACATTGTCGAATACGAAAGTTGTGGTTTCTTTCCGGAGCGCTGGTTTCACGCCGTATTCGTAGTTTGCTGTCCCAATGATACTCTATACAACAGGCTAAAGGAGCGAAATTATAATGAGAAAAAGATATCATCCAATATGGAGTGCGAAATTTTTGGCACCATTTTAGAGGAGGCTCGCGAATCATATAAATCCGATATCGTGTACCAGTTAAGTGGACACACCATGGCGGATGGGGAAAGGAGCTTAAAAACTGTTAGGAATTGGTATAGCATGTGGAAACGCAAGTAAATGGAGATAAATAATAAAAATATCAATAGAGGCTTTAGTATTAATAAAGTCTCATATCATAAATCCTGAATATATATTTTACAAATGAGAAAAGGCTTATAGTACAAACATATTTAAGGCTTAGGAATTACAACTAAATGCGCGTCATTTTAAAGCGCAGCGGACCATCCGGTGCATACATGAAGGTCACTGCATAGTCTAATGGTGCATGTTTGTATTCCAATCTGTAGTTGCGGATCAGCTTGGCCAGCAATATTTGCATTTCCAGATCCGCAAAGCGTCGTCCCAGGCACATGCGAGCTCCGTAGCCATAGGGCAGAGAGGCAAACGGATGCAGTTTTCCCGGAATGCCGCCCTGACGTTCCTTCATCCAGCGCTCGGGACGGAAAGTGGCTGCATCTGTGATATATTCCTCCATATTGCCGGTGACAACAGTGGGAAACACGGCCTGCACGCCCTTTGGCACCTGGTAGCCGCATATAACGCTGTCCTCTTGCAGTGTGCGTCCGTTGCCGATGACAGTGCTGTACATGCGGAATACCTCTTTAATGAATGCCTTCAGGTGGTGCATTTGGTCGAGCAATGGAATGGTCAGTGGTGTATTGGCATCGGGCAGCAGACGCTTGAGCTCTTCGTGCACCTTTTGCTGTTCCACGGGTCGCGTTGCCAGTTGATAAAGGATGGAGCAAACGGCCATCGAAATCTGTGAAAGGAAATGTTGATCAGCTTGGATTCTTGATGGGATTCCATTGTGACTTACCGTGTCGATGCCAACGAGTATCAAATCTAATGCCATAATGGTGGCTATCTTCTCATCCTTCTCTGACAGAATCACCTTCTCCAGCAGCGATGGCTCACCCGACCGGTGACTGGGATCCTGTGTCTTTAGGCGCTCCGTGGCGCTTTGTATGTATTTCATGCACACGCTGGGAAAGAAAGGATTAGGATTTACCGTTGGAAATGTTTTGGCTGTAGACTAACCTAACAAAGAAGTTCATGTTCTTCACATAACGTGTCCATAGGGGAGTTGGAAAGTAGCGCCAATATGGAGCCTTCAGCTCAAGAGTGGCCACATTGCGCAGTGCATATTTGGCTGCATCGATGATTTGCTGCGGCTCCGAGGCGGGCGTTAGATTGTCCTCCAAACAGCCCAGACGAGTGTCCAGTGCCACTCGACCAATGCCTGCGAGTAGGATAAGTCTTTCAGATAGTGTCAATTGTTTCTATGCTTTGATACTCACACTCCAAGGACCATTTGTGGATTTCGTTGTCGAAGTCAGCGGGCAGCTCCTCGTTGCCATCCAGCAGCCGTTCGCAGCGTACCAGAAAGTCCTCCGTAATCAGCTCCAGTGGCTGCAAATAACGCCTTATGGTGGATAGCTGCAGCACGGGCTTCTGCACACGCGACCGGAACTGACGCCACGGCTCGCCATGTCTGATCAATGGATGAAACATATACATATATGTATTTCTTTGGAATATATACATATATATGTATATATATATATATATATATGTATGTTAGCTTACACGCCGACAACGCCGCCAAGTTCGCCAAAGAAATCCTTGCGCACAACGCTCTTGTACTTGACCAGACTGGGCATCGACGGACGGAAGGGCGTGGGTCCCTCACTTCGGTAGCACTGCAATCAGATACACTATATTAATATTTGCTTGGCCACTGAAGTTGTTTGCGATAATTTGCAGCTTGTGCTTCGCAAATTGCGTTGTACTTGAAGCGTGGGGCACTTGTTGCCTCGGTGGGCACTCGAGCGTTCAACCAAGTTTGGATTAGCGTGTTCCGGCGTTTGATTTTACTCCCCACCTTCATTCCCGCCTACCTTTTCAATTTCGTCGGCATCGTAGATGAAGAGCAGATCGGGCCTGCCTATAAGACCGGAGAAGCGAACGATACGCCCGTATCTGTCATGCAGCAGCGACGAGATTTTGGCCACGTCCGATATGGTGTATTGGCCAATTATTGGCATAAGGCTGTCAAGGTGAAAACCAGATAATATAAATAATAAACTCATGTTGAGAATGGGAAACTTCATCAATAACTTAAATAAATTAGGATTTTTTGAAATACAGTCGTTTGTTTATTTATTATCTCTAAAATAGAAAATCATGCTTATTATTCGAAATGAGACAATTTTTAATGGGACACTTAAGAGTCTGGCCAGATGATATATTAAGTGCATTTGTGCAAAAAATAAGAGCAAGCGAGTTGTTCAGTCGAATGACTCTTAAAGTCAATGCAACCATAAATTACGAGTTCCTATGTCAGCCAGGTGAGACCCGTAAAACTCCGTTGCAAGTGATTGCGGGAGTTACGATTATTAATATTAATCAAAAGTGTTATTAACTTAATCGAGGGATTATCAGAAGTTCATAATACATATTTGTAAATGTATATGGGTATACACATATATTCCGCAGTCAAGTAAACCCGGATGTTGAGTTTACTCAGAAGCCGATTCATCTATTATAGTGTCTAATGAATTGGAGCGTTGGGAGATACTTATGAATGTAGCTTTGCTAATTATTTATGATAAATAGATGTTCAAAATGTAAAAATTCGATTAACCGTATTTATTTATACAGATTTGATCTAAACAAAGTATTTTTTTTAAATGAAAACAATTAAAAACTATAATTGATAAACCGAATGTTACAAATATTCAATATTTCGATTTCAAGCTATCGATAAGTTTCAAATAGAAAATCAATTTGAATATTTGACCGTTACAGCACTTACAGTCAAAGGTAATTGCCAATTACTCAATGTTTCTCTTAAATGGCGAATGCATCATTTTGCCAATTTACACACACACACACACACACACACATTCGTAACTGTGTATAAACAAATACGCAAGTAACTATTGTTTGTTTTTTATTTCGAGCCTGAAACGAAAGACTCACACATTTTGCCGACCTTGAAACTAGCGCTAATTGAACGATAATAAAGAAGAAGCAGACACCAAAAGCGGGGCTTGACTGACTGTGAAGCCAAAGGTGATGCTAACAAGACGCCCTGTTATACCACCAACAGCGATCTTTAAGTGGCTGTAAATTGATAGAGGGATAGAGGGAGAGAATGAGAAAGGAAGGGAGGGGGCAGATGTTCAAGAATTCACGAAGTGGCTTGCAATTTGTTGTTGGTAAACACTTGTGTGTGGCATAATGGCCGTTAGGGTGCAGCAGCGCTATAAATGAGGAAAATGATGGGGGAAACCCGTTTGGTCATGGTCAATGGAGTGATGAATGCTTACAAGCAAAATCAACACTCGAACAAGATTATCATCAATGGCCACGCATACACACACACACACACATACACAGCCTCACTCACATTTATGTACACATTCCATTCAACAGTAATTGGGTCAAGAGTAGCGAGCAAAATACAAGAAAAAAGAACTGCAAACTCTCTCCCGTTGGCTCTCTCTTTGTCGCTCTCTCCCCCCTCTCTTTATGTGTTCGAAATGCATTGCATTGATCGCAATGCAGGGCATTGAAAGTGAAAGCAACTCTGCCTTCCGTTTATTTTCTAATTGTTTTACGCACCGCCAAGTATTGCCAAGTATGGGTATTGGCTTTGGTCCTGGAATCTCGTTGTAGGCCAACGCATTTTTCCATTCGGCCGTGCCATGTATACGAGGCGTCGCTGGCTCCTGTTCCAAAGCTAAATGCGGACAAACCGTTGCAGTTGCTGCATCTGCAGTTGCTGCTTCGGTGGCTGCTGCCGAATTTTCGCGCTGTTGACGTCGCTGCTGCTGCTCTCCTTGCAGCAACTGTGCCTGAGCACCAGAGATCTTGGAGACAGTGCGTCGCAAAACAGGCGCGGCACAGTTTGTCACTTTGGCATGCCAAACGCATTTGGGCAGAGTATTCATTGTGCACGCTTACAAAAGCTTTGACAAATTTAAATTCCAATCAGATTTCACTCGTTAGCCGTTGATTTCAAATAGTTTAATGTTGTCACGCACACGCACACACACACAAACACACACACTTGTTAAAGCTTGCAATGGGCAAGGCGAGAATTACAAGAATCACTTTGAGTTTTAACACAACAAACTTTTCACTGCCGTTGGCCACTGCGCACTCGATGGCTGCCAGATGTAAACTGGTTAAAAGCTAAGCTCAGCGCTTGGGCATCCGCCTGGACTGCGCTCTTAGCAACGGGGCTGGCAACATTGCTGCTTGCGTCAGCTGCTTTCTAATGAGCGTTTATGTCAACACGCATGCGCCCCGGCATAAGCTTCGACAACATTGTCGTACAGATTTTATTGCAGCAACATGTATACAAGTGTATCTTTGCATGAATAGAACCTGTCAATCACATGCTATTCGCTATACGCTATACGCTATTCCCAAATTTAAATTGAATCTAATAAATGTGACCTTCCCTCACATCAGTCTGTAAATTATTATATTTAGATATACAAATATTCTTCCTTATATTATACATAGGCCAATATGCTTAAACAGGTATATTAGTATACATATCAGTAATTGTACCGTTTTGTTGCAGAAACATTTCATTCTATAGAGTCAACCATTCGGAACTAATGAAACTTTAATGGATTACAAATGTATTGAATTCATGCGATTAATAATTATGCATATGTTTTTTTCGAGATCATTAAACCTTATTCATTTATACAATATTTTATTTAAATATCCATTTGGATTTTTGCATTTGTCATTATTGAAGAAGTCATGAAGCTGGTTACTTTAAATTTGCTGATCGTGGCAGTATTATTGGTCTTTGGATCTAAAATCGATTGCCGAGCAGCCAAATCCAGATTCAGCAATCTTAAATGCAGCAGCATTGATCCGGAATTTGCGAAGATCGGAAAGTGTAAACTCAATGTGATCGGGAGAGGCGTCGTCGCGGTAAACATAGTGATACATTTACTAAAACTTCCGATCGATAATATTTTTGTGAGTTCTATAATATGAAATCAGTTGTGTTAATGTATTTATGTGTGTCCTGATTGACAGGATGGTTGATAAACTGAATATAAGAACGGAAAACAGACAGAAACGGAAACAGAAACAGAAATTGCTTACTAATTTGTTTTCTGTGTGCTTGTCTTTTACATATGTAGATCAACTGGAGCATATGGCGTCGTTATAATACCTACCAACCCTTCCTTTACAATTCTAGCTGCGATTTTTGTAAACTTTTGCTTCATCAGAAAAAGATTTCATTCGAGTCCCTCGTCCTAGAAGCCATTGAGGGAAAATCGAATGTTAATCACACTTGTCCCTACAATGTAAGTTGAGTTATTCACCATCTATATATTTTGTATAAATGTTTATATTATCTTTAGCATGATGTTATTGTGGATAATTTGGTCTTCAATGATAGATTCCTGAAAAATCTGCCGTTGCCGGAAGGCGAGTACAAAATACAATTGCGATTTGCGACTAACAAGGTGTGGAAGCTTCAAGTCGAGACTTTTATTCAGCGTCATGAATAAAATATTGGCCAAATTTGTCATCAAATCAAATAAAATCCATATACGAATTTATGAACATGTATTCTATACATTTAATTTGTGTGAATTAAATGTGTTTTCCTTAAGTTTAACAATCAATCGATTGGATTTTGTAACTCAAAATTTAGTAGGAGCTGGTTTATTAGTTAGGTGTAAACTGTAGTTAAAAAGTAGCTTAAAAACATCCCCAAATCGCAATTAAATATAATTAAGTGCCGTAATGGCATTCTAATGAGTGTTGATATTGTCGCTGGTCTATGTTGCAGCAACATTTTGTCACCTTCACTGCATATACGCAAATGTATCGATACATATTTAGAGCACAAATCAAATTGCAGCCATTTAACTTTGCCATCTGGCGGTGAAAATTATATTAAATCAACTAATAAACTGATATTCATTAGCAAAAAATTTGATATATTTAAATATAAAACGATTTTAAATACAATCCCATTAAGTGCACATGAAGAAAAAGAGAAATATCAACCCCATGAAGCAGTCGGTGAATTGTAACTAATGAAAGTTTAATGTGAAACAAATTTATTAATACTTTTGCGATCAAAATTGTTCATGTAGTTTTTGAAATCAATGAAGCTTAAACATTTATTTTAGATAAATAGTCCATTTGATGGATGTACACGTCAAAAGTGAAGCAGAAATGAAGTTGACAACTCTTATTTTCTTGATCGTGGCGGTATTTTTGATGCTCGCATCCAAAATCAATTGTCGAAAAGCAAAATCGAGATTCACCAATCTCAAGTGCAATACTTTCGATCCTGACTTTGCGAAATTCGAGAAGTGCAAACTCAATGTGATCGGGAGAGGCATCGTCGCTGCGGACATAGGGATACATTTATTAAAAGTTCCGATCACTAATATATTCGTGAGTGTATTATGTGTCTTGACTTACTGAAACCCGAGATATACTTTAAAAAAAAAATAAAACACTGACACCTAGAAGAAACTATGTTGCAAGAAACATTCTTCAATGATAATTTTTGGATGATAAAATTTTTGCAATGCAGAGTAATCAATTGTTATTCCTGGACTTCCAGGATTTAAGAGCTTTATTTAAATATAAATAATGCCAATAATTGATAATTGGCTAATTAATGTGTATTTGTTAATCCTTCACGCAGATCAACTGGAACATATGGCGTCGTTATAATTCCTACCAACCCTTTCTTCATAATTCTAGCTGCAATTTATGTGCACTTTTGCAGCATCCGAAAAAAATCGCATTCGAATCCATTATTCTGGCGGCCATTCAGAGCAGTTCCAATTTAAACCACACTTGTCCCTATAGTGTGAGTTGAGATATCCCTTATAGATGTATTTCTCCTCATTATATACATTAATTTATTAATTTATTAATTAGCATGATATTATTGTGGATAATTTGGTGTTCGATGATGTCTTCCTGGTGAAGATGCCGCTGCCGGCAGGCGAGTATAAAATACAACTGCGATTTGCGACTAACAAAATCTGGAAGTTCATCGTGGAAGCATTTTTTCTGAGAATTGAATAATTAAACGCATCATTCTAACAAATTTGCCTAAAATTCGATTCAAAATGATTGTAAAAATCGATATTAAAATAAGAAAACTCTAGTCGAGTGGCGCCTCTTTAAAGTAATTGGTTCTTGCATACTTTTAGGGCGGCTTAAATTTGAAAAAATTTATTTTCTGAAAGTTTCATTACATTTTTTGCAGCAATAGTTTTTATTATGTTCTGATAAATTATTTAGTTTAAGCTCATCGCCTTGGCTGTGTGTGTTCTCGGCAACATTATTGGCAACATGCTGTTGAGATCAGCTGTCTTTTATGTTGCCTCAACATTACGACAGTTTTCATACTCATTTATGTAGCTATATATTTTGCAGAAGTAACCTGTTTTGTCGAACACGAATATTATCTATATGGCTTATGAGGGTAACTATGACACAAAGTGCGTTTAGAATTAGGAAGTCAATTATATACACATATATACTGTGTACTTGTGCACTCAATGAGAAAAACAGTAATTAATTTACGCAGTGTTGCAAATCGAGTAAACAATGGTGTTAACTTGCAACAATTTTCTATGAACGTAAGAGCATGATGATAGGCATAGCGGTAACGTCAAAGAGAGTAATAGCTGCCAAATTATGAGCTGTGCTATAGCTTTTGTTGTCGTTATAAGAGAGAACGAAAGGGAAAATTTAAGAGAAATAATTTGAGTGATATTCTCGTTAGGCGCAATTCTCTTCTTTTGTTGATACTCTTTGTGTGTACGTCCGAGCGCATATAAGACTAAATTTGGCAAATTGGAAATGTTAAAAGGGAGGAGTTGCGTGCAGCCGAAGCTAAATTGATCGGCAAATGTACCGAAATGTACCAAAATAAATTGGTATATTTACTCTTGGAAATAGTTCGCAACTGGGTATCTTCGAGTCGGGCACACTCTTGCTCTTCTTATATGATAATTTGTTGGATAAATAAATATAAGATGAAAAAATAAACAGGTTTGGACCAATTGAATATATTTAAATAATAAATAATGATGTTTATTTAATAAAATATAAGAGCTTTGGCATCGGGGTTTTATCATTTATTCCGCATATTTAATAAATAAAAATAAAAAGGGCTTCAAATAAAGTTAAATCGTAAATGTGCTTATATCACAGCTAATCTAATCGTATTAAAAAAAAGAAAAGAAACGCCCATATAACTAATTGCTATTTGGAACTCTTTCTTACCTGTATTAAAGATAGAGATAGCAAATCGAATAAAATATAATCTAGACACTAGTACAAATATTATTTATAATAACTGCGATGTTTCTCTCTATATTAAACTTTATGATTCGTCATACTAAGGCAATGGATTTGCCATATTAGAGGCGAACGATGTATATAGAAAGACACTGAAGTTAATTTGTCAAGGTATTTTATATATGTGTGTGTCTTAGAAAAAAAGCTTTATTCTTGCAAAATAGTTAAAACAGAAAAAAAAATTTTGAATTTATATTTAAAACCTATTGTTGAAATTGTTATTGAATCAAATGTTAATTAAATGTTTTAGTGCATTTGTATAAATCGGACCGAACGATCGAACTTTCGGTCGATCGGACCTTCGTTACTTTCCGAAAAGATAAGCGTTAACGAGTGACTCATTTAAGTCAGTGATCGCGGGCAATAACAAAATTAAAAAGTACAACTGACACTCAATTCTCGAATTTCAGAGTACGAGAAAAGTTATTCACTTAAATATTACTCTAGAATAATAAATATATATAGGGAAAGCTAAAGTATTCAGGGTATCTCATAGTCGAGAACTTAGTCTCTTTTGCTTTAGCATTATCAAAGTCCACGATTTGGAACTTAAGATATGTTCTTCAGTATATGAAGTGTTAAGGCTTATCATTTAATTTATGTACCTTACATCTTACATAATAATGAGCTCCTCTAAAGATAGATCAACAAAATATTTTATTTTTTAGCCTGCGTCTGTGACGTTTTTTTTCATGCCTTTTGTAGCTGGTATATTAGTTTTATCATTTGCTGTGCTGCTTTAAAGGAGATATTTTCGATTTTGTGTTACTTGCTTATAAAGGATATTCTTGATCCAATTGCAAAACTATTCTGATTGTTAGAGAAACTAGTTTAAGTGGCTAAAATAGGTTTCTAATGGAAGTCTCAATCGTAAAGGGCGCCTTTCATTAGCAGCACACTAAGTACAGGGTATTTACTCGTTGCTATCTCGTTGCCTCTAGACTTAAATTCTCGCAAACATAATTATTTATTTGGAACAGAGCCTAATAAATACTTAGTGTGAAGTGTCAAAGTCGAAAACTACGTGGTTAAAAAATATATTTTTAAATGTATAAATTATGCTTAGACTAATAAATATGAGTGATTAAATGAGACATGTTGCAGACTTCTAGAATTTACAATCGAGGGAACAAAACTTTGCCTTGTTCTTACATTCCATAATTCAGAACGGAAATATTGATAGCCTAAGAACTTTTCGAAATCAAGGGCGGCGAAAAGATAATATTTGCTCACAAGATCATTTTTTGTTTTATTTTTTACTTCTTCCTCTGTAATGTGTCGGCGCTTTTTTATTTTGACAGTGACATATGAGCTATGGATGCGTGCACTGCGAGAAATCTAGTATTGAAATGTAGTTAAGCTTGAAATAAATTTCTCTTATTATTGATTTTGTTTTATATTCCGAATATATGTATAGTTAACAATTCTCTTCACATTCCTGAAAAACTAGCTTAAAGACTTCTGTTTAAAGTAAGTAAGAAATTCTTTGCGATTTTTCGAAATAAAGAAGGAAGTAAAAGCCTTAGATTAACGAGAAATGAAGAGAAAACTAAATAGGTAGAATTCTTAGATTAAGATTGTTTCTAGGCCTATAGGATTTGATACGTTATCGGTTAAAGATCTATTGAACTAGATAAGAATATTCTCTTTCCTTTTTCGAAGGGTACACGCATACATATGTACATGTATAACAAATATTTCAACTGCAAAGCTTACAGTGACCAAAAAATTGTAACAGTGTGTGTGTAAAGGTGTGAGTGTGTATGTGTCTGCATTGTTTAGTCTCGCGTGGGAACATCACGTTCTGTTTAAGCAGCTGTTCGTTATTTATATATATGTAAATATATATGTAGCTGTACGAAATATGCTGGGTATGCTGTAATGTACATTCATTGTATGTAGATAAACCACAAATTCTGCAAATTGGTATTAGCTTTTTATCGGCAATTGGCAGCTACTACACTTGACTCCACATACGGTGTGGGCCACAGATTCGACAGGCGATAAGTCCCGTTTATTTGGCTCCTCTGTTAGTGATAACAAATTTGTGCAAATGCATACACATAAATACATACATGTATAAAAACATAGACCTAAGAGATAATCAGAAAGCGCAATTAGAGTCGTAGTGCTCGTAGCTACAAACAAAAAACACAAAATACAGAATACAATAGCGCTATTAAAATCATTGCCATTACCTGAAACAGAGCCAAAAAACAACAACAATAATTTAAGAACTTTGCAATCGAGTGTCAATGACTGTGCAATACTCGTTCATGGTTCAAAAACTGATTTATTTATATACAAAACTGATCTAATTCAGTTATTTATAACAATTGAAGATGGAAAAATCTACTTTGTAGCTTGAAAATTATAAAATATAGGATAAATATTTTATTTGCAACGTCTCCTTTCTTTCTTTTTAGCTTCAGCTGTAATTCGAATTTTCGCAAATGGGAAGTATGAATATTACCCAATTACCGTATATATGCAATTTATATGTGATTTATCTTTTTACTAGTCTCCAGCTTCAGCAGCATCGAGAGCCAATATGCCCGTTTCAGTTTGTCTGAGCAAGTGTAAAAAGGCAGAGACAGTCACAACCACGCGCTGCTCGTATCGTAATCGCTCGCTCTGTGGAAACAATATTCAAGTGTTTTGGTTATAGCCGCTGTTCGACGTCGATTTGGGGCCAGTTTGTTAGCGGATTGTGTGTGAAAAGCATGTGAGTACCCGCGTTCGCGCCAACTGTGCGAATTCTTCGAAGACAATCGCCTGTGGCCGATCACATATCGTTCAAGTCTCAATTTTAACTGTGCTCTTGTTTCTACCTACACACATTTAAGTAAACAGAAGTATACGTATACATGATGCACATGGATGTTTAGTTCAAGCTTGCAAGCATCCAGTTTAAGAGAGCGTTGCCTTACAGTTAAGAGCGGGAGAGTGAAGATTGCCCTAGCGTTATGAGAGAGCTTAACAAAGAGAGAGGGAGAGGGAGTAAAGTATTAAATCTTGCAGCTGTTAATTGATTTGTATTATACTCAATAACAACAGCAACAACAACAGTATTACTCGAAGTCAACGGAATTGGAATGAGACCACAAATCATTGAATGAAAATAAAACGTTTTCCACGTTTTGCGTATCGAACATGTTTTGCAGATTAGATTTAGCAGCTACAATAAACTTTATTATTGATTTCTTTCATAATTCGCAACCATTAATAAACAAGGAATTTGCTGATAAGCCGTTATTTATTAATCGTTCGTTAATAAAATGTATCTTCTTTTGTCATAAATTATTGGGCAACAAAATAATGCAGTAAATAACTCAAGTTAGTGTTATTGGATATAATGGATATTACGAAATTACGAAAACATTGAGATAAAAACTAAAAGTAAATTATTGAATATAATGAATATTACTGGAGTATAATAACATTGATAAGCCTTACAACACAGATATGTGTCTGATGAGCTGACATTTGCAATTATATGTACATATGTATGCTCGCATAGCATAAACATATAAAACTATACCTGAGTACTTAGTAAACCTTGATATCTTACATGTTCTTGATTATAGCTGTTCAGATCGAACATGGGTTATCAGTTGATTATCGTGGCATGTTTTTTGCTGATGAGTCAAAGTTACGGTAATCCCGTTTCTCCCAAATCGGCTGTAACGGAACTCATAATCCTACACAATAATGATATGCACGCCCGATTCGAGCAGACGAATGTGAATGGTGGAAGATGCACCGTGGAAGACGCCAATACGGACAAATGTTACGGCGGATTCGCACGTGTCGCTAGCGAGTGAGTTGAATTGATTTTTGATTAATTGATAAGTTGATTAATTGATAAATGTTAATGTCGATTAATTTCAGAGTGCGCAAATATCGGGAGCAGGCAAAGAACGGTGGCACACCTGTATTCTATTTAAATGCAGGTGACACATACACCGGAACTGCCTGGTTCTCCGTTTTCAAGGATAATATTACCAGTGCTTTTCTCAACAAGCTGCAGCCGGATGCGATTGTAAGTTCTTAATGGATCATAAATGCAATATACATGCATGTATACTACTTATATATTGTGCTTCAGTCTCTCGGAAATCACGAGTTCGATAAGAATGTCGAAGGTCTGATACCGTTTCTCAAGGCTGTGGATTTCCCCGTCTTGGCTTGCAATCTCGATTTGAGCAAGGAACCCGAATTGGCAGCTACTCAGAAACTGACTAATTCGACGATTCTGGAGACCAACGGAGTAAAGATCGGTGTCATCGGATATCTCACGCCGGATACCAAGAATCTGTCCTTTCAAAACAATGTGGAATACGCCGAGGAAATCGTTTCAATCAAGTAACAGTGAATGAAACTCAATCAAATCATCCTTTTCACACTTATCCTTTATTTATAGTGCCGAAGCACTGAAGCTCAAGGCGGAGGGCATTAAGATTATAATTGCTCTCGGCCACTCCGGTTACCTTAAGGATCAGAACATTGCCCGAGATTGTCCCGACATTGATTTAGTTATAGGTGGTCATTCGCACACGTATCTGGATTCAAGCAAACCCATCGCTGACAAGGACGACACCAATTCTGAGGCTGTCCGAGGACCTTATCCCACCACCGTGGTTCAGCCCAGTGGCAAAAAGGTGCCCGTTGTCCAGGCGTATGCCTATACGAAGTATTTGGGAAAACTTCATGTCCAGGTTAGATCATATTTGATGCCAAATCTCTATCGATGTAAAACTCACTCAACTCTTTCGACAGTTCGACGCAGAAGGCAATTTGATTGAGTTCGATGGAGCTCCGATCCTTTTGAATGCCTCCGTTACACAGGATCAAGAACTTTTGGACTTGCTTGACGTGTACCGTCCGAATATCACAAGACTGGAAGAGCAAATTGTTGGATACACGAAGGTTACGCTTCAAGGCAACACGTGTCGCCTAGAGGAATGCAATCTGGGAAATCTGATAACCGATTCGATGGTCCACACCAGAGTGCTGGAAAATAAGGATGGGGCATACTGGACAGATGCACCCATAGCTCTGCTACAGGGTGGAGGTGAGTTTCATATCACACACTTTTAGACACATGTATCTAAGTAAAAGCTTTTATTTCTAGGCATTCGCGCCTCAATTGAGAAGAACTCCAATGGATCCATTACTGGGAGCGATATTCTAACCACACTTCCATTCGAAAATAGTCTCTATATAACGCGTATTACTGGAAAAACACTACGTAACGCTCTAGAACGTTCGGCCCATGTGCGAAACTTGGACTCGAACGGGGGCTTTCTACAGTTTGCGGGAATGCGTGTGGAATACAATTACAATATGGAAGAGGGAAATCGTGTGGTCTCCGCTTTGGTACGTTGTGGCGAGTGCAGTGTACCCAGCTATTCCAATCTTAACGCATCCGCCTACTACAACGTTATCGTTTCGGAGTTCCTATTGAACAGAGGCGATGGATACGTTTTGACTGAGGAAAACGATCCGCAGACCGTGCTGTTGGGCAAAAATGATCAACTTGCATTTGCACAGTACCTGGATGCGAGGCATTACGTCTATCCCGAAATCGAGGGTCGGATTGTAATCATTCCCGCCAAGGATGGCGCCGGTAGCTTCATTGGATCTGCTACCCTGATCCTTTTGTCCTCCGTGCTCATTCGGTTCTTCAATTAGTCACTATGCAGCACTAGAAAATAGTAATCCTAATCCCAACGGGTATCCATACATAAGTTTGAATTTATTAGTTGAAATGTACAATACAATACAAAACAATATCTTAATGCTTTTATAGATCTCCAGCTACTTGTACAATCACGAGTCAAGTAAGCTTCCATATAAGAAAAAACCATAGAACGAGTCGTTTACGTTTATACCGTAAAGATTATTGTGATCATAAATCATAAAGACAACCTCAGCATGCGATAAGTTCTTATCTTTGCTAATGTGAATGATTTGCAATTTTAAAATTGAATTTTCACTCTTTGCACTAAGAACAGTTGTTTAACCAAATCACACTACAGTTGCAAAACGAGGAAAAAAGCTGTCGATTATTTTATTATTTTCTATTATCATGTAATGCAGTGCATAAACGAAACATGGGCTTGTGTCTGGCATCTGTGCGGTCTAAAATTAAGTCTTTTTCACAGACACTTTACTTTAATTTGCCAGTCAATGCATTTGTGGATTGCTTCATTATTCAATTTAAATTAAGCATTGCGCTGACACGAACGATTCATATAAATACAAATATAGACACAGACGCACACACGCATACAATGGTCAAACATATGCAATACCGCGCACTCAACATGCGGGTATGGCAAACCTACCGTAACGGTAAGTTATTGCAATAATTCACTTCCTTTCTAGTCTCACTCACTCACTCTCACTCTCACTCGCGCAATACTTGTTTGTCACCTCTCACTCAATCGCTCTCTTAGGGCTCACCGCACGCCATTTGCCGGTCTTTGCTCCTACATACATTTGTGTGGTATAATTTGCTTTATCTCATTGTCGAACTAGGGATAATTCATACCAATAAACATAGCTTAGCATCCGTGCTCTTACTCACACTACATTTTGTTTTTGTTGTTATGTGCGCTTAATTTCTCTTTCAGTACTCACCGCTAGCCAATCGGCGGTCTTTGCCCTCTTTTCTGAGTGGGTGCTGGGCTGCAATCGCTCTATTCGCCAAGCATCGCTGCAAGAGTATGTAACATTTCGATAAGATCGGCAGGGAACAATACGTGAAGTTTTGTCTCTGTTTGACTCACTGCCGCCAGTTTCCAGCCGTTTTATGGCAGTGCGTCTGTGAACGTTGGTGGCAACGGTTGTCTCGCTGGTAAAGCGCGTAAATTGCATTTGTGATCTTTCCAAATGTTGAAGGAGTTTCTCTCTTTATGGTCTATGTTAGTGCATTCCATTAGTTTATCTAACTCGGCTTGTTATGGTCCTGTTTCCACGCAACCCGTTTAAAGTTTTTACAATCGATTTGAATATCCACCATCGTAACGGCTCGTTCGCGTCTTGAGCTCTTTACGATTGCATAACAAGATAATATTGGTGAGTGGTCATAAAATATATTTAAAAAAAAAATAAACATTCTTCACTTGAACTAATTGTTTGTAAACTTCAACTGTGATTTTTCCACTTCCATTTCATGGCAATTGTGAAATACGAAAATGCATCAAAGTGATTATTTTTAATTATATCATTTTTTACTGAATTAAATAACATATTCAACTATGTTAAATTAATCAAAATTGCGCTTTATCATTCAATGAACTGAACTTAAAAATATTTCAAATTTCAACTGAAATTATAATTCCTTTAGTTGAGTCCTTGACACTTATAAGACTTGAAACAAGTAAGAAAACTCTAGTCGAGTGCTCGAGGTGCTCGACTGGGATATACCCTTAACCCCGTGCAGTGCTGTTATATGTACATACACAAATACATTCACATGAACACGCTGCCCACTCGGCATCCACGTGGCTTCACTCGGCTCTGAAAAAAAACTTTCAAAAATCCACGAGGCATTCCTTTCTTTTTATCCGATCTTGAAACTTTTTGTACATGGTAATGGCACATATGTATATTTTGGAAGCAAAACTTGATATCTTTGTGTATTTGTGTATGTGTATGTGTATGTGTATGTGTATGTGTATGTGTATGTGTATGTGTATGTATGTGTATTTTCCCCATTAATTCGGAAACGTGGGAAGGTATCGAAAATCCGAAAAAGTGTGAAGATATATGTATATATCTGAGGTATACTTGTTAAACTGAAACGTGCTATCGATAATCAAAAACAAAATCGATAGATAGATCGACGCGTTCATTCATACGGACAGACGGACGGACATGGCTCAGTCGAATCGACTATTGATCCTGATCAAGAATGTATATACTTTATGGGATCGGGCACACCTGATACTTTTATTAAATGTAACTAAGTGTAATTTCCACACTCAAAGAAATTGATTGATCTTTATAGCTCGATCTGTTTTAAACGACTTAGCTTAGTTTTTCACGAACTCATGTTTAATTTATAGCTGTAAATGGGTTTTACCCATGGCCGGAATAGAACTGTCCTAACATGTTTCAATTATTTATTAATAAATATATTACAATTCATTCAAGCACATATTTTTATTACCCATTTAGAATGAGAAGGAATAATTAAGAATCAGTATGAGGCAAAGGCAAAAATGAATAAGTAATAATAATGTTAATTATATAGACTAAAATGGCTCATATAAAAGTATTTTCTATTAATTTTGGCTTATAGATTCAAAATGTTTCGGCAATGGATATTTTTGGCACTCACCTTTTCTTTCGGCCACCGGATAACTGCGAATCCCTTATCCCAAGTGAATCCCGTGGTATCTACCGAGTTCATCATACTCCACAACAATGACATGCACGCGAGATTCGAGCAGACGAAGGTAAACAGTGAAAACTGTCTGCCGGAGGAGGCCAAAAGGGGCAAGTGTTACGGCGGATTTGCACGTGTGGCTAACGTGTAAGTGTGGTAGAAAGTTCAACAATAATATTAATATACGTATATGTACACTTTTCATATGATAAACAAAAACATGTACATAATGCCATTTCAGCGTACGAAAATATCGGACAGAGGCCAAAAACGGAGGAATCCCCGTATTCTATTTGAATGCCGGAGACACGTATACGGGAACCGCTTGGTTCACGGTTTTCAAGAATAAAATCGCCAGTGACTTTCTTAACAAACTGCAACCAGATGCAATGGTAAAACACAGAAACAATCTTTAAGTAAATTATTTTTTGACATTTTTGTTTATCAAAATTCAGTCTTTGGGCAATCACGAGTTTGACGAGAAGGTCGAAGGTCTTATTCCATTCCTCAATGATGTCCAGTTCCCCGTTTTGGCCTGCAATTTGGACCTCAGCAAGGAACCGGAATTGGCCAAATCCAAGAACTTGGCTAATTCGACTATTGTCGAAGCAAATGGTACAAAAATAGGTGTTATTGGATACGTAACGCCAGATACAAAGTTGTTGTCAATCAAGAACAACGTTGAATATAAGGAAGAAGTCGTTGCTATCAAGTGAGTGTCCAACTATTTTATACACTAGTCTAAAAGCTTAACTTAGTAGCTAACTGTCACATATGTGTAGGATATAGTATAGTTAAATATTGCAAATTTATTCCCTTATAGTAAGGAATCGACTAAACTCAAGGCTCAAGGCATCAAAATAATCATTGCTTTGGGACACTCCGGATACCTAAAGGATCAGGATATAGCGAGGAACTGCCCCGATGTCGACATCGTTATTGGAGGACACACTAACACATTTTTGTTCAATGGAAAGAAACCAAGTGTGGAATCTATAGATGGACCCTATCCCACAATAATCACCCAGAAAAGTGGAAAGAAGGTGCCCGTTGTTCAGGCCTACGCCTACACGAAGTACCTGGGAAAGTTACACGTGAAGGTGGGTTCACCTGTTCAATGATTTTGAGTAATTCGCTAAATGAATTTTATTTAACTGATAGTTCGATAAAGATGGAAACCTAATCGAATTCGATGGATTGCCGATCTTACTCGATGCGGCAGTGCCGGAAGAAAAGGATTTACTTGATCTGTTGGAGGTATACAGAAAAAATGTTACAGAACTGGAAAAGTCTATTGTAGGGCATAGCAAGGTGTATCTGGAGGGAAGGAAAAATGCATGTCGTTCCCTCGAGTGTAACTTGGGAAATCTGGTAACCGATGCAATGGTATTCAGTAGAGTGATGGAGGATCAGGGTGGGGATTACTGGACGGATGCGGCTATTGCCCTATATCAAGGTGGAGGTATGTTTGTTTAACTCAAAAAGGCAAGATATTAGATTTTAACGCCCAATATATCTCAGGCATACGAAACTCAATTGAAAAGAAATCGGATGGGATTATAACTCAGAGCGAACTTCTGACTGCGTTTCCTTTTGAGAATGAGCTTTACGTAACTCGAGTTAGTGGAAGGACCTTAAGAAATGCTCTCGAACATTCGGCTGCAGTCAGATTGAAGGACTCCGACGGAGCATTCCTTCAGGTATCCGGCATACATGTGGTCTACAATCTGGATAAGCCAGAGGGCCATCGAGTTGTGTCTGTCCAGGTGCGATGCTCCAATTGCACGGTACCGTCCTATGCAGATCTTAAGGATTCGTCCTACTACAATGTGATTGTGCCCCAGTTCTTATTTGATGGAGGGGATGGTCACAATTTTACTGATCAATCGAATCCTGTGTCCACTCGCATGCAGAAAACCTTAGCTGAAGCTATTCGCCAATATCTTGAGCATCGAGAATTCGTGTATCCGGAAATTGAAGGCCGGATTGAGTTTGGGGAATTGGCTGGGAGCAAATCCTCTGCATCTGGAATTCGATTTATTAGCTTTTTCTTCCTAGTCCCGTTAACATTTTTGGTCAATCATATTTTGTAATGAATGGACAATACTTTTAAATCTTTACTTATTTTATTTGAATGCTCTGCTAATTATGTTAAGGACAAGTATATATTGTTTGAATATATTTTCTTATTTATACCAATCAGTCTGCAGACTAAATGTATAGCTATGAATGAGATACAAATAGTTAGAAACATAATTGTTCTCAATAATTGCCTTAATTGCCTTAAATACATAAATAGTTCTTATACCATGTACTTATTTAATAATTATAACAATATCTGGTTTATACACCAGAATCGATGAACCCTAAGAAAATATTTCGTTACCATAAATTAAATCATATTTAAGATATACCATTGTTAGTCATAAAAGACATAAATGAGTTGAACATTTGACCACAGCCATAATATTTAAAATATTTTATTGCTAATACTAAAAGATTCATCAATAAACAAAACTAACAAAAAAAATGTTACCAATATTCATGTTAAAGAGTATTTAGAAAACTGTGGATAGTAAAAGATGAAAGAGCTGAGGATCTGAACTTTATATCGTTTTTTTTTTAATGGTTTCTTAAGCATTTGGGTTAGGACATAAAACTGAAGAACAACAAAAATGATGCTTAGGTGCCGCAGTCAATGATTCGTCTTGCCTGTTGTTACCTGTTGCTTTTGTTAATGTTGTTGTTGTTGTTGTTGTTGTTGCTGCTGCTGCATTTCACAGATGTACGTGAGGAATTTTTAACCTTTTTGTGAGTCTGAGTTTTGCCGTTTCAGCAAAAGAGAAACTTTTTATGGACGTTCGTTGGACCCGGCGAAAACATTTCAAGGTTGTCTGCAGGACATACATACATATATGTATTCATGTATACACATGTATATATAGCTATACATATATTCGCAGGTGTAAAACTGTGTGGAGTTCTTTCATCAGGCAGAATTTCAAAAGGTGTTCAAAGCTGACTTTGAGAAGGAGTTTAAGATGTTGGCAAAGTTGGATGTTCTCTTCATTGAAGACCTATATGGATTCCTTTCATAAAGGTTTCGAGCTGTGGATATCACTTTTAAAAGCCACCTTTCGGATTGCAATTGCAAAAGCTAGTAGAGCTGGAAAGGAGCTGGAAGTAAAGTTCTGGCTTTGAGAATGAGTTGACATCCATGTGCGAGATTGAGGATGATGACTAAGTGGCTAAATCAAAGATTGCCTTTAGATACAGTCGGACTGTCTGTATTTCTTTATGGATTGGACTCCTTTTATTAACCAGCTTTTGCGACAACAAGAACATTCATCATTCGGAATTCAAGTCTGGCTTTGAGAAGGAGTAGATGGAAGAAGAGTTGAGGGTTAAGACGATTCATTCTTCGAGGAACTTTCCACTGTCCAGACTTCAACTTCAGCTTAATCCATAATAGTGCCCGACCTGGTCATAAAATCACTTTGAATCCTCTTTAAATTAAGATAAATGACTTGCACGTTTGACTACAGCCATGATTTATGGCTATTGGCTGTTAACTTGGCTTTAATCAACTGCTAAAAACCCATTTTCCATTCTCCACTGTTTCCCCTTTCACAGTGCCGACTTAAATTCTTCGTTCTTACATTTACCAAATTCGTTTTATTAATCAAGATTTTTGTCATACAATTAAAGCATATATTATAATAGTAAGTAGCATATTAGAAGTGTCTCTTAACTCTTTCAGACGCTGACAAAGAGTTGCATTAACTTCTACAGAGAGTAAAAACTGTTGTGGGTCCGCAGAGAGAAGCGACATTAAGGATAAGTTCCAACTAAATGAACATTCCTCAGTGGAACCCGCGACAGTGTCCCAAAACCTAAGGACTTGACCACACATCCTCACATCCTTACATCCTTACATCCTTACATCCTTACATCCTTATGGATTATGATTACAACTAATAGCTGTGCGGATCCGGCAACACTTTGACCACGGCGGAGGTCTTTCCCAGGACACGCATTGCGTTGGAGTAGTCGGAGTCGATCTGCGGAATGATTTGCTGCTCGTTGGGACGCAGAGTTCGGATCAGATCGCTGAGCGAGAGGGAGGATTGAGGTGTGATTTCCTCCTTGGTCGGTGCCTGGAGCTCCTTGGAGCTGGTCATCTTCTCAAAGTCCTGGGCAATCTGCTTCAGACGCACCTCAATCGCTGGCGACTCCGTGGAGCTGGGCAGCGCATCGGCTCCATCGCTGATCCTGGCAGAAGAATCAGCCTCCGGTTCAGCTTCCGCTTCGGTCTCATGATCTGCGCCGCCGTTCTCCTCCGCCTCGGGTGCCTCCTCCTCGTGCTGCTCCGGCTGCAGCTGCAACTGCAGCTCCTCAATCGAGTGCATCTCGTTGTGCAGTTCGTTGTCGTTCAACGGTAAAACCTGCTCCTTAACGTCGTCACCATCGTTCAACTCACGGGCATGCTCCGGTTCCGGTTCCGGCTCCGGCTCCGACTCTGGCTCCGGCTCCGACTCCGCATCGTGCTCCTGCTCCTGTTCGTGCTCCTTCTCCTGTTCGTGCTCGTGATCATCGAAATCGGTATCGCCATCGGCATCATCGTGCTCCTCCACATCCGCCTCCAGATCGGCGTCCACATCGCTGCCTTCCGCGTCCATCAGCGAGCGGTCGTGATTCAGTTTGAACCAAACGGTCGACGGCTGCTGCGAAGCGGCGTCTGCTCCACTGTCCACCAGCGAGGATTTGGGCTTGGCGAACAGATTGCCTCCGGCGATGGTGGACATGATCAGCGGAAGGGGCGTGGTTGAGGACAGTCTCATGAGGGTGGGAGGTGTGGTCGAAGTGATGGGACGTCTGTCACAAAAGAGATAGAAAGAGAGAGAAAAAGAGAGAGAGAGATAGAAAGAGAGCTACTTAAGTATACATTTATGAATATTACGAAATATGTCCACGCATACATGTACATTTGTGCATGTATGTATGTATGTATGTCTGTTTTATGATGTTCATATATATACTATATATGATAGGGTCGATCGACTAGCGGCGAGCTTTGCGTTGGGTTAGTGCGAAAGTGTGCGAGTCTGAAGCTAATTAAGTTAGTTAGTTGAGCACAAATCACAAGTGACAACAGCAACAACGACATTTACAACAACAACAATAATAATTATAATAATTATAATAATTATAATAACAACAACAACAACATCTATGTAAAAGCTAAGCCCCAAACCACCAATTTTCAAAAGGAGTCTCGAAAGTCACGCTAAAATGTGCAAACTTCAAGGAAATTAAAGAAAATTTGATTGAAAATACTTTTCTGCATAGGAAAAATAAGGAAACTTGATTAAAAATATTTTTTTAAATTATTAATTTCAATTTTCTTTCACTAAGTTTTTCGATTTATAAAAATCCAATTGTTAATATTTGCTTTTTCTACGATATTTACGATCTAGCTACGAAAAAGTTCTACGAACTAGTTCATTTTACGATATAACTCACGATTTCATTACGTTCTAGCTAAATATATATCGTAATTATTTTGATTTCATTTGTATTTGTAACAATTTTTTACGATTTTACAACAAAATATTATATTTTTTAAATTTTATATTATTATGTGAATTGATTCTACGAGCTTTCCACTTATTTTCCGTATTTTCCCTGTTGAATGCACAAATTGCTTGATATTGCGGTCAAATAAAACTCGAATTGTTGTAAATAATTTTGGAGTGATCTATAAGTTAGTAATAGCTTTTAGCTTCGCATTAGTCTTCTGTATTAGGTATGTAACATAGATACAGATTCTGAACCGGATTCAGGATCTGTATATGTGTGTAGAATGTGTGTAGAGATAATGGGTAAAGAATTGAAGATTTGGGGTTTAGCTCACCTATTTGGATTGAGTTTTGTATTACTTTGTGTAAGTCTCTGTTTCTGATTGTTATTTGTTTTTTGTTTGTTTTTTTTTTTTTTTGTTATCTTTTCTCTTTTTTGTGGTCAACTAAATTAACTTTTATTAATCACGTATTTTATTTTTGTTTTGTTCATTTTCGTTTCTCTTAATTAGGAAAATTCGCTTAAAGTGCAACTTAAGCGATCGTATATCGTATATCGTATATCGTATTTTTTATTTCTCATTTATTTTGTATTATACTTAAAGTGGGGATTATGTAATTGTATTATTTTGATTTATGAGTTTTTGTATATTTGATGCTTGTTTATATATCGTTTAGTGGCGCTGATGCTCTCTAGGAGTCCTTACCCCTGCGCAGACGAAACCGGAATGCTGCCGTAGTTGTAATAATAGCAGCGGGTCTGCTCGCAAATGAAATCCTTTACGGCGGAGCAGTCCTCCGGCATCCACTTGAGCGTCGGCTGCTTCAGGATCACGCATCCTTTCTCGGCACCACTGCTGCTAAAGGTACAAATGGGAAAGACAAGTGTGCGATTCGTTTAAGATGGGCCTCAGCAATGGGATCCCTAAGATCGGATCCTCGAATGATAACGGTAATCGTGTCTCACCTGTCGCGTGCCGTGCGCTGGGGTGAGGTGTTGCTATTGTGATCGACGGGATCGAGGAGGCCGGCCTGGATGGCATCGGCCGAGTTCTCGAAGAAGTCAAATGTGGCATTGAACGGTAGTCCGGTGCTCATCCATAGGAACATGCCCGTGCCCAGGCGATTTCCGGAGGTCCAGAAATCGTAATTGCCGTAACCGGCATTCTTCAGATAGGTGGTCATCGATTCGGCCTTCTCCTTCGTCTCAAACGAGGCCAACTGCAGGCCCAGCGATCGGCAATACTGATAGGCCAAAAAGTAGTTCAGCTCCGGGGAGTACGGATTCATCCGGCTGATGAAGTACTGCACCCCATCCAGATGGATGGTCGTAATTCGTTGACCTAAGCGGTAAAGAAACAAATCACAAATATTCAATCTGAATTAGTTAGCTGGCAACTGTGGAACTGTGGAACTGTGGTGGGTCAATGAACCCCATCTGAAATTCTGGATAACGTTCTGAATACTGAGTAATTGCAATGCGTAACCGTAACGGTTTTCGAATGCGTAATAGCGAAGACGTCCAAAGTAAATATATATCATTAAATTCGGATTACCAAAACGAGCAATCCGAATGACAAAACACATTATGGAGTCCATAAAGCCGACTCTATAAGTAGAGTTCGACTTGGAACTGGGAGTCAAAGCTAGAGTCCAAGTGTTTGGATGATTCATACCAATGTTTATGTTCATGTTAATGATGATGATGATGTTGATGATGATGGTGACCAGAAGCATTTATCGGTCTATGACCCGCAGCACACAGATACAGATACAGATACAGATACAGATACAGATACAGATACAAATACAAATACGGACACAGATACAGATACAAATACAGATACGGATACTTAAGCTAATTACATAGAATACGTTTGAAAATAATCGCGTTGATGACATTAATTAGCTTAATGGAAAGAAGAATGTGGTCAAAAAGGGTAGCCAGCACAAAAGTATTCAACTCTTTCAGCTTTTCGGGCCTTTTCTTCCTCCTTCTCTTCATCTTCTTTGTTGTTTAATCTGTAGAGGAGTCTGGAGAAGTTTGTTTTCATTCGAAGACAAAAAACACGGTCTTAAAGATGACAATGAGTTAGCGGCTTGGACAACAGGTAGCAGGCCATATGAATGCCTCAACAACCTGTCAATGTGTGTGTGTGTATATGTGTATGTGTGTATAGGTCTGTGTGTGTGTATTGGCCTTTTCCATCTGGTAATACAAACACCCATTCCGCAGATCTTTTTCGTTTACAATTCTGATTCGGAGCCAAACGGAAGAAGTATAAGAAGAAGAAGTAGTAGAAGACAAAGTAGAAGAAGAAGCGATCAGTTGGCTATTTATGGAACTTGTCATGGATAGGCAACGAGTATACCCATAGAGTACACCCAATGTTTGTATATGAAATTATTTCCGGCGATTTAAATGCAAGACACACACGAAGTCGAAACTCTTCTGATTTCAATAAGTAAACGAAGGACCGACAGACATATATACATATATATCCACATACCTTCATATATCTCAATAGGGATCTTTTGTCTGTGCTCAAAATAATAAACCATTCAATTAAATCTGAACAATAAAACATTTTCTTTTCTGTCAATGCAGGTAATAAAATCAAAATAATCGATTAAACTTACGGAATATATTAAAATAATATTATGGAGTTAGTGTCTACCACTTATCTTAAGAAGAAATTTATATTGCCAATTTCTGTAGAAATTAGTTTTGATAATTTTGAAAAATATCTGAAGAAATTGTTTAAGTTAATCCAAGTAAAAATCGTATTAAAAGCAAAGTAAGTGCCAAGATTTTTAATTAGAAACAAAATTTCTTAAATCTTAAATTAATGTTGATATACAAATTCGAAGTTGAACGGAAAGCTGAGCTTCAAATCTAGACTCTCGGGTATATATAGATATTAAGAAATATAAAAAAATATAAGGAATTAAGAATTTTATAGTTTAAATAATTTTCTTCCTGTTTTTAATAAATAAATCTCCCCTACTTGCCCTATTTCTTGATCACTTCTCAATTGGGTGAAATAAGAAGATTCTAATAATGGAGTTAACTAGAATCGATTACATCTGTCGGCCATTGGAATAGCGGTACAGCTGTTGGTAAACCCCATCGGAAAACCCATTTTGAATTGCCGCTAATTTGGCTCGGACTTCTGCATGATGCAGCAATAATTGAACTGCAGTTTGGCCAGTTAGCCGTCTCCAAACTAACTTGGCCAACATATAATTCAAGGTAATTGGCACTGGCTGGCCCCCTATTGTGGATCGATTCTAGTTGAATCTAGCACGTCTCTAATGATCCACTCAGAGCCAAGTTCGCTGGCGTTTTGGCCAAGAATGTAATCAAATAGAGGCTAAGGTTAGTTATTTGTTGGCACCTAACTTCCCTCCGGTTAGCAGCCAAATGATTATTATGCACGACCAGTTAAAGATCTAGACGGGTTAAGAGCGAATTTCATCAAAAACAAGTAGAAGAACGTTGCAGTCGAGCGTAACCGACTGCGTCACACTCTTTAACTGTCACAATTTATTTTTATATATTTTTTTATCTTTTCAACTTGAAGAAATTTTGACCCATCCTTAATGGAGAATATCATATAAGCTATATAAACTTAATCTTGTATACCCACAAGTATAGCCTATAATATATTTAAAATTCTGAGCCTTTAACTCTAAAAAAAAGAGACTACAATCTATTCAATAACCAATACACCCATTTCCCTTCTATGAACGAGTGAAAAAACAAAAACAGCTAACAGCTAAAAAAAAAAGGTCTTGAAGAGCGGTTTCAATCCATCAAAGCAAGTTTTTTCACTCATAATCGGTAAAAGAAAATGCATATTTAATGACTAAGAAATCGTGAACGGAATTATTTAGAAAAAAGTGTTCCAATTTTCTGTAGATTGTTAGTAAATATCTGCATAGTTCTAACGGTATCTCCAGACCCATAGATAAAAACTTTAATATTGAATTTTAACTCAAGATATGTTAGAAAACTTAAGATTTCAATTTTCACTAGATGTTTAGTCAATATCTGCATAGTGCTATCGTTGTCTTTCTATCGTATATATCAATATAGATACAACAGATCCTTAGTTAAAAACTTATATATATATAATAACTAACTTAAGATATATTATTATAAATCTATAGATTCCACCCATAAGTTTCTTTTTCTCAATTCCTTATCCACTAAATCCATAAGTTGGAATATTTGCGGTTGGTCCAATAAAACAAAGTGTGAATTTCTTATTCTATTACTAACCTGCAGCGCATGCCAAAAGGCTGAGCACACAAAACAGAATGATTTTGGCCATAATTAAAGATAACTGTCAAGGATCTTGGATGCACAGGCAATTTATATAACGAACGCGTTGATGCTGATGAGATCGATGAGTGGAACCGTTGGCACTTTTCGTCGCGTTCACTGTAAGCCTTCGACTGAACTGAATGATATCCAGGCTATATCACGCAACCGCGAACCGTCCAAAGAATCGAAGAAGAAACTCGCTGTCGCTGTCGCTGTCGTTGCCGCTGCCGCTGCTGCTGCTGCTGTCAGTGCTACTTCTGCTGCTGCTGCTGGTTGATTCCAGAACGCCAACACTTCCAATTCCAGTTTCCAGTGACGATGTGAACTTCCTATTCCAATGCGCGCAGCACGATACGAATTGAGACGATGGACGATGGACGATGGACGATGGACGATGGCGATGACTCGCACCTAGCACACACACACGCTCAACAAAGAGACACGCACACACACACACACAAGCGTATAAAATCCTTGCACTTAATGAACACACAAATAGAACTTGAGGACTTTTGGCTGCTGCTGCTTCTGCTTCTGCTGCTGTTAGCCCTGTTCGAATCGGTTGTTACTTGGCCAAGTACACAATGGTAAATGTCGTGAAGAGGGCCAGATTGTTAGCTTAAAAAGGAAATTGGCGGACAGGCCCAAAGGCCGGCTCATATGTGTGTATACATAAACGTATGCATGGGTCTCTACACACACACACGCGCACACACGCGCACACCTGAATGTGCATGTATGTGTGCGTGAGCATGAATGAATGCGCCAACGAAAGCAGCAAGCCAAAGAACACAAACACAAATACGAATCTATGTATATATGTGCATGTGTGTGCATGTATGTAAGCAGCAGAAAAGAAAAGATAAGAACCAAGCCGAAACCAAAACCGAAACCGAACCCGAACCCAAATCCATGCCCGAACCCGTGCCCATTCCCAAAAGCCGAACACGGCTATTTGCGCATTCGTGTGCAATGTGTGTGTGTGTGTGTGTGTGTGTGGCTGAGTTCCTGTTCGTGTGCGTGCTTGCGATCGTGCGGCACTGCGACTTGATGACTTCTTGCTCTTGGTCTTGAAATTGACTGGCAGACAAAGAGCGCAATAAAGCCGCGACGGTGGCGTCGCTGCAAAGGTACAGACAAGCGGGCCAAAACCGAAATACCAACCACACACACACACACACACACACACACACACATACACACACAAACAAACACACACATGCAAACGTGCCTGAGTTGCACGCCGCTGCCATCATTCCAATGGGAGTCGAAGTCCGCTGTTCATTGTTAGTTTTATTCTTTCTCCCACAACGCGGCTTTGGTTTTAGGTTCTGCTGGTCCCACTTCTTACCTGGCTTGTGTCAGGGCTTCGTTCCGCGTTCCCTGCCCCGACACACCGATACCCGTTCCATCGTTCCACCGTTCCCCCGTTCCCCCGTTCCAGCCCGTTCCGCCGCCTGTGGCCCATCCAGCGCCCAGCCCTGCGCGTTGGTTCCATTAATTTGGTACGCTATCGCAGTTAGCGCTGACGTCGACGTCAACGTCAACGTCAACGTCGACGTTTCGACTGGTTTGTGGTTTCGGTTTTACGATCCCTGCCTGGAAGCGTGAAATGTAATAATGATCTTCTCTTTTGCATTTTGACAATAATTCTGCGGGTGCTCCCATCAAAAAAAATAAATAAAAATAAGAACCATCAAGTCAAAAGCCAGCCAAAAGCCCCGCAATATGAAATGGTAATGTGCGCTAAACATTTATGCGCATGTAAGTATGTAAATATGTAAATACGTTTATATCGCAAAGAAGCCAATCCTGGGTATCTATACTCTTAGTTGGCTTTAAGGTTAAGCTACTACAACTTCTTGGATTAAGGTTTGAGACTTTTGGCCCTTAAGTTCTGAAAGAAGCTTCTGACGACTTTTCAAAACTCTTTTTAGCTATTAAGATCTCGTTTTATTTAACTGACAAAATTATCAATCAAATATAAATATTTATATATTTTTAATATTGTATATATACATACATATGTACTCAAAATAAATTAAATTTGTATAAACCGAAAAAAATATGAAAATTCTAAACAATTCAACTCTCAAAAATTGTTAAAGAAAAAGAAATATTTAATTTTTGAAAATAATTTGAATTAGTGAAAAGCAAAAATACAATTTTAAAAATCAGAATCTTTAATCGATGCTAATGAAGCTAATTATGTTAATGGAAAGGTAAGTTTTTTTTATCAAACCATGTGATATTATTATAGGCAGCTAAAAACATGAAATTCAGGGAATATCCTGACATAAATAAGAATTATTGTTTAATAATTATAAATGCCTTAAGAGAGAAACCCGGCAATTTGATCAAATTAATTGCAGCTCGATCTGTGCTGCAGCTATTTGTGGCATCTGCCACAGCGTCTCTTTTGGTGCAGCGGCGTAATCGATGGCTAATCCAATTCGACACATGGATGGTTAAATAGGTGGATACAGGTGGGTGTGGGGTATAATTATATACGAGTCGCAGTACGAGTAAATATAATAATGGCCGGGTGATTAAGAGTCATGGGAAATGGAATGCGTTCATTTTCCCAGTTGGCCCCGCGGTTGAAGCCGCTTCCTGCGAACATTGGCATTGGCATTGGCATTGGCAATGGCAATGGGACTGGGACTGGGACTGGCCACTAAGTAGGGCCGAACCTGTGCCTCAGCTCAAAACTAGGCGGTTGTTGACTGCTGCAGCGGCAGCAAAAACTGAGGCTCTGGCTGAGGCTAAGATTGAGGCTAAGAGTGGGGCCAAGACTGAGACTGAGACTGAGACTGGGACTGAGACTGGGGTTAAGGTTGGGGCTGTGCGTGCGTATTGCAATCAAAATTCTATCGAGCAACGCACCGAGTTTTTGGGCCGCCCTACGTGTAACGTTTATTGTCGTTGTTGCTGTTATTGTTCTTGTTATAGTGGTTGTTGTTGTTGTCGATGCTGATTTTGCCGCCGGGCCGACGCCGACGCCAACGCCAACGCTGACGTTGACGCCGCTGTCGACGCATTCAGTTTAATGTGACCGCCGCGTCGAGTCGCGTCGCTATCTGGATTTAGTGCTGCCCAAAGGGGTGGGGGAGTGGTGGGTGGGGGGTTCGTGTGTGTGTGTGGTGTGGGGCTTGGAGTTTGGCGTCTAAAGGCAGCTATTTGGATGGCCTTCGTCTTAACAGCATTCATCCATATCCATCCATACATGTTGCTGGCTTCTTTTACTGCTGCTGCTGCTGTTGCTGTTGCTGCTGGCCATGGTTGCCACTTGCAATTAAAGTACTGTACCTAATTTTTTACTGACATGTACCAATGCATAGAAGAGTGTACTGCACTTAAAAGCTGATAACCATTTTCTACAAATTTTGTTTAAAACATTTTAATTTATTGCAATGTACCAAAATGTACAGAACTATTTTTATTGTACCAATTATAGCAGATATGGCAACTGTTGGGCTGTTGCTGCTTCTGGGAGCATGCAATAAATTAACTGTACCTAGCTTCTTCATTGCTTAAAAAAGCTTACCTAACTTTATACTTAAATTAATTTGCACATTTTTTAAATTTATTATTAATCTGTTAGCAGTGTACCAAAATGTACCAAGCTATTGGTACAATTGTACCAGATGTGGCAACCATGACCGCTGCTGCTGCTGCTGCTGCTGCTGCTGCTGCTGCTGCGTCTAGTTGATCTTCTGATCTTCACCATTTGTGTGCTTACTTTGTTGGTTCTTCTTCTTCTTCTTCCTCTACTGCTTCGTCTTCATTGCATGCTGCGCTTCTTCCTCCACAAGTTGTTGTTGTTGTTGTTGTTGTTTCCCTTTTCTCTGGTTTATTTCATTGCTAGTTTTCGCAGTGACTTGTTCCGGGGCAGAGGCGCTGCTCTGCTCTGCTCTGCTCTGCTCTGCTCTGCGGCTGTTGGTCTAAAAATAAACTTGGCCCAAGATTGAGGAATTTAATTCGCCTTTTGGTAGAAAATCCTCGACTTTGCAAACGGACTTTGGCAACACGCAGACGAGCAATGCTTCCACTTCGGTTTATTTTTGTTTCTACCTATGCGCGCGCACACACACACACACACACACAGACACAGACTCAACACAAGTGTAAATAAATATTTGAATCTGTATCTCAGGTGCGTGCATTGCTCCTGTATCCAGAAACTCACCATCCAATCCAATCCAATCCAATCCACTTTAGCGTCAACTTCAGCTATGACGATGATGACGATTATGATGATGATAATGATGATGATGACATGGTCATGGTATGTTGCCTATTGGAGGCCAACAAACTAATATGCAGGTAGATTTTCCGCTTGATATCAAAGGATTAACAGCACTCAACAATGACATTCAGATGGATGATATAAGTCCGATTGCCATTTGCTTGATTCCAAATCAAACGCCGCGACTTTGGGAAGTTACCTTTGCTAGAACCTTTTAGCCAGATCCGCCGCCTTTGTCCTTGAAGGTTACGAAGGTCATCAGCATTTGCATCTCGGCCTGCATTAAGCACGTGTCGTGAGGGCCAAGCCCAGAAGATCACATGAAAAAAATAAAAAACGAAAACAAAAATAAAACCGGAGTTCGTACCCTCCGGACGATTCATACATAAATTCATGTGCGAACTTCCATCGGATTTTCCAATAAGTTATTAAAATATGCGAAATCGCGGCCAGCATTTCCAATAAATGCTAAGCATAACAAACGAATTATAAAACTCGTACCAAATTGCAACAAAACAGAGTTGCTACGAACTCTAGATACCCTTTGCTGACTTGAATTGGAAATTCAACTAAGTTCATCAGTCGAAATCTGTTTTCAAATATTCAACAAATTTTAAAAGTAACTCTTTACATTGTTTTTATACCCATCGAAAACCAACCTATGAATAGGGTATAATGTAATTTCATTTGTACTGTAAGAAACATGATCATAGTTTACATCAGCATAAGTTATCCAATATTCAATCCCATTCAGTTCAGCTCTCCAGTTTCAGTCAATCAGTAAATTAGGACAAACTGTTCGATATATCTATCCCTAAATGCATGTATAATGTGCTCTGAAATGCATCCATTCATGCGTGACAAGAATCGTGACAAAGCTTGTCATATGCTTAAGCTAGGGTATAATATTTGCGAGATCTCAATTCCTAATGGGGTCTAGAGATCGGGCCAGCTTTTGGGCTTAGCCATAACCATATCAACGGTAAATAATTTCAATCACAGAGTCAGCCAAAAGGCAAATGAGCATTTGGCATGCCCGATCCCGGATGCCCGAACCCGGATTCCCGATTCCCGATTCTCGATTCTCGATTCTCTCGGTGGATGATGTTTTGGCCTAATGGCTGTGGAAGAGTTCGCCTGGCAATCAACCGAATGAGGACGAGGCAAATTTGGCCCATGTCCACAAAAGAGCAACAACAACAACAACAACAACAAGAGGAAGAAGCAGAATAAGAAGAAGAAGAAGAAGAAGAAGAAGAAGAGTAGAGCTTTGAGCTCCTCTTTGTGTGATTCACGTCATTTCGAATTCGATGTCAAAAGGTGAAGCCAATTCAGCTTTTCTAGCGAACTGCGGCACAAAAATCACGACCAACTGAATAACAAAAAGCCATGAAAAATAACAACACGAAAATCGCCGTTGACTTCAGATTATTCTCAACTAATTTGTTGCTCTAACTGTTATTCAACATATTCGGAATCCAACTGCTTGGATCCTTAACGCTGGCACATGATCTTTCACGTGCCCCAAGCCCGGTACCCAATTTAGTGTTATAGAGCACATTGTTCATGTCACTAATACGGCTATTAAAGAACAAAGTGTGGCCAGAGTACGAAATCACAATCGAAACAAAGACGGAAGTTGTCTTTTATAAGCACGTTTACCGTTTAAATGAGGGGCAAAAGCAGTTGAGAAGATTATACTTATAGGTACGAGGCAAGTGTTGCCCTAACAGATGGCCCAGCTATCTGTTTACTCCGGCCAGGGTCATTACCAACACACACACACACTTCCACACACAGCCACACACAGAAACACGCACACACGTTTATTTAGTGGCGAGTCTATTTGCGAAATTGAAATGCCACTGCCAACGTCTCGGCCTTTAAGCAGGCATTCAATGTGAATGTGAATGTGAATGTGAACTAAAATGCGGGTGTGGGTGAGTTCAAGAACCTCCTTTATATACACTGCATATAACTCAACTGGGTATATTGTTTCAGTGCATGTGTATGTAACAATCCGACGTATAAATATTCTCGATCAGCACAAATATCTACCCTTTCTTTTGTAGTTCTGTGTGTATTAATGGGTCGATCTCAAAAACTGAAATTTTGTATGTATATGTAAGCTACTGTAACACCCTCTCATAGAGTTTGTCTTAAATAATTGAAGACTTTAGTCATTTAAAAAAAAATATATTAATATTGTCTAGAATTGAGCTAAAATTATGATAAGTGCAGAACGTTTGCTGGCTTAGGGTATCCTGCAGTCTGTTACAGCCCACTTAAGCTTTGCTATTTGTTAGCCATGACTAACTGAATGAGTGAACGACTGAATGACGGATAGCTGAAAACTAAAGTGCCGTGCAAAATGCCCGATTCTGCACTTGACCGACGCCCAGCAGAAGAGTCCAGAGACAAGAGACAAGAGACGAGAGAACCCAAAAACCGAGAATCCGAAACGCAGCTGACATCAAGTGCCGAGACAGAGCTTAAGTATGAACTGCTCGCCATATAATTACATACGAGTACGAGGGCCTTAAGGCCAGGCCTAAAGCCGTAGGCCAGGCCAACTGGCAACTGGCAACTGGCAACAACGATTGTGTCGCCTACGACCAACTCATTTGCTGTCTTTACCTCTGGCTTCAAGTGCTCATGTATGTGTGGTTCTCACGACATCAGCAGCAGCAGCAGTAAGGATGAGGATGAGGATGAGGATGAGGCGGAGGATTAGGCTGAGGGCCTGGGCTTAAGCTCAACGAGCACACGCGAATGCACACGTGAGCAACTCAACACAGAGTCCGAGCTCTTAACGTTCATTAAAATGTGCAATAGTTAAGACTCAAATCTCATCTGAATCTAATTTAATATTTATTCTAATAATCTGATAATCGGACTTGTTAAGTGATGAGACAGAGACTAGAGACTAGAGACTAGAGACTAGAGACTAGAGACTAGAGACTAGAGACTAGAGACTAGAGACTAGAGACTAGAGACTAGAGACTAGAGACTAGAGACTAGAGACTAGAGACTAGAGACTAGAGACTAGAGACTAGAGACTAGAGACTAGAGACTAGAGACTAGAGACTAGAGACTAGAGACTAGAGACTAGAGACTAGAGACTAGAGACTAGAGACTAGAGACTAGAGACTAGAGACTAGAGACTAGAGACTAGAGACTAGAGACTAGAGACTAGAGACTAGAGACTAGAGACTAGAGACTAGAGACTAGAGACTAGAGACTAGAGACTAGAGACTAGAGACTAGAGACTAGAGACTAGAGACTAGAGACTAGAGACTAGAGACTAGAGACTAGAGACTAGAGACTAGAGACTAAGTAGAGCATGTTTATTGGTGCGTGTCAGCTTTAAAGAGAGAGAGAGAGAGAGAGAGAGAGGAGTCAAGGGGAGAGCAACACTTCTTTACCCAAGGGCGTCGTATAATAGTGGAGGGTCAATGCACAAGCTGGAGGTGCGACGACCCGAGACTAAGTAATTAACAAAAACAACATCAAGAAATTGAGCTGACGAAACTTCGGACATTAGATCGCTAATGACCTACCGCTCGGACAGAGTTGGTCGTATTACACAGACTTACTTAGGTCCAGCTTCTGGTATTGCTGTCAATTAATGACCGCGATTAACCGTCTCACCGTCTCACCGTATCTTGCAGTTCATTTTTTACTCTACTTAACGCCAAGTAAGAACGTTCTGGTCTTAAGTTTTGGATACAATGCCTACAGAGATGCAAGAATCATCTATCACCAGTTAAAAAGTTTTAATAGCAAGAGATTTCTTATATATTATAAGAAACAATATTATTTATTTATTATAGGTATACAAAAAAATATATATAATGACTAGGAAATATATATTTTGAGATTGAATTATGGAGCCTGAATTGTGTTTTCTCTCTATAATAGCTATGCGACCCTCAAGACTGGGATAAACCACTTTGTGGTCGTGACAGTACTTGTCCAATATTTCCCTATCAATTAGCTTCATTTCCGTTATTTGCGGCTCTATTGGATCCTTCAAATGCTTGTGACCATCGCCTCCATTGGCTAGAAAACTGGGCATTATGACCGCATAGCGTTTGTCCCTCTCCAATGGCTGATATTCCGGTATTGAACAATCGGCACAGAGCACATTTATGGATGTTATTCGCTTTCCCTTGGGTCGATTGTAATTGATGACCATACGAATTCCAGATACTTGAAGGAAACCTCCCGGCGACTTTGTGTGGCGCAGTGAGGCGGAATATTCCAAAGCCTTGTCAAGATCGTGCCCCAAAATGTGACTAACTACGATGGTATTACCGAAAGGTAAAATATTGGCCAAGTCCAATGCGGTTATTATGCCTTCCATTCCCGGATTAATAGACGATCGAATACCTATCATCGGGCCTTCTTTAATTGTGTCTTAAATATATCTTTTTGTCACATACCTCCACCATTCATGACAGCTATCGCCGCATCCGTCCAATACAATCCGCCTTGACCCTCAATTACACGGCCGTAGACGAAAGAATCAGCAATAAGGTTTCCAATATTACATTCGAAATGAGAACAGAGCTCACGATCCCCATTTAGCATTACTTTTGTATTACCGATAACCTCTTTTTCCAATTTATCTATTACAACGCGCTTTCTGTCTAGAAGGGTCCTAAGCGTAATTTCCTTTTCTATTGAATCATCTAATAGAATGGGTGAGCCAACGTATTTGATCATGTGACCTCCATTATCGAACTGATTGATTCATATTTTTACTATTCTCTTCAATTGATCGATCAGAGATTATTCCAAAACTTACCTCAACATCCAGTTTTCCCAGATATTTGGTATACGCATAAGCCTGAAGGACGGGCACTTGGCGACCATTCGATCTGGTTACCACGGTCGGATAATTGCCATCTGGTAAGTCCTTACCTGGAGGAGAACCTGTATAAAGAAACGTATGTGAATGTCCTCCGACTACAATGTCAACATCTTTGCAATTCTTGGCGATATCCTGATCCATATTGTAGCCGGAGTGTCCAAGTGCAATGATAATCTTGACTCCCTTCTCGGTTAGTTTTTGAGCTTCGGCACTGATGAAATATTATTTATATATATCCTATATTTAACCATATATGTAAGACATACTTTATATCGGGTATTTCATTATGGATCTCAACATTTATTTCTTCCACGAGCTTTCTTGTTAAGGGTGTTAGATAACCCACAATCCCGATTTTCTTTTCGAACTTCGTTATTATGATTGATTTAACCAAATTAGTCATATTTTGTAATGCGGGATTTTTCCTTAGATTTATGTTGCTGCAGACAACGGGAAACTTGATCCTTTTCAGAAACGGTACCAATCCATCGATGTTGTCGTCAAACTCGTGATTGCCCAGAGACTAAGACATAGAGTTTCGTAAATCTAACATAGCTACAAACAGAATCCATAGAACCTACCATAGCATCTGGATTAAGCATATTCATTATATCGGCGGCCAGTTCGGCCTTGAACAATGTGTACCAGGGCGTACCTTGAAACGTATTCCCTGCATTCAAGAAAAGCGTTGGGCCCTTGGCTCGAGCCTTAGCTACTCTAAAAATGGGACGAAATATAGGGTTATTATATGGAACATGTTATTTATAGAGTATACAAGAATATATATTTCAAATTTCAAATCTCCAACTTTCGTAGTACTCGAGACGGACGCATTCATATAGACGGATGGAAAGTCGAAAAACGGAATATCTGCCTGGTCTACAGGGTATCTTAGAGACTTACGCGGTGGCCACTCTCGCAATTCCTCCGTAACAAAGGCCCCTCGCATCGTCGCCTTTGGGACAGGTTTCACTGCTGTCTGTTATGGGATCATATCTGGCTCGTATATCGTTGTTGTGCACGATGGAGAACTTAAAGCCCCGATCTTGTTTAACAACCAATAGCAAAATTAACAGGAGGCAGCGCAGCTTTATACCAAGTTCCATTTGAATGCCTTCCGTAACTGAAACTTATTTGTACATGATTAAAGTTGATAAGTAAAGTACGGAGGAATAAATTCGTGCTATAAACAAATATTTATATTTATATGAATACTATTTATTTAAGAATTTTGTGTTGATGTAGAAATTCAGTTTACTAAATTGTATTCAATAGAAAATATTTCTCTTGAGAGAAAGATCTGTCTAATGATCTATGACTTAGATTTATTAGAATACCAATTCCTCCATTTAAATTAAAGCTTGTTGCCTTAGTCTTACATTTTGATACTATATTTGCAGAGGAAGAAACGCAACCATCAAGTTTTTAAAAAATGTCTGTATTTTCTACAAAATATTTGATTCAAATGAGGAATGAGTTCTAAAGAATGGGTAAATGCTTAACCTTTGAACACGATGCGACCTTCAATTTCCGGATAGACAGAGTCGCGGTATTTAAAGAACTGACGAACAGCTCCAACGATTGCTTTTTCCATACGAATTTTCACAGGATTCGTTTTTTCAACCAAATCATAGCTCAAACCTCCGTCGAGAATAAACTGGGGCACAATCACATTGTAGTAGGACGAATCCTTCAGATCTTTGTAGGATGGAACCATGCAATTGGAATGTTCGAGAGCATTTCTTAACGTTCTGCCACTTATCCGAGTTGTATGGAGATGACTGTCAAAGGGAAGAACAGTCAAGAGATCTTTTTGATTATATATATAAGAGGTGTTACTTTCTGAAGGGTAAACGTTCTTATTTGCCACTTTGATGCAAGGCAATAGGCGGATCGGTCCAGTACATCCCTCCCTGATCCTCCATCACTCTACTGAATACCATTGCATCGGTTACCAGATTTCCCAAGTTTCACTTGAGAGAACGACATGAATTTTTCCTTCCATCCAGATACACCTTGCCATGACCTACAAGGCGTAGGGCTTTACAACGGGCACCTTCTTTCCACTTTTCTGGGTGATTATTCTGGGATAGGGCCCATCTATATCTATATCTTTGCGAACCATGAAAATACGGGGTTTCCTCCGTTTTTGGTATCTGACCGATATTTATGAATCCTAAATGCCATAATGTAGGTATAATATATGATAATACATATAATATAATCATTCTTACTACACTCACACATTTGCGATCCTCGAAAATCCGCCGTAACAATTGCCCCTTTCAGCATCCTCCGGCGGACAGTTTTCACTATTTACCTTCGTCAGCTCGAACCTCGCGTGGATACCACGGGATTCACTTGGGATATGGGATTTCCTGTTACCCTATGGCCCAAAAACAAGAGGAATGCCAAGCATATCCGTAGCCGAAACATTTGGCCAGAGCTTAATCCTATCTTGACTGAAAGATACACACAAAACTTGCAAATTTCGATCGATAGGTATTACGGAAATCGAATTTTTTCAGTTGTATTTACTTGAACTTTAGAAAACGAACTGTATGAATGAAACTTCCACCTTCGAGCGTTATAACCGAGTCGTGCGACGTCTACGGATCCACTGCCACGGTTGTCACATTTGATGTGGGTCGACAAATGTTATCATAACGGTGACCGTTACGGTTAAGGCCCCTCTTTATCAATATGCATACCAATGTCGCCGACCTAAGGCAAGTGATTATTTTTATAGATGCTGCATGCAGTTGCCTTATACGTCGTTTTGGGTGTGAGCGACTAGAAGATATCCTATGTAACGTACTCAGTTTATGTTGCAAGCATTTAGAGCTTCTGTTACGCAGTGCAAAGTGTGTGTTCGTATCGGGTATGATCGACTAATAGATACCCTATATCTTTAACTCGCTTTTACAAAATATCATATAGAGTGTATTTAAAACATAAAAGTTATGGCGCAATTAGTAATGAGCACTTTTTGGGACTCATATTAACTGTTTTAACTAAATAAACAAGATCAATGTGAATACACACATTAATACATACATTTGAACCCATGACCCCTCGAGTATGTTCTTAAAAAAATCATTATACCCTTAAGTGTCCACTTTCAATGAGTATACACAAAACGATTGCATTAAAAATCGCGGAAGTATTTCATATAAATAAAAAATTAAAATTATATTTATAATTATTATTTGCTTGCATTTTTGCTGCATCCGTTCGCAACGAGAGAGAGAAAAGAGAAAGTATAAAAGCGAATCACTTCGGAATGCAGAATCATTGCAACGAAAGCATCCAAAACCTGAGAGTTTCCCCGATTAAGGATCTCAACGAAAATATCCCCACCAATATGAAAGTAATCCTGGTTCTTGTTGCGATCCTCGCCTTTGCTTCGGCTCGTCCTCAGATCGAACGAGGATCCATTTACGCACCCAGTGGAGTAAGTAATATCACAGAGTATCCTTTGATTACAGTTAATCATGGCTTATTTCTTATTTATAGATGTTCGCTATGACCAACAATCAGGCAGCTCCACCCATAGACCTGACTAAGCCCATAATTTTGCTCCCAATTGCAACTCCCATTAGAGAAGAACCGGAAGAGTCGTAGCGTACACCTCAAGAAAATTAATTACCGTCATTGTGTTAACTAATTATTAAAATTATCAATAAGAATATAAATTATAATAATATTTATAAATTATTACATATTTTGGCTTTTTACTAAGGAATCTGGGGCTTGATTCCCAGCCTATTGCTTGAATGGTTGTTGGTTGTTGCTACCTTAAATACCGTTGGTATGATATCTAATAATATTGAATTATACAAAAAAAAAATAAATAAATAAGTATACAAAATAATTTAATATTGTTCAAGTATTATTTCATCTACTGAATTATGATAATTATGAATTAATAGTAAATCGATTATACAAATTGATTACTTTTCAACATTTAATACTATTTTACCAGAGAATAACCGTTTAAAAAGAATATTTACTTTAAGGCAGTAACTGCCTATGCATTTGGAATATAGACTCTTATATTCCAAGATACAAACAGTATATAATTAGAAACAATGAGTATATTTTACTTTTGTCAAGCAAAAGTTACTAGATTTCGCAATGAAATTTCGTTTGCTGAAATCACATTTAAATATCTATAGTTCTATATAATACCCTAAGATTGTAACCTGTAATATTTTACGTCATTACTAGAGTAGATGATTCAATGAGATCTAAATGTGCTATATAGACTTCGAATTCGAATTAAGAAATAAGTACAATAGTTAGAATAGTAAATATAATGCAGATAATATAATCAAAAGATATTATATTTATAAATTTAGATAGATATTAAGGTATGCTTAATATTTTTGAGGATATCCATATGAATTTGGATATATTATATAAATAATAAGTAAGTAATTAAAATCAAAAATATTTTGCTAAAAATTTTAAAGTATTAACTAATGGAAAATTAATGGTTTTGCTTATTTTTTTTTTATCTGTAAAATACAATAGGTATAGCCTACTTAGCGACAAATTGTTAAACAAGTGATTCTTTGCACACGTTCAAAATTGACAATTAGATGTTAATAATAATATAATAACATACAAGAAAATTGAATTATAAATCACATGATTCACACAACGGAAGTTCAAAATTTAGTACTTCATAATTTTAAAATTTTATAACAAAAATAAACTTTTGCTTGCAAAATGCATTTTTTGTTTTGCATGCGAGAGAAAAAAGAGAAAGTATAAAAGCAAAACCCTTCGAAATGCAGAATCAGTGCATCAACAGCATCCAAAACCTCAGAACTTCCCCGATTAAGGATCTCAAGGAAAATATCCCCACCAATATGAAAGTAATCCTGGTTCTTGTTGCGATCCTCGCCTTTGCTTCGGCTCGTCCTCAGATCGAACGAGGATCCATTTACGCACCCAGTGGAGTAAGTAATATCACAGAGTATCCTTTGATTACAGTTAATCATGGCTTATTTTTTATTTATAGATGTTCGCTATGACCAACAATCAGGCAGCTCCACCCATAGACCTGACTAGACCCATAATTCTGCTCCCAATCGCAACTCCCATTAGAGAAGAGCCTCAGGAACCAGCATTAACAGCAAATCGTTTGATTGGTTAGATTTATAAATAATACATAGTATTACAATAAGTATTTCACAGTAATTATATATGATATATTCATCAGACTAAATGACTGATATAATAAAAAAGTATATTAAGAAAACACAACGGTTTTTTATTGCAGATTAAAAATACAAATTATATTTCTCTTAAAAATAAATTAAGTAAAGGAATGGATGGAAATATTACAGAATGTATTATGCATTACGTAATTAAATTGAATATCTTAAGGTATATAGAGCATAACCGGGTTTTTTTTTTGTTCGGAATAAAAACCGAAAACCTGATGAATAAGCAAAATATTTTAAAATATGCTAAATCCAATTAACATTTAAGGTGAAGACCTAAATAAAATAAATATTCACACGCGGGCAAACATGTTTCATGATATATGTATATATATTATTATGTACATATATATATGTGTGATCTATAATCAATTAACGAATGTTTGAGCTTTAAATATCGAATGATTTAAATTTAAGCAGATTTTATAAACAAATTATAGAAGTTAATAACCATACCCTATACCCATTTAACATTTATGAAAAGGGGGTATTATTGCTTTATATATTGTATTTTTTAAGAAATCTTAAATTAATTTTTTAACAAAAAACTAATTTATATGTAGATTTGTTTTATTTGGAAAAAAAGATTATTAGATCGATTCCAATAATTCACATTGTATCCCCTTCTGGGAAATGAATGAAACTCATATAAAATAATAATTGAATTCCACATTTATGCATGAAAATTAAAGAAACATATAATTAAGAACTAACTTCAAAGTTATTTAATAACACATTTGTTCTCAAAGTGTGGGAAGAAAAATCACAGAAGCAGAAAATGCGCAGTTAAAAGCGTGTGTGTGAGGGAGTGTGTGTGCGTGTATTTGTGAGTGTGTGAAATTATAAGTAAAAATTAGCTTAAATGGGTGATACACCAGCTCGGTAAGAGTTTGAGTATCTTCCAGTCAATTCTACCCGACTAGAGCTCCCTATCTATCATCTACATGAAATTTAGGGTATTCGCTAGTTGAGCACATCCGACTGAAGTACTCTTAATTAATCTTACACCAGCAAGAGGCGGAAACTAGTCGAGCATAAACAACTAGAGCACATGCAAAATAATATTTAACAAAGATCCACTAATTTCCCGAAGTTTCCTATAAAAGAATAATAATTGAATAAATTTAAATACAGTTTTTTGAAGATTTGCCGTTATAACTTAAGCTGCAAAACGGGAGTCCCCCATTAAATGATATATTAATCCAATCCCAATTGAAAAATGGGTCTAAAATTCTCGTATATCTAATTTGTTTACTCTTGAAAAAGAAAAACAAGTTACTGCCGCTTACTTCGCAGAAATACATAAAATGGAAGATCTCAATAGATATATATACATATATTTACATACATATATACTACTGATATATATATGTGTGTACAACAGATGGCGCTAATTAGTGACTATAAATCCCAAAACCAGTCGAAGATTTCATCGGATGCACGTAGACAGGTCGAAAATGGATAAACATCCAGTTTTGTATTTGTGACTTACATATGCATATGCATATATATATATATATATATATATATCTCGAGACGATCGAGACGATCTCCGCGACTTGGCCATAAAGTTTGTATTAAACATTTCTAATTTAATTTGCATGATCGGTGATCGAGGCTTTATAAGCGAGGCGTCTAACATTTGTGGCTTGCATTGTTATTGACAGATCAGACCAGATAGGTAACTCCCTAGAGCTAATACCAGAGAATAGTATATAATATATATATAACAAAATAATTCTCAAAAGTGAAAATAATTGTGCTGTGCTTAAAAAAATCGGAATATACTACAATAAGTGAATTTTATGTACTTCATATAATTAGTTAGAATTAGCTAGAAATCTGACTGATGTTATTCAATTAATTGCCTAACATATGGAATTATTTAGTAATAAATCATCTAAAAACTGTTTTTGTATTTAATCGCCTTGATCTTAGTACAAGGTTTTCTGGTTCTAATCGCCGGTCAAGACAAAATAATAAAAAAAAAAAAAAAATATATATATATATATATATATATATATATATATATATATATATATATATGTGAACCATCAATGTGTGGAGACTTACGGTTAATTAGTTTCGTTCATAAATAAAAACCAAGTGCCATTCAATTAACTTGCATTCAAGTTTTTTAAAAATAATTATAATAAATTTTCAAATGACTTCTGTCTTGAATTTCCGATTGCAATGCTATACAAGTATAATATAATAATGAAGTAACACTTGAGTACTTAAGATCAATCACATATTGATAATATATATGAATATCAAATAAAAAAAAAAATAAAGTATACGAGATTAAGAATCGGACTCGGGCTTAATTTAGGGTTTGATAATAAATTCTAGTTCGAACCGGTTCAATTTTAAACCGGTTAACAATCTTATATAGCAATTTATGATCCTCATATGTATTTATTTTTTCTTAACAGTTAATAATGAGACCAATTATTGTGCTGCCTCTTTTTGTGGCACTTGCCACGGCTCAATTTGGAGGATTTGGCGGAAATTTTGGCGGAAATTTGGCCGGAAATATTGGTTCGAACTTGGGTAATGCTGCAAATAGATTGCAGCAAGGTGTGTCGAGCATTGCAGGTCGATTGCCTTCACCTCCTTTGCTGACGAATGTCCAAAATTTTGGTGACTTTTTGGTAGGTCCACACTGACTTATATAAAGCTCTATATTTTCTATGTGCTATACGTAATTCCCATTCTCAGGCACAATCGGGCAAGACGTATGCCTCCGCAGCCGATCGTCAGCTGCGCGAGGGTCTCTTCCAGGGTCGCAAGAGTTTGGTTGATGCCAAAAACGCGGCCTTTGCAAGCGGAGCTTCGACCTACGAATTGGCGGTGAACGCATTTGCGGATCTGACGAGCGGCGAGTTCCTCAAGCAGCTCACGGGATTGAAGAAGTCATCATCGGGCGAGTAAGTGAACGTCAATGTAGAACAAGTGACATGGGTAGGGAAGGGTGTGCAGGACCAGCAGATACCCTGCAGTTTGTGCAATACTGATAGGTTATACAGAAGCATTCTCCCTTATGGAATATGGGTTTATAAATGACTGTGTTGCTTATTGTCCGATCTCCATAAAATACATAGCATCTTCTTATGGATGTTATAGTGGAACCTACATCTAAAGTTTGAGATCTCTAGCTCCTCCAGTTTTCGAGTTGAGCCCCGTCATCATGCCGAGATGGTTGACTTTACTACCAATCAAGAATATATGTATATTATATACCATTCCTATCTGTCACATACTTCTGCACAAAAACAATATACCCTCTAAACCCATTTGCCATCCGCCTAGGGTATAAAAACTAATTATGTGTCTATCTGCGGTGTCGCTTCTTTTGGCTTGCAGGCAGAAGGCAAGGGCGAACCGCCTGGCACCCAAGCTGGCAACGAATGTCCAACTGCCCGATTCCTTTGATTGGCGTGAGAAGGGCGGAGTTACGCCTGTTAAATTCCAGGGTGAGTGCGGATCATGCTGGTCGTTTGCCGCGACGGGCGCTATCGAGGGTCATGTGTTCCGCAAAACGGGCAAATTGCCAAATCTCTCGGAGCAGAATCTGGTCGATTGTGGCCCTGTTAATCTGGGTCTGGCTGGCTGTGACGGTGGCTTCCAGGAGTATGCCTTCAATTTCATTACGGAGCAGGACGGCATTGCTGTTGGCGACAAGTATCCCTACGTGGACAAGAAGGACTCGTGCAAGTATTCGAAGGGATTGTCTGGCGCCCAAATCACCGGATTTGCTGCCATTCCGCCAAAGGATGAAAAGGCCATGAAAACCGTAATCGCCACTCAGGGTCCGTTGGCCTGTTCCGTGAACGGACTGGAAAGCTTGCTTCTGTACAAGCGCGGAATTTACGCGGATGAGGAGTGCAACAAGGGCGAGGTGAATCACTCCATCCTGGTTGTTGGCTATGGCTCTGAGAATGGACAAGATTACTGGATTGTCAAGAACTCCTGGGACAAGACCTGGGGTGAAGAGGGCTACTTCCGCTTGCCACGTGGCAAGAACTTCTGCGGCATTGCCTCCGAATGCAGTTATCCCGTTGTTTAAGCCCCTAACTAGCTAAATATGCCTCTAAATTCGATGTCTTAAACGCTTTGTGTTGCCAGGCATTTAGAAATCCCAACAAATAAAAAGTATAGTATTAACAATCGGCTGTTTTTCATAACAAGTGGTTTTAATGAAACGGTTTTTACAAGATCAGCTACTAAGTTATTAATTTTACTCATCGTACAACAAATTCTCTTGAGTATTTCACATCATCAGCTTTTATTTTATGAATTTTGCTTCTCCTGCAGCGAATTCTCCAATTCTGTTTGAATATTAAACTTTTGCGCCAATTGTATTGGAGAGTTCAGGGCCGCAACACAACCTTTGTTTTCAGGGCTGTAAGAAAAACAAATTTAAATCTAATACTTAAGCTTGTATAATAAAAATAGTATTCGCTTTATTTGCTACTAATGATAAATTAAATATGGCAAAAATAAACAAATTGTAGAGTTTTCACAACTGCCTCTTAAAATTCATTCAACCGTGAAGCCAGCCAGTAAAACACAGTGTTGTCTAACTTGTTCATTAAGTGAACCAGTTCCACTTCTCACGCTCTGCTGTTCACTCATTCGTGAACAACACAACACTGTTAGAGCAGAAAAATAAATAAATAAATAAATATAAATAAATGCGAACAAAGCTGTTAAATTGGCAACGGAAACAAGCAATTAATGTGCATTAAAATGAGGAGGCCATAACAAAAGCGGATTGTGCGTGGATTGGAACGCAAATACCGAATGTTGTTCCTGCAGGTGTGTAGCTAAAATTCTAACAAGACTGTCGCACGGCCCAACCCACTTTTTTGTGGGCGTTGTCACCCTGTCACAAGGCTGTGTTCTCGTTTTATACGCTAACAAACCCATTGTGCACCATTTCTCATTAATAATAATAAATATTCAATGTGTGTGTGTGTGTGTGTGTGTGTGTTGCCTAATCGCCTAATTCCAATTCCTTATTGCAGAAATGTACTCGCTAGTCTAGTGCATTGATATTAATCCAAAGAACCCCCAGGGTCATATGCATTTTACCAATACAAAGCCAACATCTCCACCTAATTATCATACCCTCTTGACTAACTGATCAATCAAAAATGGACGAAGACATTATGAATGCAGTAGAATCTCTTTTCGGCAAGGATGTTAAGATCGTTGACTGCGAGACATCGTCCTCGGTGCAACAGGAGGAGGTGCTCCTGATAAATGGCGTGCCGGTCAAATTGGACGGCTTGCCGGCGGATGATGCAAGTGCCATTAAGAGTGCGCTGCTCGATGGACAGATGCCGGCAGTGGAGCACTTGAATCAGCTGCTCTTCCGCGCTGGACTGGCGCAACAACCCATCGAAGTGGAAACATCGCTGACGGTTAAGTCCTCGCTGACTACCACCGAGGAGGTGTTGGTCTCCCGCAACGGACAGGTGCTTGACGAGCGTACCGTCGAAACCAAAGAGCACTTCAACCATCAGTCGCATCAGAAGGAGATCTGGCAGCCAGTTAAACAGCAAAACGAATTGGCACGTGCGACGCCGGAGAACGCACTCAAGTATCGAACAAATTCGAATTCAACGTTTTCGTCACAGACAACAACGGACGGGGAACCCCAAAGAACTGACGATCATCTGGGTCGTCAATTGAATCAAACATTTTCGAATGCCTCGCTTATTTCGAGCAGCTCTGCCATAACGGGTTCGGATCAAGTGATTGGCTCCAGTTCCAATATGTCGACTGCCACAACGCTGGGCGAGAAGAGTTCAAATATTAGCAGCTGTGACTCCGGCCATGACGGACTCTTTCACAGCGTCTCGATGAGTGCGCCCTACACGCAGATCGACGCCCGCGACACTCAGACAGATTCAATGTACTGTGACATTCCCAGCTCGGCAGATGAAGCTGATGTGGCTTCGGTAGCCATGCTGGTAAGGCAACAACGACAATAATTAGCCAACAATTCTAATCGCATTGCATTGCAGAGCACGCACTTGCAGATCACGGAGCCATGTGATTTAGTCAACGATTGCCAATCAGCGCCAGCTTATGCCAAAAACTTGCCATCCGCTGGTAATCTAAGCACACTTGCAACACTTCTGGCTAGCTGCAACAACGAGGCCACGGAGTTTGCATTTATACTTAACGCCCGTTTGCTTGTTCCAATGCGGGAGCTGCTATCGATGATCATCCAAAATTGTCAGGGAAATGACGATGATCTGCTTCGTCTGCTTAACCATTGGCTGCGATTATGTCCTTATGATTTTCGCAACGAGACTTTGCTTCAAGAGCTGCGAAAGCAGAGCGGAAACAAAGCTATAAGTGGTTTTCTTGATCGCGTTCCCGAGTCTCTTGACAAGCTGGACACGAGTCGGCGCTCACAACTGCAGTACATGCTCGTCAAACAGGCCTCAGCCAGCTCGTTGGGACGGCAGAGTAGCATTAAGTCCCTGAAACGTTTCGCTGCTAACGTTTACAAGACGGACAACGTCCAGAGCAAGTGCAGCAGCGCCTTTGAACTGGCCCATCAGCTTTTTGCCATCGAATACGCCTACCTTTCGCAGATACGGCTGGAAGAGTTTGTCGAATTAATAAATTCCGGAGAGTTTAAAACGTGCATGTCGCAGAGGCAAGCAAGTACGTTGGGTTCCAGTTGTGGGACAGCAAAGCAACCCGATGTCAGCATTGGATCCTATGTGCAGTGGTTCAACCACCTTTCTTCTTTGACTGCCACGGAGATACTCAAGGTGAGAAATATACTCCAGGTGTTTAATGTATTTTATTGTTATTCATCAATTAAATCAAACAGCTTGGCAAAAAGTCACAGCGCGTGCAAATGGTTGAGTTCTGGATAGAAACTGCGTTGGAATGCTTCAACACTGGAAATTTTAACAGCCTGATGGCTATTTTAACGGCTCTCAATTCGGCAGCCATAGTGCGACTTAAGAAAACCGTAAGTTTACAATTGTTTAAGTCTTCAATTTGTTATAATTAAATGTTTTGCTTGCAGTGGTCGAAGGTGCACACAACCAAATTTGAGGGCTTGGAGCATCAGATGAATCCCAGCTCTGATTATCAGAACTATCGCTCGACCATGAAAGCCGCCATTTGGCGCTCCGAAAGGGAAGCAGCTAATAAAATAGAGCGTGCCATTATACCATATTTCTCCTTGTTTCTGAAGGATTTCAACGCCATTCATGAGAACCACGAAACAAGGCAAGCGTTTAAATCAAACTTTGAATATGTTTTACTTAATGATTCTTTTTTAGATTTTCTAATGGATTGTTCAACTTTGAAAAGTGCACACTTCTTGGCACGCAGCTGTACAACTTTTATAAGTGCCAACAACTGGATTGTCCCTACGAGCAATTGGCAAATGTGGTTACCTATTTGCAAAAGGCAGAGGTTTTCACCGAGGACGTTCTTAAGAAAACATCCTATGAATGTGAGTCACCGAACGATGCGGAAGAGAAAGACGATTACAAAGTGCTAAAAGCAGCTGCAAAATAATCGAACATATTATTCGAATTATACAATAAGACAACAATTTTAGGCAATAATCGAGTTAAGCCTCGCGCACAAACTTCCAACAAGTTTGTACTCAAATTTTTTTTGTTGATACTTCCATGTTTACATTTGCATTTGTATCGCAATAACGATAATAATTTATCACAGAAATCGCAATCGTATTTGTTAATTTGTACTTAAGTCTATAGGGTACATACACACATACTTGCATACACACACTTATATAGCTGATTGAAAGCAATTGGTTGGTATGTAATCTAAAGCTCCAATAAATTTACATACAAATTAAAGAGTTGTATTGTCATGGAGGAATGGAAAATGTTAATTTAAGAAATATTTGAGAGACACTTCGTTTACTCAATAATACAAAAAGGTTTACAGTGTATGATTTACGAAAATAATCTAAAGAGCTGAAGAATACTTGAATTTAAAAGTAAACCTTAACGAAAACAAAAAACTGTTCAAAATGGAGTATTTTTTTGTTTTTTAATTAACGTATGGTAGCAAACTTTTGAAAGTCAACGGTTCCGAATTTGCCAAACAGCTCCAATGGATAGTGTTTGCCTTCGCCACCGCAGGGGGCGTGGACGCGAATTTGTCGCATGTGTGTGTCGCGTCCATTCTGATGATTCGAAATGACAGCAATTTGTAGCATAAATGTTCGAAGCGACTTCACGTTGCCGTCCTTAATGGGTATCTGGACCCAGCCATTGGGTTCGGTCAGGTCGATAACCTGCAGCTCCTGCAGATCGTTGAAGTTCGTTCCAGACCGTATTGAAATACGAGATGGTGTATAACTTTCGTCCAACTTGTAGTCAGTATATATATAGATCTGGCTGATGTTTGTACGCTTGTGGAATTGAATGTTGACCAAATGTGGCAGTTGGCCATCTGATTGCCAATAGGTGTCCATTATGTTGTCACGCAAACGCTCCACGCCAAAGCCTTGCTTACGGAAATTGCATTTAGGTGTCGACTCTTGTTTGCTTTTCTTATTTTACGCACCTGGCTTACAGGATGACAAGCTCCAAACAGCCTGTGAGCCGACTTCCCGAACGTAGCCAAGTCGTTCCTCAGCGAGTGGATCCTCCTCGTTGCTGGCCGCTGGCTTGGCTGCGGACTCTTCATCTATGGTCGCTGCCATACTTTAAAAAGCGTTTTCCATCAAAACGTAAACAAAACCGCAAATATCATTCAATTGTGATTGACATTTTCTAGCCAGTTCTGTTTGTCTCCGTTTCCAACACTGGTTACTTGAATCAAAACAGCTGATACCACAGTCAACAAACGGCTCGACGCGCTTTCCAACACTGACACAACAACGCACATGTGCATGCAGTAGCATAAATAAAACAAATTTAAATATGGTACGAAAACTGAAATATCATGAGCAAAAATTGCTCAAAAAGGTGGATTTTATCACCTGGAAGGTGGACAACAGCAGCGCAGAAAACAAAATACTTCGGCGCTATCACATACAGAAGCGAGAGGACTACACAAAGTAAATATTTAGTGGTGCAACAATTGGCAATGTTTAATTTTGAATTGCTCCACAGATATAACAAATTGGCTCGCGAAGTTAGAGAATTGACTGAGAAAATAGCCAAGCTCGACGCAAAAGATCCCTTTAAGGCGGAGGCATCGTCCATGCTGATGCACAAACTGCATGCATTGGGTGTCTCCAATGATCACCTCAGCTTGGAGACCGCCAGCAAAATGTCTGCCAGTAACTTTTGCCGACGTCGTTTACCAGTCGTGATGGTTAAATGTGAGTGGTCCTTAAAATATTTATCACTTGTTATGCCAGTTAACATTGCATCAAATATCTTACAGTGAAAATGTCGGAGAATTTGAAACAGGCCACAGATCTTATTGAACAAGGACACGTTCGCGTGGGCCCCGAAATGATCAAGGATCCAGCCTTTCTTGTCTCCCGCAACCTGGAAGATTTCGTCACCTGGGTTGATGGATCCAAAATTAAAGAGCATGTGCTTCGCTACAACGATATGCGCGATGATTTCCAAATGTAAACAAATAAACTCGATTTTAAGCACAATATATCAACTATTATATATGACTACCATTTGTACAGAATTAAGTGTGTTTTACTACTATTAGAGAGATAAACTAAAACTGCAGATTCGTTTGTAATTTGTTAAATTATTATTTTTAATAACTTTATTACATTTCATATAATAATGTTTAGATCGCATTAATATAATTCATTATGTTGGAGCCTTTCGCGCCAAGGGCGCAACAGCGCCGACACAGATAAATATAGTACATACATATATAAATTTATTTATCGATCAACCCTCGCAATCTCCCCTCCCCTTGCTTTTGTTACATGCCCAAGAGGCCGCTTGTAATCTTTCTAATTATGGCGGTATACAGTTTTTGCCTTATTAGTTTGTCACTTACATTGTTAATTAGCTCGATTACTGTTTATTAAACAAAAATCTAACAAAAATCAAATAAAATTAGAATTAAGAAATGAGTTTAAAAAACTTTCTTTTTATTTGTCAATAAAAAAAGGGACTATGGTGCACGGTTGAGCGGTCTAAAAAGTGTTGAGCTTTAAAACAATGTGGGTAGACAATAATTTCTAAAGTTATCTTGATGGCAGTTATACGCTAACAATTTGAAATATCTTTACCGCTATGCTCTCTGAACCCGTTGCCCGAACATAGGCGTGGAACGCAAAAACCCCAAATAAATGTTTGAAAATACATTAAGAAAACGACTTAAATAAAGGGTTATTTTTTGCAAATAAAAATCGGTTTCGTGTAATACAATTTACGAATTTTAGAGTCTGACTGCATCGTCATTGGAGCATCTGACTTTGTTATAAAATACATAAGTGTGTGTGTGTATGTGTGTATAATAATGTAAATAAAACACAATTAGCATTCGCAAGAAGTGCTGCTAAATATGTCAGCCAGTTAAAAGTCTTTTGTTTTTGTTTTTCAGTTTGTTGCATAGGTATATGTATGTATCATTTAAATATTAGTGTATTATTCCTTTTTAAGTTTGCATAAAAAGTAAATATTAATTAGTCTTAAAATAAATAGCTAGTGGCGTTAAAATTAGTGTCGACTGGCGAAATAGTTCCCTCTCAACCCCTGACAGCGGCCTCACAATTCCCGCTTATGTCAAAGGACGAACAACATTTCGCATAATAAACTTCATAACAATTTAAAACAAATTAATAAAATAAAGATTTTTTCTACAATATCTGTTGTTCATTTTCTTTGAATTATCTCTGTGTTTGTGTGTGTGTGTGTGTGTGTTTAATTTCATGCGTGACAAATTTTTTTTAAGCTATCCGCTGGATTTTATTTTGGCTCTTGTGTCGGGAGTTTTTCCTATTCAAATTTTCTTTCTATTATGCTGTTTACATTCAAGTTAAATATTTGTTTTTCTTTTTTATCGAATTGTATTAATAAATACAATATTTTTGTAAATTCCAATTTGTTGCTATCGCTCAAACGTGTGCAATTAGTTGATTAAGCCGTTATATGCCGTACCTCGACTTTTATCTGAACCTGAACCTGACCCAAGAGTACCGCCTGCCCCTTCCCATATACCCATGTACTGCAAATCTATCTCGGTGCTGTAGTAAAACTTTTAATTATCGTTGCTTTCGCATTTGATTTAAAGTTTTTCTGAATAGTTTAGCCATGGGCCAAGTGGTAGCTCCATTGCTCGATCTAAATCACAAGCGCCATATCCTTTTTACTGGGCAACTGCACCCGCTTGCCCTGCCACAGAGAGTTGTGTATTGTGAAGGCGTCTATCGTCACGGTCAGATGCTTTGTGTGCACCTGTGAGAAGCATTTACCACCTGAGTTGTATCTGAAAGGTAACATAAATTCATTACTCATTGGATTCAAATACATTCATATAATAGAATGATGACTTACTTGAAGAACTTATCGAACATGACTTCGTCGACTTGACTAGGTCCCGTGCCGTACAGCTTCGTTACATGATCCGTCTCCGGTACGTAGCTATAGAGGGCACGGAATTGACAGCCCGCATCCCGGAAGAGTACGAGAAAGTGTTTGGCTTCCGAGCGCGCAATCTTCTCGAGCACTTTCTGTTTGGCGTCTCGGTTAACGGCGCCAGGAAAAACGCAATACTCAACGGCGTTTAATATAATGCCGCGATTCGATTTGGCCGCTGGTTGTTTGTACAGTTTAGGACCTGCGAATGAACGAATTTGATCAGTTCCATTGAAATTTTCTCTCTTGGATTTCTACTCGGTGTTAATGGCAAGCTTCTCAATTTGGAAATTAAAAATAAATATTTTATACTTCCGGGCTGCTATTGCAACAAGCTGCAGGCAACGTGCAAACTTTAAAGCGAATATTTCAAGTGGATCTTAGGCAACTTTCAATCAACTTTGATCTTTACTGTTTACTGGTTTGTTACTAAGTATCATTTTTTCTCCACTAACCACAGAATATATTGATGGGATTCGCACAAAAGTGCTCAAGAGAATAAAATGTTACCGTTAGTTTGGAGTTCTGCTCATTTTTCAGGCACACAAGTGCACAAATGAGGGAGAGTGTGTGCCTGTATGTTCGGTCGAACAAAATACTAGCGCCAATGCTAAATACGCTTTCTATTTAATTTAGAAAATACATAATATTTTACTACAACAGTGTGTCAAAGCTTTTTACTACTTTACAATACTTTCACAAAAAAGGGTATAATTGCTATAGATGCCGACGATTTGAGAGAGCCATTAAGAGAGTAAGACTAACGTTGTGCAAACCCACCCTCTGATCAAACACTTCGCGGTCACTTATTATTAAAGAGCGCGAGATCTTAAGAGAGCCGAGCGAATACAAAGGTGAATAGAAGAGAGCATTTATTTTTTTTGTTCTAAAAGTTCGAGTTCGCTTTATATATCCCTTCAATATGTTCTGTGGTTATTATAATGTTATAAAGAATCTTTTTTATAGCAATTTCTGCATTCGCTGAATATTGCTTAAGTACTTACATTTGGAACTAGCTTTTCTAATTAATTATTACCAAAATGCAAAAACATTCCAAAAATTAAAAAAAGATACAAGAAATATGTAAACAAAAGCATAAAACAAACTTAGAGCTATTATTTTGCTTGCATTTTGGCACCTTATATAAAAAAATAAGTTTATTTTATTTATTTTTTTTTTTTTTTTGTAATTGTGCAGCAGTTAATTGAGCCAATTGGGTTAATTAAATTTTATCGTTTGTGGTTTAATATAATACTATATAGAAGACACATCTCGGTTTGACTATCGATATCGTGGATTTGACGACGTTAACGGAAGAACGAATGGTTTGGAGTTGGATCTAGAAACACGCGTAATCCCTATGTACATGTATGTACGTTTGTATAGGGCGTACAATTACATATGTATGGATAATGTACATACGGAAAACTCAGATGTATGTATGTCATCAAATCATAATTGTATGGAATTGAAAACGAGAAAAACCAATTGGTTTGGTTGCAACAATAGAACTGATTCGAACACAAAATACAACTTAAAAAACATAAGAGGAACAAGTGAATATTCTATGAGGCGTTCCAAAAAATGTACAAATGATGATGCATGAAGAACCAATATGTATGGTGTATGTACGATTATGATGTTGATTGATTGTTGTTTTGTGGATGTATAACTGAGGATTCTTTGAGACTAAGTACAAACCCGAGTATTCCATGATTAAAGACGTATCGCTTGATCCATCATCAAATCCGCGACGCTTCGATATCAAACCTGGCGGCAAAGAGCCTGGTCCAGAAGGAGATGGCAAATGCCTACCTGATCCCGTCATTCCAGGTGACGGTGCACGTCGTGGCGGAGTGGCCCGTCCCAGTCCCGAATCTGTGTCTAACCGGTAAGCGAGCAGATCGAGCGTTCATCAATCATCATCATCACCATCATCATCAATCATCAGTCACGCATGCATGCCACAAAAGCACCAAAGCACCAAAGCGCCAGTCAGTGACAGAGTGAGTGAGAAAGACAGTGAGCGAAAGACACACGGGGAGAAAGAGAGAGCAGGGCAACAGTGTCAGAGTTGCCATCCATGCAGTAAATTCATTCGATTGATGCATTTCAATATGGTTATCGGTTATTCGTCGCAGGATGATATCGATGAAAGCGATCGAGCGATGAATGTTAAGGCATTTATCGATTTAGTTATATTATTTGATATATATTTTTGTTTGAGTTTTTCACATAGATTGTTAATTGAAAGAAACGAGAAATAAAAGAGAATATGTGTGCATTGAATTTAGTTAAAAACAATTTTGCAGATCGTTTAATGTTAGATATACTTAAGGCCTAAATATGATCAGTCTGATAGTGCATGAGTGTGAGTGAGTGCATGTGTGTGATGTCCTTGCGTATGTGTGTGCGGTTATATATACATGTGTGAGGTGATTCACAATTTCAGGTGTCAAAAAGTCACAATCCTGTTCCCTCAAACCAAAAATTAAGCGGACAATACAAGTCGAAAGCAAACCAGAACCACTTGCGAATTATAGTAGAAAAGATTTGCAACTTTTGTCTGTGTACAAATACATGGAAATATAAGTTCCGCCACCTTTCTTTTGCTTTCTTTTTACAGTTTATATTTTAAAGAATTATGCAGTAAAATTAAGATAAAACGTTCAGACTTTGAAAGCCAATTAAGCTTAATTTTACACTTTAAAAATAATTAACAAAATAAATAAGTATATAAATCAAAATATTTAAATGAAAGTATAAAATGTATACAACAAAATCCAACAAATTATTGAATTAATCTGCATTTATATAGGTAAGAATGTATTTTTTAAATAATACTAATAATATTTTTTATTATTTCTTTTACTTCAGATAAGAGTAATGCAGGTCTAATTCGGAGTTAAAAATGCTAACTTTAATATTATATAATTGAGAAATACAACTTTATTCTAAAGTTCCTTTATAAATTCTGCATTACTCTCATGCAATAATTAAATAATTAATACAAAAAAGTTTTTTAATTTAAAGCAGTAAAAATAACAAAACATACAGAAACACACATCATATCAAATATTTTGATACAGGTTTACAATTAAATCCCATAATTAAAAAATTAAAACGATATGATCAAATATTTTACTTTCACCGATAAAACAAACAGTTAAAGCAATGAAAGAAAAAAAGTGTAAAATAAGATATTGAAAGATATAAAGATATATGTATCTTATTACAAATCATAACTTCCACCAAAGACAAAGACAAATAGACCAATGATAAATTCTGCATTAGACCAAAATTAAACGACGTTTAAATAAATAATGGAATATAGCAGAAGAATAAGTTAAGATAAAGAGAGTTAAAAGTAAAAGGCAAGCAGCTTTATAAAATTGATTGTTTTTTTTTTTATGTAGCTGTGGAACGCTTCTTACCGCACAAATTCATTAGAGAATTGGATTTTCGGCCACGGAAATTAAGTGTGCTACCCTTGGCAACTGATATACGCGACAGGGTGCGGCCCCTTTCGACGGCTGGCTCTGTAAATATTGGCATCACGGAATAACGCGAGAGCCGGAGTGCATAATACGTATACGTATAATATAAGTTTAATTCTCAATTCAAGTTTTTCACAAACACAAAATATCATAATTGCTAAACTAAAACTTAGGCGAGATTTAGAATTTTTTACCTACACCCAAATCATAAAGTTAAGAATTTCTGAAGTATATATCCAGATGTACGAGTGTGAGTAAATATGATGAGAAATTGTTTAAAAATTGAACTTAGGCGATTTTTGAAAATTTTATCTTACACCCAAATCATAAATTTTACTAAATAAAATAATAAATATAGATAATGTATATATCCAAAAGTAAATCTTAGCGATCTATCAGTTGTCACTGTGAACCTAAGCAAATTTTGTACTTTCAACCGAATAAAAATTATATAAATAAAATTATATATTTGTATATGCATATATAGTGAAAGCTCCGCTACCGAAAAAAGATTTATCAAAAATGATTTTTGTTTCATTATATGTCTGCTTTATATCTAAGCCGGACATCTTCACTGGAGAAAATCTTCACTTTATATGTATATAAAGATATCGAAAAATAAACCTATACACCTGTGTGAGTTGTTTCCCCAGTGCAAATGCATATAAAAAATGTGAATTAGTTTTAAAATATTATTTGTTTCAACTTTGCTTTTGGTGTGTTAAGAGAATGTTACGTAAGCGATTGTTTATTCTTAGCAGTGGGTTTTTTTAGTAGTTCTGGTTTATAATTGAGACAGAGGTAAAAGGTGTTAATCAGCGTGTTGGTGGAAAAGTCCAAGCCAGCTTTTCTTTCATCTTTTTGAAAACGAAGTTTCGCTGTTAACACAGACTAACGAACAACAAAAGCAAGAGTAGAAAAACAGAACCAAAACAAAAAAAAAAAAAAAAAAGAAGGGAAAGGAAGGGTATTCTAAGTAGCTGTTAGCCAACACCAACCTCTGGAAGTTTTATATGATCCCCGTCGTCCAATCGGAGTTGAACTTGTGCTAGGATAATCATCGGGAGATTCTGCAGAACAAGATTAGTATTTATGGCTTAACAATAATAATTCGTCACCTAAAGTCAACAATATTATTATCTAAAGTGCTTACAAATAGGAATTTTATATTAATTTATACCCTATACCGAAAATAAAATGAAAATCAATGTTAGGCTAAGATAACTACGTAAATAAAATCAAAAGGGCAATCAAAAAGCGCATGCTTAAATCTAACTAAATAATATTTAAATGTACAAAGCAAGTAAATTAAAAACATAAATTTACCTTTTACAGTTAGGGAGTCTTGCGATCCCCTATAAAAATCTCGTTTCATTGTATTGGAACCTAGTTGACCATAGCCTGTACAATTTTGTAAAGGTAAACAAATGTAAAACAAATAATAAAATAAACAAATTAACAAAAACAAATCAAATGACAAAAAATAAAATAAACGCCACAAATAAATTGTAAAATAATAAACGCAACTAATTTTTACAAATTTCGACCCGCCGAAATTTAAACACACATCTACAAAAGACACGCAAATTTTTACTAATATATATAAATATAGTATATATGTACGATAGCTAACGCAAACAAATGATAGCGGTTTATTAGTCAGCCTTGTTGTGAAGTCCCCTCATTATTATATGTTATAATTTTGAGACTTAAGGTCAAAAGGACATAGGACTGATTGATTAACACAAAAGGTTTCTTGCCTTAATATATTATGGTTACAGACAAAAAGTTTTAAAAGGAAATTCAGAATTCGGCTCGAAGTGAATTTTGTTGTTGCGTGTCTTAAGGGAAATAATAATGGAGAAAAGTGCAGAACCCGAGCGAAACGCTTACCCGTTAGGTTAGAACTAGAGCCCTTTTTTCCACGACTGGACAGGCTGGAAGCCTCACTAATATCCACACTGGCATCGTCCACGTGAATGGTCTTTGGGCGTGGCCTGGTCACACGTTGCGATCTCAGACGAGGCGTGGAAGCATTTGCCGACTGTGGCTGCAGCTTAACATGCAAATCGGGTCGGTCCAAAACTTTACCCTGTAAATATATCGACATTAATATATTGTTAATGTTGATAAATGGCATTTTTGGATTACCTCTCGCTCGGCCTCCTCGATGGCTTTCTTTAGTCTATATTGTTCCAATATGGCCGCACGTCGCGCCACTTGCCCCTCCTTTTTACGGGCGCGCTCTTCTTCTTTTTCCCGTTCTTTTTCTCGCTTTTGGGATGACTCAATCTCCTTTCGCGCCTTCGCCTCCTCTTGCTGTTGTCGGCGCTGCAGAGAAAGCAACATTATTTTCTCCTTACGACGCTCCATTTCATCGACAGATTCCTAAAACAAAACCGAAATACAAAATTATTCAGTGAACATATTAAAAGATCATTTCCGGGGACTCGCCTTCAAAACAATTTATTGACCTACCCTCTGATTAGTTGGCTAAAACTACATGTAAAAACTAAAATACGTACTAAAATGAAACAAATTTGAATTAAAATGTGTGTTAAGAAATTTTTGTAAAATAAACAAATCGAAAACGTAACCAAAAATAAACACTAAGCATTTCATTGACGTGTCGCCTACTTAGCTAATCCTTAATAATAATTATAAATGGGCTACGAAATGACATTTACAAATTTATAATTATAAATGATTTTTATCGTACGTCATGGCAATTGGTAACCTACTCTAGTTGCTGAATGGGTCAGTAGATTTATCAACATTTGTATATTTTATATTTCACGAATTGGTAGTCAGTAATCAAATTCCCAATTATTTATGTCCAACTCCAATATATAATACATCTGTCTCTCATCTACATTTAAATCGCCCCTTTTTGTCTGCTTTAATATATTTGCTTACCGGATCCAAGGTGGCCGAATCGGCGCCAATGACTAACGGCTTCATCTTGGCCGCCTCGGCGCTGCTCATGCTATGCTCGGCCCGGAGCCGCGAGGGCGAGAGCGGCTGCTGTTGTTGCGTCGGTGCCGGCTGCTGATTGGTGACATCCTCGAGATGTCGACGTTCATGGGCATCCGGCTCGGCCGTCAATGCCACCTTTTGCCGCAGCTGGATGGGCGGCTCATCTGTGTATTTGTTGTAGGTTGCATTGCCAGACAAAGCATTGGTTTGGACACCAGGCAAGGATTGGATGCTGTGCCTGGCAGCACTTTTTGCCTCCTCACCGGCAAAATTGTTGCTGTTGTTGTGCTGTTGACTTAGCGATTCACGTTTAATGACAACTTGGTTGTCAACACTATCGGTGCTTGGCTCCTTCTTGGGTGACTTTTTGGCTCGCAGTGGAGGCTTTGGTCGCTTCGGCTGATCGTTGTCAAAGGATATGTAGAAGCCCTTCTCAGGCCGCTGCTCCTCGCCGCTGCCGTTGGTGCTACCACCACCACCGCCGCCGCCGCCGCCTCCACTGCCTCGTGGATCCTGAAAACTGTTGGCCTGTATGGAGGGACGGGAGGGCGAGGGTAAGCGGTAGGTGAGATTACCGCTGGTGATGTTAAGCTTATTGGAAATTAACTGCCCACTATCGTAATCCTCCGGGCTGCTGCCCCGTCCGCTGTGCGACGCCGGCACCAGTTGCAGCTGCTGCTGCTGCTGCTGTTGTTGTTGTTGTTGTTGCTGCTGCTGCTGCTGCTGTTGTTGGTGATGAAGTCGTTGCTGCTGCACCACAAAATCGGATATGCGAGTCGATTGCATAGACTCGATGATGTTGCGCTCCAGCTCTTCAACATCCTCTTCGTCGCCGATAAAGCAAATGCTCTGCGGCGCCATGATATCCTCCTGCTGACCCATACTCATCGAATGGGCCAAATGGCCCTTGGGTGACTGTTGCCGCTGTACACCGTTAGCACTGCCGATTCCTCCGCCATGTCCTCGCGGACCGTGTTGCGGGGAGGATTGCACCTGAAACAGATGCTGCAACTCTCCACCGCCGCCGCCGCCACCGCCACCATTTTGATGCAACACAAAGCCCTGGGACACGCCTGCGCTGGAGGGCGGCCGATTTGGCCAGATTTGCTGCTGCTGTTGCTGATGTTGTTGTTGTTGTTGCTGCATTTGCATCTTCTTCTGCGTTTGCCAAGCATTCACATCTAACAATGGCTGCTGCTGCTGCTGCTGCGCCTGTTGCTGCTGCTCGTAGGCAGCCGCTGCCGCCGAGTGCGCCCAGGTGCGACGCTGTGGATGCGCATGCGGCTGTGGCGGAGACTCATGCAGGTAAAAGTGATTGGCCGGCTGGCCGTACTCTTCGTAGACACTGTTGCGTTGCGGAAGTTGCGAAATCTGCGAGTGCTGCTGATACTGCGACAGCGGAGGCGCTCCATAGGGGGCGTGGTTATTATACGGAACAACATTGTCGCTGTAGAGGCTCTGCGGCTGCATATAATGCGTCGGCGGCGACATATACTGTCCGTGCTCATTGACGTACTGCACGGGTGCCATTTGCATTGGCTGCTGATGTGGATGATGCTGCTGCTGTTGCTGGTAGGGATCACGACTGGGCGGACGGGAATTGTAGGCGCTGACCGGCGCATTGAAGGCCTGCGGAAGATGCGGTGATGAACCAAAGCTTTGCTGCATTGGACGCGGCTGGTAATGGTGCTCAGCCAAATGCTGCTGCGAGCCGTACGTTTGTTGCTGCGGATGCGGTTAGCGGGAAAGGAAGCACAAAGTATATAGACATACAGTTAGTCGAACGGATTGAACAAACGAGCCAAGACACAATGCAGACAATTTTCATGGGAAAACAATTAAAAATTTATAAAAAAAAAACAAAAAAATGTAACAAACGGAACAAACCAAAAAGCGTTTCTGTTAATTTGGCATTTGGGTGAGTGGCGAGGTGCGTCATGGATCTTACCTGGCTAAGCATGTTGGCTATTTGTTGTGCCTGCATTAGCTGCTGGGCCTGCAAATGCTGCGCCTGCATCTGGGTTTGCTGTGTGGCCAGCCGATGGATATCCTGTTGGATATCCTGCAGATTCATGTTCATAATGGCAATGCTTTGCTGTTTTTTCCACACATCCAATGACCAATGTTAAGTGGGTTAATGTGTTTTTTGTGTGTGTGTGTGTATGTGTGGGTGTGGTTGTGGATGTTGTGAGTGTATTGTGTTGGTGTTGTGTACAATTTGTTATGGTTATGTCGAAGCAACCACGAACATAGAATTAACGCAATGGAGGTAGGAGTATAAAACGAGAGAGACAAGCGAATTAACATTTATCCGGGGGGTTAGAACAAGCTTGGATTGGACACATTGTGATACAAAAGTTGTTGTTGGTGTTGTTCTCGTTGTTGGATATTAACTCACTTGGTATTTGTCCATATCTGCAGCATCTAATTCCGGTGTGCGCTTTGAATCATTGCTCATGGTCTCCCACTTTAGAACGTCGGGACACGATTCCAAATCCTCCTACGAAGTACAATAATAATATTAAATATAAAAATAAAAAACCAAATATATGCAGATACATTAAACTCGTGTGTAACTAGTTTCTAATAACATTTTTAAAAACAAAACTAAAAAATAATCAAATTAAAATTTAGTCTGTAGTTTTGCTATCTAAAACGACTGAATGAATTTATTTGCTTATTCTCGTACAGCCTGACAAACCTTCTCCTGATGTCGCATCACTGCCAACTCGATTTTGCGCTTATCCTGCTCGATGCGACGACGTCTCTCCTCCAGTTTCATTCGCATCGTGGACAGCTTTGTGGCATTCTCGAGCGAGCGCAAATCATCGTCACAAGTCTCGTACTGCCAGGCAGCGGGACTCGCAGGCATGCTGCTTGTTGAGGATTTGCGCACGGGCGTGCTTTCCGGATCATAGCCACTCGTCGATCTGGCATCGTTATAGTGCTCGGCATTCGAGTAGTCCCTATCGATGGAATGTTGCTTGTTACGCGCCGGCAACGGACTTCCCGCATTTGACAGATTGTGCGCCGAGGCCGTAGGCACATTGTCGGCACTGCTGAAAGCGAGCAATGATTTCATTTATTAGCTAATATATATTTATAATTTTTGATTGGTTAACTACCTTGCTTGTCGACGCATTGAATACTTCTCCGTTTCGCGATCCTGTTTCTCAGATCCCGAATCCGTGTCGTAACCCAGCTGCAGCGTTCCACGAGCATCTGCAATAGAAGATCGCACTGCCACAGCCGGTTCTGCAAATAATAAACAGAGTTACATTTACTTTGAATGATCTTTAAAGGATTGCACTTACCCACGCTTGTGTTCGACATCTTTCGTTCTCTGTCCCGTTCGCGCTCGTATCGTCCCAGGGTATTCAATTGATCCTGTGAGCCGCCAAAGTTCTCAATCGTTAATTGGGAATCTTCGCTAGAGGAGTTTTGTCGAGAGCGACGACCTGAAACATTTATAATACAAAGGTTAATTTTGAAATAACAATATTGCACGCTCGCTCAAGCACATGAAGGGAAAGGCTAATCGCATTTAGTTAACAACACAAATTATGTATATATATATTATTTAACCAAGGCAAGGATAACAAAATCTAGAGTACATTCAACACACAAACAAACACGCACGGGATTTGAAAACAGCGACTTGAGTGAGATTTGTAGCATACCTGCGAAACTTGGACGCCGGCTCTGTTCCCAGTTACTTGGTCGACCCGCAGCGACAAAATCGCCTGTTTCGATTGTTGGTTCGAGAACAAAATTAATATAATAACAAATAAGTCATAAGAAATGAAAACAAATGATATTTTACAATGGTATTTAGAAAAAAAAAAAAAACATAAAAAAAGTGCAACAATGATTCATAACTAATAAATAAATGAATGAATGTGTGTAAAAAAACATTTAAGCTCATGGGAACTACTTGAAGATAAAAGTATATCATTTAGGGTTTCTTCTCTGGCTTTACTAAATTATACTTCAATTTGAATCTAAATACAGTTAATACCTCTAGATTATTATATTTGTCACCTATAATATAGTTCTCCTTATATAAACAAATGAATTAAAGAAAAACAACTTTGATCTGAAGATCAAGAAAATTCAATTTGGAATATTATAAAAATTGTATTTAGGATATTCTCTTAATAATTTTTCTCTTCTTCAGATTTCAATCCAATTTTTCGATAAACTTAAGATTCATTTCTTGATAAAGAACAACTTAAGCTCAAATCTAACTTTTTTAAGTATTTCAGTACAAAATCCAGATAAAGAAATACAATCTTTAATAAAGGTAATTCCTATTAATATTAATATTAATATAATATTAAATAATGATTTACTAAGCTAATAATCTTGGCTCTTAGAACTCTGACTCTAACAAGGCTAAAAATATTTGTTATTATCTTACAATCTGATCTACACCATGGAAAATGTTTATGTTTGCGATCATATGAAATGGAATAAATATGTGAATGCGATTTCGAGTGCTGCATAATAATTATTATTCAGTTGGCTGCACTCTGGAACTTAATTAACGCAAATATGGAATTGGACACGCGAGTGGGGAAGCTTGCTAAATAAATGAAATGTGAGTTAAAAGACGGCCAAACCTCTCTCGTCTGCCTTCGATTCGACATTGTTCTTTTCTTTAGCCTGTCGCAAGCGAGCTGGAACCAACGGCTCCTGCTGGCTATGTTGTTGTTGTTGTTGCTGCTGCTGTTGTAGTTGTTGCTGCGAGTGCATTGATGAGAGTGTAGTAATGCCACGCGACTTGTGCACGACGAAAGCTGACACATGAGAATCGAGAAGAGAGGCAGCGTCGACGTGCGAGTGGGCGTGAAGGTGGGAGTCAGTTAGGCGGAAAGAAGGCGCATTTACAATTTGGTGTTGTTGGCAGTTTTTAAGGCGTATGTGTGTGTGTGTGTGGATAATTCGGTATTTAGCAGCAAAGAAACATAAAAATAAAAAATAAATAAAACAGAAATCATTACAATTCAAAAATCAAGAATTACACTAATCTTAACTGAAAATAATAATTGTATATAAAATAAATATAAATATAGATAAAATAAATTACCTTCGGCCTGACTGCCATCAAAATTATTTGACTGCATCGTTTGATATTCGGTGGGCGGAGTTGATCTGCGATTTAAGCCGCCGCCGCTAAATGAATTTGTTTGCGGAACTAAAAATACAAATGGAAATTCACACAAACCAAATAAATTGAGACCCATAAAAGAACACAAAAACTTAAATATTACAAATCATAAGGGGTATTCAGTCCAAAAAGCAAAAGCAAGCAACTAAAAACGCTGCAGTCGGACGCAACCGACTGCTTGATACTTTATTTCAGTTAAAAGGAGAAATATTTGTATCCTTAATTGTAATTTTTTCGGACGGACATTAAGTATTCTTTATTTTCTTTGGGAACAGATTATAAAAGTTTACATAAAATGAAGAATTGAATCGCAATCCGTTATGGATGATTAAATTTTTGAATCATCTGATCAATACAAATATAACTTGTTATTGAAAATTGTTGCGAAAATAAAAGCCTGTAATTGTAGCTTTGTTATATTATTTACCCCTATTATTTTTCATTTCATAAATTATATTTGTATATAAATATATATTTATAATTATATTTTATATATATATATTTCTCTGTCTCAGTTATTTTTATGCACTTAGTTAGTTGTTTATACACTTAGTTAGTTTTTTATGAGATGTTCTCTATAAGAAAACGTTTCACGTACAATCTGATACTCTATAAGAAAGTAATTGGTTTAAAACCGAATGGTTAGACACATTTGTTAAACTGTTTATCTCAGTAGACGACAAAAATGAAGAACCTGAAATTTTTAATTCCTTATCAACAGCATGAAAGTTATTTTTATATTTGTAGTGTATCAGTTAGTTCGGTGTCAAAGGTGCAGTACAAAAGTGCGTCTCATTCAAATAGCTTCTAGAATAACAAATGCAATTTGCAATGTATGCTGTAATATATATATATAATGCTAACCGATGTGGAGCGAGTCTGTGGTTTTAGTTAACTTAAGTTACAGTTATTGTGTATTAGTTGGTAATTGCAAGAACAAAGCGAAGGCAAAGTGGGGGAACGGGGGGTTTTAACAATCATCAGTTAACGGCATATGAGCAAAACAAGCAAACCGAACAGACGAACAAACAAACAATTAAACAATGGAAATGCAAAACATTCACGTTAAGAAACGAAGGTAACAACAAACAAATGGAATTTGAGTTTCGGGGCAGACACAAAAAAAATATATATTGAAAGGCAAACAAACAAAGAAACACACACAGAAATATATTTTTGGATCTGAGGACCCGTTGAGAAATTGCAATTAATAGAGAGATAGAGATAAACCTTGAAATGGCGGCCGATTCGAGGGTGACCCAATGGGCGGCTGGTCAAGATCGCTGCGTAAATCGGGTATAGGCGTTACGGGCTGTACGGTGAGGCCTCGTCTATGGCAGATTCCGTGTTCATTGGCCCCCTGGCTCCGCCTTGTGATGACTTCTGCATACGTCAGAGGCGTGAATCGATCGAAAGTTTACAAATTGTTGTTGGATAGTTGTTGTCGTAGTCGTTGTTGTTGTTGTTAATATTGTTGTTGTTGTCGTTGTAGTTGTAGTTGCATATGTGTGTGTGTGTGTGTGTGTTGTTGTTGTTGAATAAAGAGAGCAAAGTGTTAACACCCGTTTAGTTGGTGATTTGTGGTTTGCACAAGCGTTTGCATATAAACAAAGGAAGAGAATCAAGTATAAATTTGATTGATTTGATTTGAATTGAGTTTTTGATTAAGTTTAACTACTTCGTATTGCTTTCGAAATGGATTCAGGTGCGGGATGACGGCAACCGGTAAAAATGATTAAAATTATATGATTGTGTGGTATATGATGCAAAACTTTTCTATGATGGGGAACCGCAGTAAATCCGCAGCAATGTTTTATATGCTTATTTTTGATTGACTGACTGGTCTGGTTTACTACGATTTCTAGGTGCTATCAATGGAACAGTGATTCAATTTGTGACTAATCAACCCAACAAATGTCTCAGCTAAGTGAAAACTGTTCTTAACTTAATTGAATGCTGCTTTAGTTGTTGCTCAATGTGCCTGAAAGAAACGTGTGAGAAAACAACTCATTCACAATGAGATAATTGTGAATAACTATTTACTATACTACATTCCAAAATCAGTTAAACATAATGTGGAAGACTGATATGTGAATCTCAACATTTTGAACTTATATCAGACTTTGGAGCCTGGCTATACGAATATTTATTTTATTTATAAATCTTGATTTCAAATCAAGAATTTTTACAGATACAAAATAAAATGTTGGCAGAAATTAAAAGATCAATCAAATTGGTTTTTAAAATCCTATTTGTTATAAAACAGCCAAAAGTAAAACTGCAGCAGAACAAACAAAAAGAAGAAATCAAAATGCAAAGCAAATCAAAACCGAAAAATGCTTATGAACAGAACTTCACAGGACAACAAGGACAACGAAGACAAAGGCAAAGACATTGACAACGACGACGTATAATTAACATGCCCCCAGATGAGAAACACACAAAAGGCCAATGGGTTGGGTAATTGGTGGGTCGAGAGGTTTCGGTTGGTATGCGATGCGGTGCATAATTCAATGGAATATATATAGAGACTGTCGTCACTTACCCTGTCCATCCATACCCGGATAGCAGACACATTTGGCTGGATGTATTTCAAACAAATTGAACAAATCCGTCAGCAGTAAAACCAGATTCAGTTTCATTGAGCTGTAGAGATTAAAACAGGCATTTATTTTAATTAATTCATTCTAGAAGATGCACTGAATATCTGAGGACTTACCCTCGCATATATGTTATGTCCTCGGGCGTCATGTGAAATACGCCGTATGGCAAATGCTTTTGTGAGAAGCTGCTTATGAGCAGTATATTGTGTATGGAATCCTCTACGGCCGGCAGATAATTAATGCGTACAGCCGTCCACGGCACCACCTTCGGACAGTAATAGGCGATTAGGAGCGCAAGGCAAATGCCATCGCACAGATCCTGAAAATCACGCACTGGCGGTATATCCGGCGTCTGCAGACGCGTGCCCTGCTGCAAAGACACAAATTAGAATTTGCAACTGGAATTAGAATTTGAATGTCAACTCTTACGATTTCATCCGGACCGCTCGTTTCCAGCTCCTTGACGATGCGCTTCTTAAGCGCGGCGCACGCGTGCGATATCCATGCAATAAGGCCCTGCTCGTAGGACTGCCCCTGGGGCGCTTGATAGTTGCTACCAGATATTCTGCAAATCAATGAGGAAGTTAGTCAGGTAACTTGTCTTGCTTGCTAGCTACTCACCTCCGTATGGCCGCTGTAACACGGTCACCCGATGAGATTTCCTTCGCATACAGAACCATCAGCGATTGTATCACAGACATGTGGGCGTTCTAAAAGGATTATATAGCTTGTAAGTATTTGTGTTTATCTTATTGTTCTGTTAACTTACAATTCGCAACGGATTTGTTTGAATTAATACCGTTTCGGTAATGGGCATGTCCGAGGATTCGGCCACAGGGACACCCTTGCGCGCTAGCGTCTGTAATATTGACCAGTGATTTAAGCTTTGGTAGTTGGGATCGGAGTACAGATTGGACAAAGTTTGACAATAAAGCGTCGCATTGCCCAATTCCACAACGATTTGAGGCTTGAGACGCTCCTGGTTCTCGTGATCCCGATAGAACGGCTCCTTGAGGTTGTCTGGCACGCGATTGTTGAATGCTTTCGATAGCAGCCATTTTACGGAAGCACGTTGACGAGCCTGCCGAAACAAATCAGAGTAAAAACTCCCATTATTATTATTGCAAATAATTTTTGTCTTTCGGTATTACAAAAGACCACTATATCATGTTCCTATATTAACCACCAATAGCTTCTATAATATCTTTATGGTAATACGATCACATGCAAAGCTTGCAGCTCGAAGATTGTCTTAGCTGTCAGTCAATCTTCGCCAGATACATCAAATCTTTATATAGTGGTTTAACCAACCCATTGGAGAATTATTTTTTATGGACTGCAATAACAAATCTTTTTGTTGTAGCTCAAATGTAATTTATTTCAACATCCGGCTAATAGAGAAGGTTTTTGCTTTTAAAAGAAAGCACAAATTCAGCAGCTGCAAAACCGAAACCTTGCAGCGCATTTACTGCTGCATTTTAATATTGGAGCAATTAAGTAGTGCACTCTCCAGTTTAGTCTGTGTATATGTAATTGTAGCTGCTGTTGTATCTGTGTGAAGCCATGCGTACAATCTTCAATATGAGTTCGATAAACTCGCTGGTGTTTGGCTTGGCGTGCGCCGTTTCTTCATTGTGTCTGTCGACTGGCGGTCGTCGGGCTGTCTGTCTCCCTGTCTGCCTGTCTGGATGGATGGTCACTCAGCATGAAAAAGAAGAATGAAAGGAATCGTTGCCCAGCCACAGGCAGAGACCCAGTTCGAGGTCTTCTCATTGCTGTTGCAACTTTTAGAATCTCAAGTGCAGCCAGCACTGCCTCCACAGCCAACTTATTTCCATTTGCAACTATATTTTTTTTAATGCTTATGGATAGTCTTCTGCTCACCCATTTTTCTTAGCAAGCAACTTGAGAATGGGCACTTATTAGTTTTAACTGCTCCTTTTGCTCAATTAAATCTTAATGGAATCTTATCGCAATGGGAGCAGACATCTATCTGACAGCTTGGGATGAGCGATCAGTTAATTCCAAAGACCTGCTGCCGACTCACACACACAGATAAGACGCACAATTTTCTAACTGTGATTCAATTTATCTTATCGCCAAGTGAAACATATTTCGTTCAAACATGTGTTCAACATTTTTGTATCTTTTTGAGAATGCAACTGATAAGTAAAGTAAAAATTCGGATTTCTTCCTACTTTTCAAAGATTTATACGTGTCGTATTTAACAACAATAGATAAGAATACACATATTTATGTGTATATATATACATAAATATAGATACTATTATTTGTTTGGGCACACATAAAATATTTACTAATACAATTCATGATAAGCCTTGAATCTTTTTTTAAGCCCATATGTATAAATACAAATATAATACAATATGTATAAATATGAACGAACTGAATGTATTTGTCATCTAAACTAGTTTTACAGTACTGTTAGAAAAACAAAAGACGATTTGTATGTATTTTATAATATATATTAACACAATTTTAGTGTTGAATTTCTTGAAAGAACAACTAATCATAGTATTGATTGATTTTATGACGACAATATGGAAATCAAATATTTATAATCTAGAAGAAAATCCTCTTTTTACAAAACTAATATAACAATTGTTTATTTCAGGCTTTAAAAATCTTTCAGCAAGTTAATTTAAATATTTTCAATACCACAAATTAAAAATGTAATAAAACTGAAATATCAAAATCTACTAATAAACAATGGCTAACTTAAGCTTTTGTTACTTGTTAAGTTCTTTGTAGTAAAATAAAACAAAATAAAATATACAAAATACAAATCGATATTTGTTGCATTTTTTCGAGCAACAGGTTAACGAGTGTCAAATATGTTGGCGTAGGTCGCAGTCCGTCGAACCATGCGAATTGGCTACCAAGTAGACTGGCGGACAATCTGACTGTCGGACAGGTGGACACGCTTCCTGTGCAACCAGTTTGTCTTCTCACACTTTCCAGTCTAGTGGAAAACCAATTGCACAGTTATTTCGTTTTGGCTGTTTTGTGTTTTTATTTTTACACATGTAAGTGTGTGCACACATAAATAAACACTTCAAACTCAAATTTCAACATGTCAGCAACAACAACAGCAATAAATCGCTTCTGGATTGGACGCCCACATGGATGGCATAGATACATAGTTCAATTTTTGTCGCTTCCACTGTGTGTGTGCATGTGTGTGTATAAATAAGTACGTTTGCAACATACATGTGCATACATATGTATGTATGCAAGTGTGTATTTTTGAGTGTATATATATATACACTTCATATGGAAATGCTCACAATTCAAATTACGGCTTGGCGGTATTTATGAATTTGTCGTTATCTTGCCGTTTGGCTCTTGTTGTTGTTGTTGTTGTTGTTGTCGTTGTCTGGCGTGCCAGAGAAATGCGACGATAGGCTAAATATAAATGCAAAAGGAACACACAAAAACTCTTTGCCTTTGACAATTGTGAGCGAACTTTTTTTTTCCGATTTTTGGATAATGGAGCGAGAGAGAGAGAGAGCGAGCTAAAGGGAGAGAGTGAATGGCAAAGAGAGCGATGTTTGAGGCTGGTGAGCGTGCGCTTTATATTTTATATTGGATTCCTTTTCTTTTTGTGTTTTTAAAGCCCATAATGCGCTAATTGCTTAAAAAGCTTAACAGCCGAAACAGCAACAGCAGCAGCAACAACAACAACAACAACAAAGACAAGAGCAATGGGAATGGCTAGATAAACATTTGGAAACGGTCGATTGTGTGTGAGGCGCGTTTAACTTTCTAGGGAGCCAGACCAAAAATTTTGGTTAATTCGAAGGGAAGGGGTGGGGCGAGGAGGCAGGCAGCACGCACGCAAGCAAGCAAGCAAGCACACACCCATCGAAAAGCCAAGAACGGAGCTCTGAAGGTTGCCAAACTGTCAAAAAAGTCCGACAAACAGACAGTCGGTTAATCAGTTACATTTTGGTCTCTCTTTCTTAGCTTTGTGTATGGTATATACATAGACATATGTTTCTACATATATAGAAATGTAATGTCTGAATGTGTGTTGTTGTTGTTGGTTGTTGTATTTAGCGATTAGGTCATGCAACAGCAGTTAAAACAGCAGCAGCAAACAAAAGTTTACGCAAAGTGGCAGCAGCAACAACAACAACAACAATTGTGAAAAGCATTTTCCGGCTGTGGAACCAATTTATGAATGGAAGTTTTAAAGTTGATTGAACAGCAGCGGGTTGCCAATGCCAATACGACGCAGCTGGCCACACTGATTGCTCTTCGTAATGCTGCCGACGTCGGCGTAGCTGCTGCAGCGGCCGTATTGTTGTTTGCATTGGATTTAAAACCAGTCAAACGGTAAGTAGGTGTCGGTCGCACATTAAGGCGCTGCTCTGCCACTTGGCCGGCGGTTCGGCGTGGCGTGAGCGGTTACCTCAGCGAACCATTTTGGCAAAGAGAGTAGGTGGCTGAGCGTTAACGTTAACGTTAACGTCAACTTCGACTGCGATGCTCGCGTCGCTGTATTAGTCCGTTACGCTTATGGCCAGCAGCAGAGAAGCTGGCAGCGTTTGATGAGCGCATTGCAAAGGCGTTAAGCAAATTAATGACGGCGGCGTTAAACTCTTTGGGGAGTAGTTTTGACAGCGTCAGCGACGTCGACGTCGACGTCGCCGTCGCCGTTGACTTCGCTGTCAGTGCAGGAATTTTAATGAGCGCGATATTTAGTTTGCAAGCCGACATACATATATACATACATACATACGATGCAATACATATTTATTTATTAGAAGCAGTTTACACATGCACAAACATGTTCGTATGTATGTTTGTAGGTAGACGCACGCACACTAGCAACAGGAGAGGGTGGGTGTGGATAAGTTTTCTGTTAAGTGGGGCGGTTAGCATATGTAATGGCTAAAAATATGCTTACCTGTCGTATTTCCTGTGTTTCGGCATCCATCTTGGAGATGGGAGTTGACGATGACACTGCACTTTAACCGTTAAACGAGCCAACGACTTTTGACTAAATTCTTTCGATGAAATTGTTGTTGTTGTTGTTGTTGTTGCAGTTGCAACAGCGGGGGGCAACGCCGGCGGCTGACGGATGTCACTGGCTGTCCGACGCCCAGTCTCCGCTGCACTTGCAGTTCACTTTTCTTTCTTCACTGGCCAAGCGGTTTATTGTTGTTGCCGTTGTCGTTGTATTTTCCACACTTTCCTTATTATGTTGGGGTTTCTTGCTCACTATTTCTCTCTCTTTCTCTTCCTCTCCACTTTTCTTTCTCTCTTTTGGCTTGGAATTTTCACTTCAGCCGTCGAGCAGCCTAAAATCACGCACACAAACACATAAAATACAAACATACATAAATATTTATAAGCACTTTTACATCTTTTTTTCTTTTAATTTTTGCAAACTAATTGCGCGCACGCATTTGCCAACTATTCGCGAAGCACAATAACAGCAGCGGCATGAACAGCAACAACAACAGTAATAGCAACAGCAACAGCAACAAGAGCTGTAACACATAAAAAGAAGAGAAAAAGTAGCTAAAGAAAAATGTGAATCATTCACTGGGTGAACTTTGCAGTGGGCGGCAACAGGGGGTTGGATTTGCCGTGGAACTGTGCTTGGCACAATAACAGAATAACAGAAGCAGAGCAGAGCAGCACAGAGCAGTGCAGTGCAGCAGCAGCAGTTACGCAGCGGCAGAGGTGGCAATGATTTTTAATGCCTGGCCACAGCATCAGCTGTTGCAATTTGTGGCCACAATAGACATAGAAACGCACTTTTTGATTAGCTGCCTCTCGTTTTTGGCTAATTAGTGCACAATTTTTGGCGTGGCAGTTGTGCTTTTTGCAATTTTCCACTTTTCCGCGATTGCAGGCAGTAATAAATGAAAACATTTTTTTTTTTGTTTGCCTTGCTTGTTGTTGCTGTTGCGCTCGCCGTTGTTTCTCTCTCTTTTATGCGCGATACGCCGTCGAACTGGTAGACACTGTTATGCTCTTCGCTCTCATTGGCGACTAGGCGTATGATGACGACGGCGACTGCGGCAGCGACGCCAACGTTGACGTCAGTTTGCGAGCAGCAACAAAATGATGACCGAAAATTCAACTATGTGTGCATGGTATACGCTCATTCTTCTTAAGTTTTGTATTGCTTTAACGCCTGGAGTCATACAAATGCATTTTACCCGTTCCGCGCTCGATTCGCATTCAATTAAACACTTTCTATTAATTTCAAATGCACTAAAGATCAAATAACAACTAGCTTCTGCTCTTCCAAAATTTTCTCTGAATGCAAGTGTTGTACACTGTCGAGAAAAATGGTTTATCAACACTAAATTTTTCTTGTATCGGTTAGCCGCCACAACTTACCAGTTTATCAGCAAAGGTGCTTTTATATTGAATCATATGAATCATTAAAATTTCTACTTGCAAGAGCGGTTTTTTAAAACAAGCTACATTTACTAACATGTGCAAAATCAATTTATAATAAGAAAATATCAATACAAATGTGCATTTATTTATGTACATATATACATTTTAATATAATGATAATTTTATTTCTTATTTTTAAACTATTTTTAACAGTTAAAATTATTACTTAGGAATATTATTTTATTAACCATATCATGCTGAAATGTTCGAATATTATTTGCATCAGATAATAAATTTTGAGCTTTTGCTAATGACTTTTTCGAAGAAGCGCTGGTAGCGGGTGTACCCAAAATTCTACAACTAATTTTATAGAGGAGAGGAAAACAATCTTTGCTGGAGTGCCACCAGCTTAAGACGTCGTACCCATCACTTAATGCCACCTCAAGATCTGAATATCTACGAATTTCTTTAGTGATACGATCTTCAGACGTATGCGAAGTAACGAAGTCAGAAAAAAGATCTTCATCCAATTGCTGCGTAATGTCAACTTTCATATCTTCATTTTCGATATCGATGCAAGAATAGAATTCCATTAGTATTTTACATTCGTTTATTGTCTTCTCTTTTTCATCTTGCGTGCACTTCAGCAATTTGTTTGTAGGTGGAAATAGGAACATGGCCAACCTATGATTTATTCCAATATGATTTTGTACCAAACGATACAAAAGTTCTTGCAATTTGAGCTTCATTTCAGATTCTATTTTCGTTTTGCTCGCGCTGCTGCACATCTTTTGCAGTCTGTGAATATGGGGTATTACCAAGTGAAGCGTTGGTAACAGATCATCCTCCAGAGTGTTACAACACTTCTCAAAGTGGCTTAAAACTTGAACAATTGAAGAAATATCCGTAATATTTAAGTTTTCCATTTGGTAATGAAAGTTTTCACTTTCGCTTTCACATATATTTTGCAACTGCGTCCAATTGGTTTCTATTGACTTGAACATTTGGTAAATGCTGTTCCATCTGCTTGGAGAATACCTAATCAAGGGGCTGTCTAAGCTCAGAGATGCACCAGATATTTGCAATTCTTTAACCAGTTCATTGGCCTGGACTAACATCTTCTCAAGGACGCTGACTTCTTGGAATGTTTCCGCAATGACATTATTAAGTAGATGACTAATGCAATACGTGGATTCATCAGCGAAAAGTGGGTTCAAAATCGAATCGGCTGTAACTACAAAGATGGGATGGTCCTTGAGTATCTCGCAGTTGAAGAAGCGCAAGTTCTTTTCAATATCCTCTAAGAGCAAATCTAATCAAAAGTTGAAGTGTAACTGAATAAAAGAAATTGATTGAAATTTAAGATATGTTGCTTACCTGAATCATCATCACCATTCAGTTGGATGTCTGTTAGAAATCGACAGACCAGCGAACTATCCTTAACATAGTGAATGGTCACGGATAGGTGAGTACGTTTCATATCGACCCAAGTGCTGAACGAAATGCTATATCCATTAGTTTTGGCCACGTTCACATCCAACCGGAGTTTGTTCAAAGCTTTGAGATAAAGCGTATTAATATTGGATGAAATACTTGCTGGCTGAGGTAACAGTTCTTCCACTTTAACTTGACTTCCAAAGTTAGCTCCAATTTCGAGAAGCAATGCGGCTAATTTTCTTAACCCAATGTCCTCGACAATGTCCACAGGACGACAGTTTTCGATGGTCCACTCGGATAGAATTTGTGTCAGTCTTTTCTTGGTTGGACTGTCCACAACAGATAAGGTATTTTGTTCGTACAATGGATCCAGAATATCTTGGCTACATTCCTGGTCGATGCTACTGTCATGTGACTCGCAATAGCTAAGCTTAACCATTTTCGATGATTCATTTGCATCCAAATCTTCGATTGCGTTTTTGTAGCATTTGTGCCGAACCAAGTTTGAAGTGCTGCCATGAAACTTAAAGACACTTGGACATGTCCGACAGATCACATTATTTATTTCGGTTCCGTGTTCATTCACGACTCTGGAGAACACATTCCAGACTCGGCTTCGACTTCTTTTAGAAATGATTTTAAATTCTCCACTTAAAATTCTGGCCCTTATCGAAGCATTATCGTAGCAACCCGATTCATCAGACATTTTGTAGGAATACGGGTCTACATATACCTGTATATTTTAAGAGTGATTTTGCGGACTCATGAGTCATTCATTACCTTTTACTGAGTGGATTGCTTTGCGGTCAGCAGAGTATTATTTTTGCCCTTAAGTCGCACAAAGAGGAACCCAAACGACTGAAGTATGCTTAAAAATCACCGGGTAACAGAGTTTTTTATAAATATTTAATATGAACGAAGGACTTGTAATCAAGAGCTTGTTCTCGTGTGATTGTATTTTAAGAATGGAGCTTCCTATCGACCGACCGCCACATGCAATCGGCACTGTGATACAAGACGATGGCTCATATTGCAGTTTTACAGCACTTAAAATTTGAAATATGTATATTGGAGGGCACAACAATTAATTGCTTTTTCTACTGTTTATCAATAGGGACTCATCTCCTATACCCAACTAATTTAATATTATATTATATATATATATATATATATATATATATATATATATATATATATTATAAGTACATTTCTATGAATATTCTTATTAACAAACAAAAACAGCTGTTTCCTTCACATTCGCAGTTACATACCCATCGACTTATCGGCGGACAGCACAAATCTGATGTAGGTAGATGAACTGTCTGAATCATATGAATCATAACTTCAATCATTTGAGACTTACTTACAAGGGTTATCAAACTTATTAATTTTTTTCAAATTTATGTATTACAGTACCCATTTTCTATTAATTAAGCTTCTTTTTGTTGAAAAGGATATTTCATTGCTTATGAATTTGTAAACTGTACTTAACAGCAATTTGAATCTTTTTAGGGCTATCTATCTTATGTATCCCATTACTACACAATATGAAGCTACATATTGTTTCATAGTATAAAATAAGAACTTTAAGTTTGTTATTATTTAAATTCATTCAAATGTTTCTTGTTTAAAACACAGTATTTTATTAATGCAATTCTTATTGCTTTTTGTTTTCTTCAAGTATAATACTTTTAAATTATTTCATTGTTTTTGTTTGTTTTTTTTTTTTTTTTTAATTTCTTACATTCATTTTGAATTAATTATTTATCCCTCGCCATTGAACAAAGCATTTGTGACGTCACAGTTTTACGTGCACTCTAGCACAAGTGCTGCAAAGCTCTGCATAATTTCGACTGTCGTGCTTTGCAACACGGTTTTGTGCGTGACTGAAAATCGTGACATGCGTGTCGCAAAGTACATTTTACACTTTAGTTTTTACATATTTTTTGTTGATACCGCTTGAATAGGATACCAACAATGCACGTCGAAAAGAAATCCGAATTAAGAAGTCTTCTAAAATCGGGTGACAAGCGCTGTAAATTGGTGGAACCTCGGAACGCAAAGAGCTGCGTTTGGCGTTTCTTTAACTTGGTGTCTTGTGATGATCGAATAGAGCCGTATGCCTGCTGTAAAACCTGTGGAGATCTGCTGTCGTACAGTGGGAAAACAGGAACTGGCAGTTTATTGCGCCATAGATGCTTGCACACGACTAACGGTAAGTTTTGGATCTGATATTCACGCACGCCCCCTCACACTGCCACGCGTGTTCAGAGCGGATAGCATTGTTGCTGTCATCGCCACCGCTTGTCCTAGTGTTGTGATATGTACTCTGCACTTTGTATGCTCCATTTATTGTATCAATGTAATTGAGGATTGGTAGAGTCGTCTTTTGAATTTTAAATTGATTCTCCCCAATTAACGAGACCAATGTCAGCTGTGGGTATACGGGAGGTGACAAAAAATGGAAAGTTTGCCAAATAAATTGAAAGCCAGAATTATGCGAGTCCAATATTTATTTGACATATAAAAAATTAAATTCAGTGCTTATTTTAATTATTAACAAAATAATGATTTTATGTGTGTTATTGTTTTTTTTTTTTTTTTATTTGTTTTTATGTTTCTTTGTTTTGTTTGACTGAAATGTGTCGTTTTACAACACTGTTTTCAGGCAGAGTTTTCCAACACGGTGCCAACAACGCTAACATCGCTATTGCGTTTTTGTGGGAAAAATTATAATTGAGCGCAGTTATTTTGTAAAAAAAAATTAATAAAGATGCCTAAAGGTCGCGTTAGCAGTGTTTGGCAGCATTACGATATCAATGAGGAGTGCGAAAACTTTGCGGTTTGCCGTTATTGCGGCAATAATATATCGCGTGGTGGCATGGCCAGCAATCTGAAAGGAAACAATACAACTAATTTATGGACGCACTTACGGCACAAGCACGCCGATGAGGTGCTGGTTAATCCCGTACAGCAGCGACCCGTTAGTCGACCAGCAGTTATTACATTAAAGAAAGGTACGCTAAATGCATCGCTTATCACAATATGCAATGACCTATTGACGCGCACCTATCGATCTCTCGCGTCTGTCCCCAATTGGAAACTATCGTTAAACGATTACGCCCAGCCCTGCATTACAGCTGGATGCCGGCAATTAATTGACAACTGATTAATATCGCATCGCTTATCTGAAACTGTTCTGTTTACATTTGCTTCCTTACAGAGAAAACGTCTCGAATCGCCAAGGCAAAAGTTGTGCGGGAGCCGCTGCGCGTTAACAAACCGAAAGTGGATGTACACGCCTCCATATCTGGCGCACTGCCTCAGAAATGGGAGGAGTATGAGCAAAACGATGAAGTTAGCGAGGACATTAAGGACATTATATACAATGAAGATCCGCTATGCTACAGTCCCATACAAGTGGTCGAGGATGAGATGCTAGATACGGGCGAGAAAGTCACCGTGCTGAGCAGTAGCCGGACAAGCTCCAATCCAGTTGTTGCCACGGTTGTGTCCGCTCCAACAAGCGCCGCAAAAACATTGAAACACAATCTGGAGACATCCATTGAGCGGCTGACCACTGTTAGCGAGCAGCTAAGCTATGTTATACAGCAGCAGCAGGAAGAGCAACAGCTGAAGGATGACGACTATTATTTTGGATTAAGCCTCGTGCCCATTATGCGGCAATTGTCGGTAAGCCGTAAGCTGTACGTCCGCTCCAAAATTCATGAAATATTGTACAAAGAGAGTGTGGAGACTACGGCTAAAACTGAATAGTAGATCAAAATGTAAGCTACGGATGTGCATAAAAAACATAAACACAATTTTAAATTACCCAAGCTAAAAAGAAAGAGAAAACAAAAAGAAATCAAATGAAAACAAATATATATATATATATATAAAAATAAAATTGTATCTTATCAACAATTATTCATGTAGGCTAAAAAATGTTTCTGATTACGTATATGTTTTACGTACAGTTCGCAACCTTTATTGAAACATTTAATAATTAAGCACATTTATAAATGAGCAGAGACGAATTCATATTAATAATTTAGAATGTATTCAAATGTTTAATGTAAAACACTTACAAAATGCTAATAAATTTACCTAAGACCTCCAAAACTGATTTATACTATGATATAGATATATAATAAGTTGCACCGTATACATAAAATATTGACCCTTACCATACATAAATGTCTATTCCATTGTAAACAATTTTTTTTTTCTGGTACAGTTAGATTGCTGATTAAGTTTTTGTTGTTGCTGTTTGTGTAACTTGAAAAATAATCTTATCTCGTCTTCAAAGCAGACCTGGAAGTCAGATTTTCTTGACCCATTTGAACATTTTGAAAGCACAAATAATGGAATATAATACTACTTCAGCTTTCTTAACAGTTCTACGGATTAGACGTAGTAATATGTATTTACAAGAACATGTCAGATTTACAGATATTTTATATTTTTCTAAGAATAGACTAGAACTCACCGTACTAAGAAATATTTTTGAATAACTTCGCATTAAACGTTACATCTATGTAAAATATCCGAATTTTAAAGAAACCCACCATAAGATGGATTTAACTTTATATCAATAAGATATACACCGCATCAGAAATTTTGGTAATTTAACTTTTTGGAAAAATAAGTCTTTGTTTTGGTTTATTTATGTTTTAAATACATTTTATTTAAATAACTTGTTGAGATTTACAAAACAGAGAGCATTACTAGAAGTATATAATTTACAAATCGATTTCTGGAGCTAATTTATGTGGCTTACAGCTAGAAATATGTTTTATATTAATAATGTATTAATTAATATTATTATTTAATCGCTTCTAATTAGCATTTCAATGTTTGTATCTCTAGAAATACGCATATAATACAATATCCAATTACAGATAAATCCTACAGATCGAGTAATAAACAATAATCTTAATATCTGGTCTATATATGTATATTTATATATATATTCGCTTAGACTCTAGTCAACAAATGTTAGTTAGTTGATTAAACTTGATTTCAAATAGCGGTTCTTTTAATTTTTAAATGGATTTAGATATTGTTTCGATTTTGAAATATGCAATTTTTATGTTTGTGTGAGTGTTTTTTTTTTCTGTTGGGATCGATTAAGTGCACCTATATGACTGCCAAACATTTTCGGTTAAGTATCGTTAATCCTTAGTTTATGTAATTCGATTTATTCCATTAATATCTATTTTCTGGGGTATATTTAGCTAAGTTCTCAAGCAGCCCAAACATATTCATTTAGGTATATATCATTTTGATTATGGTTCATCGTTTAGTTTTTCTTTCGTATAACTTTTGGTAAATGATATGAGAGTATGATATACATAATTTGTATTTTAATCGATCTCCAATAAATGATATATTCGTATGTATATATATTTTATTTTTGTTTTTTTTTTTTGGTATTTAATTTTCGTATACAAGCATTTAGATATATCCAAAATTGATTTCGTAAACTTTTTTGTTGTATAATATTTTCGTATTACTTCAGATCCTCATAATTATGTAGGTGTATGTAAATTGGTATATTTTGTTCTATTCACAGTTTTTGATTACTACATCCAATAAATATATTTCATATATATATGTATGTCTATATATATGTACATATATTGATTAATCAAGCAAATGTGATTTGTATTAAGCACCGAATCGACTGATACTCTACTTTAGTTGACGATTCCGTTGGATGAGAACACATTATTTTTTTGTTTTAGATCTTAGTTTAAAGTGCGATCCGCAGATCCCGTATGATATGAAATTTGCTGTGCTGATCATACACTGAGAGAAATCGTCTAGAATTTGTTTCCAGATCTCTGTTCATATCCTTTCAATCAATTCCCTATTTTTTCTCATAAAAAGACAATTTACCTAGAATATAGTATCAAATCAAATTCTAAAAGATTTCTCTATGTGTATGTATTCAGCTGTATTTTCTGATATGGACTTAAATCATTTGCGTGAAATTTTTTCATTTACAAGGACGTTTATAAAAAAGATAATCATTCAAAAAAATAAACAAGTTCTTCACAATTTGTCAATATTTTTGTTGTATACAATAATTAAATGTATTCGAAATATAATTTGAATTTTGGAAACATTTGCATCGCTTATTGCACTTTCGAGCGTCGTTTCGTTTGCACGTTTGCACGTTTGCACGTTTGGTTTAACTTTGGAGCAAGGACATCAGCGAGGACAACAATAGCTTCCCTTAATAGTAATATTATTTGGTGGATGTCACCAATTGACTTGTGCTGTAGCCCTGTGTATTGCAGGTGGGCAGGGCGAATGGGTTGAAGCTCAAGCTGCTGACTCCTGAAAGAGAAATAAGTATTAAATATTAAATATATATAAAAATAATATAGGTATATATCACTCGACTAATCATCAATCAACGCATCATATAGATTTGTTATATTTCTATTAAAAGCTGAAGAAAGCAAATGTTCTTACGCTTGTCACAGTTGGTACATTTGTACCTAACTAGGTACATTTGATCATCGTACATAAATATTGCTCAATTATCGTTGCAACATTTTGCATTTCTGTCTCAAATTACGTTTTAGTGTAAATAGAATAGTTTTCCACATGTATCAAAATTAACTAGATAAAATCAGAATTTGTTTGCGCAGCCTAAGAGTATGCTAAGTATTTGGACAATACTTATTGGCCAACATTTCGAATTTTAAATTATGAAGCATACTTCTGTGAGCATGTCGAAATCAATTCCTAAGACTTCCGCATTAAATATTAGGATATTTGCTTAACTGTTAATGTTCTGAATTTTGGAACAATAAATCTATAGAACCGGTTAAGGAACAATTCATATTCACCTTCATTTAGGTGGAGTATTAAATTAACGAAGTATATCTGTTTGAATTTAGACTGTTATCATAGCACATAATTGCATAGGTAACAAATTATATGTTAACTTTTTGAGGAAAGCATTAGCAAATAATTCCATTTTTACACTAGCTTGAGATTCGAACAGGGATATTGACTTGAAGTTAATGTCGATTTAGTTGAAAATATGTTAAATAACGTATATGATAAAAATATTGAAAAATAAATTATAAATACCGTTGAGTGTGTGTTGGTTGTGTACTGTTGTAGTTGTTGTTGTTGTGGTTATTGTTGTTGTTGTTGTTGTGGTGTGTGTGGTTTTTAACAGACACATTGCCGGCGTCTCATTCACCCCCTCACACCCACGTGTTGCCAGTTGCCAGTTGCCAGACGTTATTGTTTTTAAGCGGCGCTGCTGCGCATTTGGGGGCGTCGCTGCCGATAAGCCTGTGCATTGATCTCTGTTTCATTCACTGTGTTTCATGCGAGTCGCTGCCTACACGTGTCCGTTTGCCTGTGTGTGCGATCTTTGGCCGTTCCCTCTTTCATGTTTCGTTTTATTGTTGTTATTGCGTTTCTCTCTTGCAGCTCGCACGACACGTGTGTGTGTGTGTGTGTGCCAGTGTGTGCGATCTTTGGCCGTTCCATTTTTCGTGCTTCGTTTTATTGGTTTTGCAGTTCTCTCTATTGAACAGCTTGCATGCGTGTGGCCGTTCCATTCATTATGTTTCTTATTATTGTTGTTATTGCGTTTCTCTTTGTTGTGCACTTCGCTTAAGCTGCCGTTGCAGTCGCTGCATTGAAATTTACATGTGTGTGAGTGAATGTTTACTGTTGCATTCTGCATGTCACATGTTTTACTGCAGATGCGGCGCCGCGCTCAAATGGCATTGTGTGTGTATGTGTGTGAGTGTGTGAGACAGATTGTTGGCTGTTCCATTCCCCATTTTTTGTGCTTTCGTTGATGCTGCTGTTTGTTTCGTCCCGCTCTGCGCCTAAACGGCCGTCGCAGTCGCTGCCGTTACGGCGGGATTGTGCCAGGGCTGATGATGCGGATGTGGATAGTGGTGCGGGTGGGTGGCGCCGGCGGCGACGTGATGATGCTGCACAAGGGCCGAATGCCAAGGCGTCGACACGGACACTGTTAAGGATTAATGTCGAAAATGCACTTGCTGAGCAAATTTTGTTTCACTTTGTGGGAGGCGTTGGAGGAGTTGGAGGCGGGACGTAAACATTATGTATATTCGAGTGGGTGTTTGTTTTGGGTATCTTATGAGTGGTTGAGTTATGCAAATTATAAAAAAACAATTAAATTCTATTTGTATTCAAAAGTAATATAAAATACATCTGCTTGTTATCTAAAAATTGGAATTCCTGAAAATTTCAAGAAATCTAACTAAGATTCATTATTTTTTCTCTTTCTTGCCGCTTTTAATTCTCAACTAGTTAAAACTTCGTGGAAAATGTTTGTTTTCCTGGCTTTGACTGACTTAAAAAGGTATTTGTGAAAGGAAAAACCATTTAAATGTTGCCAACTAATTCTTAACTTCAGAAAGATCGTAGCAGCAATCCATTTAACTATATTCCAGTCTAGATTCCATTATCTAAAACTAACTAAAATGATGGGGAGCAGTTGCAAGCTTGGTCCGGGGTCTTGTCTCGAGAGATCGGGCTCGGTCACTTACTTGATGTGGAGTTGAAGACGCTGCCGGGCGACGAGGAGAGGGTGCCCATGTTCGGTGCGGGTGCGTAGCCGTTCGCAGTGGCTGCCACGGCGGCGGTGGCAGCTGTGGCGCCGTACGAGCCGCCGGAGCTGTGGGGCGTCGAGGCGCTGCTGCAGTAGCCGCCGCGTGGACTGACGCTGCTCGATTGGGCGCGCTGGTAGTCGTCCTCGGTCCACTGGCCGGTGCCGTCCTGGACGCTCACCGCCAGCTGTCCGGCGTAGGAGTTGAAGCTGGTCGATCCGCCGGGCGATCTGCTGCAGCAGGTGAAGCGTTAGATGCTTGCAGGGATTTCATTAGGAGTCGTTTGAGCTCTTACCTGGGCATCGAGTAGAGTGCCTCAACGAGATCGGCGGCACGCTTCAGGATGATTTCCTTTTGCAGCTTCTCCGGATCGCCGGGATGCCGGGGTATGAGCTTCTGCAGTCGCTGGAAGCCGTAGTCGATTGTAGGTTCGTTCAGTGCTGCTAAGACGAAAAATTTAGACCTGCCTCCAATGGGAAAATGGATCTATCAGTAGCTACTTACAGACATAGACAAAGCGTCCGGGCGAGCCCTTGCAGAACTGTTTGCTCTTGTAGGAGAGCGTCACCTCGACTACGCCGGGAATGTGCCGCGGCGGAGTCTGGACCCGTATCGCATGCGATGTGATTAGCTCGCTCCACACCAGCATTGTTCCAAATACCACTTGCAGTCCGTCAAAGAAGTTGTCGCCGACGATGATGACGGTGGCGCCACCTGTTGTCCAGCCCTCGCTCGGAGATATCGCCTTGATGCAGGGCGTGGCCACTGGCAAGGGCGGGTAGAGGCCTGCAAGTGGGTCAGAGTAATGTGTGGGTCAGAAATTGGGTGAATCTCATCGAGGAAGATCGTTTAGGATTAACAGAAGGAAATTAAGAAATGGGTTTTCGAGTTTGCCAATTGCTACGGAATGAAAATGAAAATCGCACAGAAGGGAAAAGGAAAACTAATGGAAATGAAAATGAAAGCTCCACAACGTAGAATTAAATAGCTAGTCTAACTAACTAACTGATCGAGTAATTGGAATTTAGTTACAGACCATCGTAGGTACTGTCGGGCGCTAGGGGGTGACCGGATATGGACAGGGATGTGTTGCCTGTACCTTCCGTTGTGTCCAGTCGCTTGGCGCGGCGTCCGTGCTTCGAGTTGTTGTGCACGAACATGTTGTCTGAGATGGCCAGCAAGGGTCCATCAACGGCCACTTGGGTGGAGATGACAACCTGTTTGGAATGGGAGGAAATAGCGGATTAGGATTGTTGCAACAAATTTTCTTGTAAGTATACGCCATGAACTATATAAATTATGCTTAAGCTCGTAAGATCTACCCACATTCCTTTTTGTATGCAAGTTAAGCCTTAAGAACTATGACTAAATATTAATTTATATAGATATTAGCGAAATGAGCTGTGCTATCGAAAAAAAATGTTACACTGGTGTTGCGTAGGCTACTCAAGAATATATATTCCAAATCTCAAGATTATAGCTCTTGTAGTTCCCGAAAAGCACGCATTCATACAGACAGACCGGCGGACAGTTATGGTTGAATAGACTCAGCTCGTAGTGATGCATACTAAATGGCATTTGCCACATAACAAATATACCCCATTGATGCAGTTTCAATGGGTATATAACACTTATGTTGAGACCCACCTGAAATCTTCGCATGTCCCGTGGGTTTCCAGCATTTTTCAGACAATTCTGATTGCACTTCAAGAAGAACTTGAGGAAAAAGCTAAAGTAGAGAAAGACAAAGAAAAAAAATCGGATTAGAAAGTAGAAAATGATTGGTAAATAATCCGGTTAATCGTTACGTAAGCCAGTTGAAGGACATGCCACGGCGTAGCCTTCTGTTTACGAGCTGCTAATGAGTGGTTGCGCCTTTTGCAGTTGCCACTTGCCACTTGCCACTTGCCACTTGCCACTAGCTACTTGCCGCGTTTGGTGGCAGATGTTTGGCCGCAGGCCTCAGTCAATCGCACTTGCAACCCGGGCTACGGATTTTTTTGCTGGCCTCCGGCGCTGACAGCGCAGCATGCGATAAACGCCGGACTCCGGGTTGACAGTTATTTGAATGGGATGTCCTGCAGGCAGGATATGCGAAATTGACACCCGTGTGTCGCGCATTTAAATGGTAATATATATATACGTGCCCCTTTTCCTCCTCCCTCCCTGATTTTATTTGCTCAAATAATATTTTTGTTGCTTCTGTCGCTGCGGGGGTCGCCCCTTAAAATTGCCAGCAACAACAAAAAATGTTCTTTTTTTTCGGACGTTTTTGTTGTTTCTCACTCGACAAATTGGACAAATTAGTGGAAGGGGGCGTGGCACAGCATACCCTCAACTCAGCGCTCAGGAACTGTGGAACTGTGGAACTGTGGAACATCTGCATATGTGTCATAAATAACTAAATTGCCGTTGTTCCTGTTCCTCACATCTAGTGAAGAGTTCCTCGAGTGCGTGATAGGTGTTGGTCCTGAATATATGTATATATGTATATGCTATATCGATGATATGAGATACTCATGGGCACAATTTCATCAATAGAAGATTTTTCTCAGCTCAAGAGGATATCCCTAACTGTCTGAGATGCGCTGAAAGGTGTTGGTGCTGCAACTAAAGACTATATAGAACGTATGATATATTTATGGGTACTTGTGAAAGATCTTAACGGTTTCTCTTAGTATGATGAAGTTCTCGACAGTGAAGGATCCTTCGAAATGCACTTTTAGTGCTGCTGAAGAGGATATCCTCAAGTGTTTGAGAAGTGTTGAAAGGTGCTGGTCTTAAATTTACACTGAGAAAAATCTGTTTAGAAATATTCTAATAAATTAAATATATTTTCAATGTGCCCAAAATTCTTAGCACAATGTTAGAAATAAACGATGTGGTCTTCATCTTCGATATATCTGGCCTAACATTATACAAAAAATTTAGTGTAAATAATTAGAAAACGTAAATTCTTCGTTTATAACCTTAACGATCGACAAAGTTTTGAATTCAGTTTGATTTATAATTTTTATCAATTCCATAAGTGTGTCGAAGTTGTTTTCTAAGTGCGTCGATTGAAAAAAAGAAACAAACAAATTTTTGATATTTTCAATATGTGAAACTCTGATTTGAATTCGATAAAAAAAAAAAAAAAACATAAATAAATATAACACGAGCTTAACACATGGCATACCAATTTTTGGCTTATCGCAGAATTTGAGTGCGCGGCGTTAGGCAAAATTAATTATGAACCTTATACATTTTCGAATATGAATAATGTACATATATAGACAGATATTCCATATGTTTGTATATGTGTATGTGTACCGACACGCGCCCTCGGCTACGGAGCTGATTGTGAACTTGTTGAAGTCCGAGTTCGGGGACGAGAATTGAAACAGATGTGTGTGTTTATGTGAACAATGTACTCATTGTACCCTACAATATGGGTGCATGGGGTATACAGGTTATGTGAGATTGCATGTGGCAGGTAGAAGAAAGGACGGTATAATATCAGCAAGGGGAGTTTACTGAGCATTATTCATGTGATTGTCTGACTGTATGAATGCGTTAATCTCGAGAATAACTGTTGCTAGATTATTGAAATTTCGAATATATATATTCTTTATGCCTAGTACAGTCTATTTATTTTTTTCAGCTATTTCATAGCATTTTGTTTAGAGAGCTACGGTCTTCATATTTGAAACCTTGCATCGTTTGATTTATATAACAAAACTCATATTTTGCATTCAAAGAAGAAGCACAACTCTTGGGTATACATTAGGGTTTTTAGGGTATCTGGCGGTCGCGCACTGCTCACTAGACTTCTCCTACTTCACTTCACTTTATCCACAGTGCAAACAACAACAACAACAACAACAACAATGGCAACAAACAACATCAACATGAGCAGCATCATTAACACGGCCATCGGCATTCCCCGGAGGGAACGAAGCGCCGTGTCCCTGTCAGATGGAATATCGAGTTACAATCGCGACCCTCGACGAAATGCAACTGCAACTGCAACTGAAATTTGAATACGTATCGAGTGGATATTGAGAGGGGCTTTGGTTATACATGGCTTAACTCATTTACGGTTACTAATTTAGTCGACTAGAGCGGCCGCCACCCCCGATAAATGGGCCCCTAGATCCTTGTCAGCATCTTTATGGGCAGCTAATTGACTTTCTCGGAAGTCGAGAGACGAAACTCGGAGTTGAAGTCGGAGTCGAGAGTCGGAGTCGGAGTCGAGAGTCGCACGCTTGAATTACAATGTTGTCAAATATCCTGACAGGACGCATAAATTGCCTAAGCCGAAATCGTTCATTCCTATTTGCATATGCCCGGGACTTAAGGATTTGTGAGAATCCTTGCTGCAAGAGTCCTTGCTGATTCAATTTTAGCTACCAGCATTTCGGAATTTCGATTCTTTGCGTTTTTGCTGCCAGGTGGGCAATTAAAAATTCCGCTCGTGTCCTGCCAATAAATCAAAGTGTCCTGGCAGTGGCAACAAAGTATCCTGCGCTGCTTTAATGTCCTGCCACTTGCTCTGAGCGCCAGCGAGGCGAAATTTTTCATTTCAATGAAAAGCTACGCATCATCAAACGCCCGCACATGAAAATGGCCAACAAAATGGCCAAAAATGGCGTCCACGGCTGCCCATTTGGCAGCTGAATCACGTAGAGCCAACGAACTGCATAATTGGTCATTCATATTTGGTCCTGGCAGGAGCTGCCAATCGCTTCTCTCGACTTTTAAGTAGTCCTTAAAGTTGACTTTATTTCGCTTCGATTCAATTGAGGAGAGTCAAATGTATTTAATGGAATGAAATGAAATGGAATGGAATGGAATGGAATGGAGTGTAATGATGGAAAAATAAAAAAGATAATTTTTTAACTAAGGAATGGAACTCTTAAGCAATGGAAACTATCTACAAATTTGACTCTATTTCTATTTTTCAAAGAAGAGAACTTGGTCTTAAGAAAAGTAAGATCTATTCCAATATACAGTTATATCGAATGTATGGAATGTTATGAAATTGATTTTAAGATTTTATAAGAAAGTATTTTAACTTTTAATTGGATGTCAAACATATTTTACAAATTTTCTTATCTATTCCATTATATTATTAGTATTGAAGTAAATATTTCAAATTCTATTTTAAATAAAAATAAAAAAAAATCGTAAATATCGTAAACAGGGTATTCAAATAGAGAAAACAACTTATTTTAAATTGAATTATTGTTGTTTTTTTTTGTATTACGCAATAAACAACTGAATTTTATGGCTGAAAAATGTGCTGACTTTAAACAATATATATTAGCCATATAATTCGCTTTCTGCACTTGGCCAACAATTGAAATAAACTCGAAGAGGTTGTAAACTTTTTGGCGCTTCGGGCCAAAAAATATTCGTGAATGCGCCAACGATTAACTGTGAATTTGTGAATCAACAGCAACTTAAAGAACAACAAGAGCAGCAACAACAACAACAAGAACAATTTCGGTTTATCTTTGCATCGCAGTTCACAACATTAAATGATGAATACAAAACGTGCATAAATCGCTTTGGGTTTTGGCCTTGTCGACGATTTTATCTGTGAAGGGGCCGTCAACAGGATGTAGCCGAAAGCGTTCTGTGTTTGTGGCGCACGCCACTTTAAGCCACGTTTGTGTGCACAGGTGAGCAGACACAACAACCAAACCCAGCCCACCCACCCACCCACTCACCTGTACGCTTGTACGCCTGCTCGCACTCAACTGGGAAAAGAAGCTGCGGGCGACTTGGCGCTAATTTTTCACTAACGATAATATTCAAAATTTTCAACTTTATTGCCGCATAAAGTCAATGACACGCACACAAACATAGAAAACTTACTTTGGCGCCATTTCAATGGCATTTGCACGCACACGCACACGCACACACACACACACACAGAGACATACACTAAGCCAAAAGATGGCGGCCGACGTCACCATTTTGTTGCTGCTCGGTGTGTGTAAAGTGGGGTATATAGATCTTGCATAGAAGTATGTAACAGTTAGCCGTATACCCTATGCAGAAGTTAAGCTTAGTCCAACTGGACTCATTATATATGGATTAGTTTAAATTAAATTAGGGTATTTGCTAGTCATGTATACCCGCCTGCATGGTTGCTATTGTTGTTAGAACTTTTATTTATTTATGCTCTTTCTCGGCTTAGCGCTGCACGCTTCGCGGCGCACGCACAAAACCCAAAAGCGCGGAGCAGCCCATTCCGCCTACCCCACAGCCAACCCCCATCTGCTCTGCTCCAGAGTCGCCAGTCCAAGGTCCACTCCCCCAGCAGGGAAGCAGCCAAGAGAAACGCTAAGCAGTTAGAAAGATTTGCCGCCACCCGATGTCTCGATGTCGCGTCGGCACAATCCTTATCAAAATCGCACTTGGACTTGGGTACGTCTTTCGTCCTGTTGAGAAGTTCATTGCTGGGGTCTCTTCTTTGTATTGCGATGGACTCTTTTCTTTTCTTTTCTTTTTTGGGGGCGGTTTTTCTTATTCTTATTTTCTGCTGCTGTTGTTGTTGTTGTTTGTTTTCTTTGTTGTTGTTACGCTTTCGCTTTCGTTGTGGTTCATCCTTTTGGCCGGAAGAGAAAAACATTAGCATGGAACTTGTTGAAAACACTTTCGCATACGCAAAGGGAGAGACGCAGGCGAAGGCGAGAGCGAGAGCGAGAGCGAAAGTGAGCGCTGCTTCGAGTGAGTTTTGATGAGTGTGTTTTGAGTGATTTGTTTTTTGTGTTTTTGTTTTGTGTCTTTTGAGTGAAGCTTTGCCTGCGTTCATTCCAGTGAATGAATCTAAACAAGTGCGAGGGGAGCGGCTGCTGCTTTTTGGTAGAGTTGCGTGCGTATGTGTGCGAGTGTGTGTTGATGCGTGTGTGTGTGTTGGGGGTTGCTTTGGGATTCAATGTCATGCCGCTGGGACCAGGGAAATACCTTGTAACTGTTGTTTTTGTTTTGCGCCGGGCGCACAAAGGCAACAACAATGGCAGCTTCTTCGTTTTCTTCTTATTTTTTTGTGTGTTTGCGATTTCTTCATCTTTAAACTGATTATTTCTGTAAGCACACGCATCCCAATCGCCTGTGCGTGTGCATGTGTGTGTGTGTGTGTGTGTGTGACCATAAAAATACCATATCGAGGTTAAATATCAGACATCGATAAAAGCTACAAGCAGACAAAGATACAGAAACAACAAGCACAAAAAGTATATCCATACATTTGTGTGTGTGTCTGTGTGTGTATCTGTGTGCTGGCTTTTGCTGCTCGCAGTCAATGGCTGCCAACTTTTGCTACTCTTTGGCTTATCCCTGTCTTAGCAGCCGCTTTTAACCTTTGGCCAACTACTGAGCCAACAAATTATCGACCTTATTGAAATGCCCAAATTATGCTAACTATTTCATCTATTTCTATGTGTGTGTGTGTGTGTGTGTGTGTGTGTCTGTCTGTTGACTGCCAGTTAACGCTTTTAATATAATTAATTATGCAGCATGCGTAAGTGGCTAAGCGAATCACACATGAAAATGATGCAAATGATGAGAATCGTGAAAATCATGAAAATCATGAAAATCATGAAAATGTCGAACTGCTCGCATTCAGATGCTGTCTGAAACTCCTTGCACAGGATCTGTAAATTTTAAATCACCTTGCGGTCGTCTCAATTATGCACATCAGATGGTTTGAAGCAGAACACATAACATTGATAATTCATTAGGTACTCCTAACTGTTTAATATGGAATATGGAATAGACATCGAATTCCTTTGAAATTTGAACTTAAGTGGAGTCGAAATAGTTCTATTATTAGCATTACGCATTAAAAGCTTCTACATCAATCAATCTTAATTATATGAAATCTTAAGGGCTCAGATATTATCCGTATTAAAGCTATCTACTATGAAATAGTTCACTGCTTTAGGCTAGTCAGGATTCAAACTTCGTTCTTGATTTACTCATAATATCTCAAATAAAAGTAGCTTAATAATGTAGTTACATAATGCAAAAATTATCTGATTGCAAAAATTATAGCAAAATAATTTTAAAGCTTTTGAAAAAGCGAAGCTCAATGGCAAAATGTTAATCTGCAATTTGAAAATAGATATTTATGATTTAATAAACTGGTTTTCCCAGGAGCTAACGATTCGCAACGAAAACCATTTTTGCCATTTAGATAGATGAAAAGAGGAAGAGCGCAATTTGCATTAATAATTCAATTTCAATAGACAGGCAACAAATATGCAAATTGTGCGCTCTTTGAAATGCAAAATTCAATTCGAATTGTGTTCCCATTGATTTACGAGGTGCGAATCAAGTGCATTCGCAGCCAACACCTGAGACGGGGCCTCACTTCAAAGAGGAGACAGCGGCTGCAGCTGCGGCTGCCTGGCATACCGAAAACTTCCAGTTGCCTGTGCACGTCTGGATGATACCCTAAACTTCATTTTAGCCTGCTGCTTATTAAGTCTAAAGATTGAAATATTGAAATCTATCTATGTTTAGAGAGCGACAACATCTGCGCCATCTCAAGTAGAGCCTATATGGAAAATTTGATGTCCCTAGCTGTTATACTTTTCGAGATCCTCGCGTTCATACACTCGAACAAACAGACGATCGACTCGATTAATGATCCAAATGAAGAGCATACATATATACTTTATCTGGTCTGTCACGCCCCTGCTTCTATCGAGAAGAACATTATACTCTATTTATTTATTTTCAATGGGTTCGATTCATATAAAGGCAATTGTACGAGCTGCTATCTTTATTGATAATTAACTGTTATGGAGTCTCGCCTGTCTGACTGTCTGGTGTGTCTGCTGTGTCTGCCCAATATTTCATATAACTGCGTGGGCCTGTCGATTGCTGACCACAAGTGCCGTCAAATTTGTGTCTGCGTTTTATGTCTTTACTTATTTTTTTTTTTCTCTCTTTTTGCTGCGTCGCTTTGAATATTTGAACAACCCCAGCCCTGGCTTCTCGCCCCCAACCCTCCACAAAATACATTCATTCACTGTTGTGTGTGTGCAGCAGCTCGACACACTCGTCGTCCACTTCATTTACAGTTACAGCTTTGGCTGCGCTGCACGAATCACCTGAAAGGGGGAGAAACGGTGAGCAGTGGAACGGGTAGCTGCGGAGCGGGTAACTGTGGAACGGGTAGCTGCGGAACGGGTAGCTGCGGAAGGGTCTGGCTGAATGCATTTAGAAAATTAAAAATTGTAGCCACAACTAGCAGCAGTTTTGTCATCATTTTTAGCGCGATTATCAAGGCATGCAATGGCCAAAAACATTTGCTAGCCGCACGCAGCCAATACCCTCTTTACAGTCGTGGCAACAAATAGTGTGTACAGCTTATTAGCTAATATTTCTATTTTTAGTACACTGATTTTTAATAAATACAAATCATTGCATTATTAAAAATATAAATATTTACATTATTAACAATTTGATTTACAGGTAAGTATATTGAAAGCAAATAAAACTTTTACTGCCGCCACTGTTTTTATATTTAAATATATATATGTATGTATATATTGTGCATAAATCATAACATCAATCAAATTCAGAGCAAGTATTATTTTTAAACGTCTGACCTCACTTTTATGGCCGCCACTGTAACGAGCTAAACGGTTTGCATATTGGAGACCACAAAACGTCAATTCTATTTGTCGGATACCTTGGGGGCTTAGTGGGCGGTGCTGGGGGCGGTGTTGGTGGGGCTGGGGGCGTGTCGCAGTTGCCCACATTTGTCCGTGAGTTTGCACTTAGTTTATTTGTCGCGCCGGCGAAAAAATATAGAAAATTGAAATAAAGCGAAGAAAATGCCAATGACGTAGATAAATGCAAAAGCGGCAAATTTTGGATTGTGCTTTCCTCTATTTTACTCTATTTTACATTTTTTTTTTCGTTTTGTTGCTGTTTTTTTTGGCCACTCTGGCAAATGGCAATTTTCCGCTTTTCCAGCAGATGGGTGAAGCGTTTTTCTTTTTCTTTTTTCTGACTCCCTTTTTTTCGAGTGCAATTTAGTCGAATTAAAAAGTCGAATCGGTTATTTGACACGCGATTGCGTGTGTGTCTGTGTGCGTGTGTGTGTGTGTGTGAGTGTGTGTGAGTGTGTTGGGCCTAATTACGCATACGCCAGATGCGCGCGTTGAAAATTGAACATCGAAAACAAAAACAAAAGCTCGAGCAACGATCAACGAAAATGTGTGAAAAAAATGCGGAACATGTCGCAACGACACAAGCAACAACAATAAAAACAACAACAACAACAACAGTAACGTCCATTGAAATGAGAACAAGCTGCAGCTGACTGCAAACGGGGCCCAAAGACTTGGCCGAAACGGTCGATGGCGACAATGCGACCACCGCCGAAGTGGGCTTTAAATTCACTTAATTATGGAACACACACGAAGGGCAGGTAAAAAAAAAAATAAAAACAAAAAAAGCAAATAAAATAAAAGCAAGTAAGAGAAATGAGAGGAAAAAAATGCGTAGCAAACGATCCACACAATGCGGCGAGTGTCCTCGCAAATCATAAATAAAAGGAGAACCGAGACAATTCCTCAACTTGCAACAGAAGCTGCCACACAGAGTGGCAGAAGAGGAAGAGAGAGGTGGAGAAGAACTGGGAGCTGATGCTGCAAACTGTGCGGCAGTCCTCACCTGCGCTCGTAATTGCAAATCCTCTCGTTTTCATAGCTACTGTGACTAAAGACTCGTGACTCGAGACTTGAAACTTGCAACTTCAACTTGCAACTTAAGACAAATTCAATAACCAGTCAAAATTTATAGCGACGATCTATTAAAAATTCCCATAGCAAAGTTTACTCTTAGTAAAAGTTAAAGGTCAAAAAGTGAAGTTTAAATTGTCCAATTTCTTTTAGATTTATATATTTGTAAAATTAATTATAATATAGTATAGTATAGTATAGTTGAGATCGTCCAGATTTAAGCTTAACACTTAACATTTTTCTTCAAATAAGATTGATATTCACCAAAAGAAATTTATGACTTAATTAATCGTTTAGTTAGCGTTAAGCTAGAGTTTTTATCTATTTGTAATACTATAAGAAAATGGAATGCATTTGAAATAATTGTTATTTTATATTTGCTTGCATTTTGTCATTATCTATATAAAATTTGCCTCATCTAAAGCGCTATTTTGCACCACGGTAAATAAATTTGAAAGCTGTCTAAAATATATTTGTAAGTGAAGTATTTTGAATAAATTGAATATTATAAATAGATTTGAAATTGAATTGGAATTTGGTATTCGAATTGCTTTGGGAAATGTTGGCGCTGTTTGCCCCACTGTGCGTTCTACGCATTGTGTGCACAATTTTGGGATCTGTAAAGCCGCTCGCTGCAGATCGTTGCATGAATAACAGAAATTCATCAATAAAACATGTGGAAAAAAGACTTTGCGATGTTGTTGCTGTTGTTGTTGTTGTTGGTGGTGCTGTTGTTGTTGCTGGTGCTGTTGTTGTTGCAGCTCTCACGGCACACGTTCGAACGTCATGGCAAGTGGCATGCAGCAGCAAAACTGGCAACTGGCAACTGGCAACTGGCAACTTTATTGTTGTTGTTGTTGTTGTTGTTGTTGTTGTCATATGTATCCCAGTTGCTGGCTTAGCCAAAAGGCAACTTTGAAATGCTGGCGACTTCTGCACAAAGTCGGAATTTTCAATCAGTTCCAATTGTTGCGCGCTTCAACGATCAGCAACAACAACAACAACAACAACAGTAGCAACATCAGCAGCAACAGCACCAGCAGTGGCAACAGTTGCTAGTGGATGAGCAACAGTTGCTGCTGGAGTGGCAAAATGTGCGCGACCACCAGTCGAGTTAGCGCTTTAGCGTGTGTTGCTTGCAACATTTAGTGGCACACACACACACACACACACATACATACATCGATTATCCAAGCAGAACGAGAATCTGCGGCTTGCTCTTCATATCTCTGGCATATCAATGAGCAACAGTTGCTACTGCATGCAGCGGCAACAGTTGCTGCTGTCGAGTGATCCTTGCCGCCGCGACTTTGATTGGGCGTGTGTGGAGCTGTGATTGATATGCGCCGCTTACACCCCCACCCCTCCCTCCGCTCACTTACCTGCGCACAGGTAAGCTGACAAATGCCACTGCAAAAGTTGGCCTGGAGGATTAACCAATTTGGCCGCGTCGCCAGCTGCGGCTAACAAGGCGAACAACAACAACAGCAACAGCAACAAAAATGTATTCATAATCGTAAATATCGCGCCTGCGCACGTGGCCAGGTAAACCATCAAAATAACTGTTCTTCTGCTTCTTGTTTTTTGTTACACGTTTAGCAATTTTAACAAGATCATAAATGTTTGTTGGCCATTTGTGATCTTGCCGAACGCTTCGACCACATTTGTTGGCCATATAAATTTCCTAATTTGCAAGCGGCTGCATTTTCTTTTTTCTTTATAGCTAACAACAAAAACAACAACAACAACAACAACATTGAACTGGCAATCAATTAAATTTAATTATGTGGCCAATTAAGGCCTGATTGCGAGCCAACATAAATGTGCCTCCATCTGCGTCTTGGCCAAAGTCTGAGCCACTTGCCACTTGCCACTTGCTACTTGCCACTTGGCAGTAATATGTAATAGAATCATTAACTCCCAGTTGCAAGTTGCACGTTGCAAGTTGCTAGTTGCTAGTTGCTAGTTGCAAGTTGCTTGTTGCACGTTGCAAGTTGTTGTTATTTCGAGGAATACCACCATGATGGAGAATCCAGTTAGCCATTTGGCCAGGCACTTTAACAAACGTGGCCAATAGTCAAATAGTTTCAGACACCATCCAAAGGGACCACCTGGCAGGTGTTCCAAGGATAATGATTGAGTTGTTCATTCGATTTGGTTATCTTCCATCTGCATAAGGAGCGTTCCAATTGAGCAGCTGAAATACTTTGAGCTGTCGAATAAGGTAAGCGAAGGTACAAAAAACCCAATTGAAGGGAACTCTCAATGAAGCAGAAGAGCATTTAAATAGCTGCAAATGTGTTGCTTCAATCATGCTCAATCATTCAATTATGCAAGTCCAAATGTGACTGCAAATCAGACTGGAATGGAAGCCTAAATGAGGAGAACTATTTTAATTGCAGGAAATCGGTTTTGGCAGACTGTTCAATCATGGTCAATCATTTAATTAAGCAACTAGTCCTACTGATTGTCTAAATCAGTGTATCTTAGTCTTATAAAAGCGAAGTCTTAATGAAGAAGAGCTGACAAATAGCCAGTTCAATCATGATCAATCATTCAACTAAGCAACTAGTGCAAAAATCACTAAGCATTGTCCTATTGAATGCAATTCTTAATAGTTAGAGCTTTTAAATAGATGTTAATCTGTTGGTGTTGAGGCATCAATCATGTTCAATCATTTAACTGGTTAACTAATCAAAATGTGACTTCCCATTAGATTTTTCTCATTTATAAGAATGTTATTCTTAATGTTAAGTAGCTTTAAACAGTTGTTAAGCTGCTCATGCTGTTGCTTCAATCATGTTCAATCACTCAATTAATTAAACACAAATCAGATTAAGGCATGGCACTTGCTTAACAATAATTGTAACTAAAAGTTCTTTTATTGTCTTCTAATTGAAATGTGTTTAAAATACGCCTACCCGGAATCCCTCCCGGAATCCGGAATCCGGAACCCGGAACCCGCCTTCCGCCGCCAGTGGCTACTTATATTTTATTTTTGGCTTGTGCCAACAATTTGTGTGCTTCTCTAATAATATTTCCGAAGCCAATTAGAGGCGACGCACTCCCTGGCCAACTAACTCGACGGGGAAGCGAGCTGTGGGAGCGAGTCCCAGCCGCAAGGATCTGCAGGCAATTAACATAATTCGACTGACACGTGACGGTTCTGGCGGGCAGAGCAGTGGCTGCGGAGTGTGGGGGGTGCGGGGTGAAACAGGGTATCAGCGAGTGTCGGGTTGCGCCGTCTCAATTTACGCAATTCACAATTTGCAATTCACAATTCAGAATTTATGAAAATAGAATTTGTTTTTGCGCCAGTTTTGATGAACTTTCATTTTGGCCAGCTTTCAGACGTTGCCCCTGCCATTGCAGCCCTGCCGCATGCCACATGCCACATGCGACATGCCACATGGCACATGGCACATCGGAGCCGTGGCAGCTGTGGCAGCTGCCGCATCATGTTTTATATTGCAGTTGATAATAATGCCAATAAATCAACGATACGCACACAAGCAGGCAAAATAAAAAGGCCAACAGCGTCGATGATGAAAAGCAGCTTAAAATGTCATCTTTTGTATGGCCGGAGTCGGAGTCGGAGACGGAGACGGAGACGGAGACGGACCCGTAGACGGAGACGGAGCCGTGCTCAGAGCCGAAAAGTCGGGGTGTGGGAAGGGCTACTACTAAAGCATAGTTCAGCTACTTACCGATCAATAATAACGGGATCCGATGGCGTCTCGTTCCGGTTGCCACAGCTCTTTTTATCACAGCAGCGGCTGCAGGTGAAATACATAAAAAAAAAGAACAACAAAATAACGGGTTAGCAAATCTTAAAGACATCTGACTTTAATATAATTTAAAGCTGTGCAAAAATATTCCGTGAGTGCAAATTAAAGGAAGGAAGGAATGTGTCTTAACTAAAATTTAAGTTTGGGCAACAACCTTTCTTGAACATAATCCACAGCCAAGCAAACAACTAATTGCACCAAAATGTACCAATTAAAAAATAAATGTACCATTTAACATCAATGGATTTGTATTTACAAAAAACAATAAACAAATTAAGACTTGAATTGGAAATAATCTTCATTAATTAAGAAATGCAGAGATCGAATGATTGATGGTTCTTAACTTAGTTAATCAAATAATAATTAATTTAATTGCTGCTTTGGTACAGAAAAATGAATATGCAAATATTTCAACTAGATTTAAAAGTTATCCTTGCAAGTCTTTTGACACACACACGCACCAATTGAGTTCAATGGCTGCGTAATTTTTTGGCCGCACTGCCGCTGGCCAGCAAATGCGCTGTAGGCGGGTGGGCGTGCCAGAGGGTGGGAGGGGAATTCGCATTTGGGGGTGGCTGCTGGGCAGAGCTTGAGCTTTGGCATCGTGCTGGGCAGCACATAAACATGGATGACTAAAATGGGCGAAATGCCAAACGATAAAGAAGAAGCCATTGCCGCAGCTTCCAGCGACAGCGACGCCGGCAGCGACTGTGACTGCGACGCAAAAGTTAACGTCGACGCCATTGTATTTGTATTTGCTTTGTGTTATGCGAAGCTGTTGATTTTTGCTGCTTTCTCTTGGCCAAGGCAAAAGCGAAGGCCAGCTGCAGCTGGAGCAGAGGCGGCCGTGGGGTTGGGGTAGAGGGGGTTGAAAGGGGGCGGGCCGTCAACCCCTGTGCGTTGTCCCCTTGTTTTGATAATGCTACGCAAACATAAAAACTGGGTGCCAATCCGAAATAATAAAAGATGGCCGGCCCAAGCGCACCCCGAAGCCTGTCGTTGAAGTGGGAAGAGGGAAGAGGGAAGGGGGAAGGGGGAAGGGAGAAAGGGGGGAGGTGGAAGTATGTGGGTGTGAGACTTTGCTAAAGGGGACGAATCTGTGTAATTCTTGTTGTTGTTTGTTTTTGGCTTTCGCTGTGCGTTTTCATTGAGTCTATAACCCCCGCTTTCTATTGGGCATACGAGAGAGTGAGTGAGAATTGGGAACTAGTTAGGAATCTAAAAATAAGATTAGGTTAGGTACTTGGTTAGATGATCCCGCAATACTTAAGGAGTGTTACATATATTCTATATCCTAACATAAGATTGGAATTGATAGTTCTGAAAAAGTTTACATACATATATATAGAAGATATATATATAAAATATTGGAATAAAGTTGGAATCTAGTACATATAATATTAGATATGATATATACTTCAAATTAGATTAAGCTAGGGATAGATCTGCCTGTTGCAAGGCATCCGGAAAATATTATACGTATTGCGAATAACATTATAAAGATATCTTCCACATATGACGTATTAGTTATCTACTGATTCCAGGGTATCTCATAGTCGGTCACACAATCGTGAGCCTTTCATTTGTATTATTTTGAAGCAACCTTCAACTGTCAGCCTAGAAGGGTGAAATGCCCAGAGATATGATGATGCTAGATGACGATAGGGAAGAGTCGAAAAAAAGAGGAAGAAGCAGAGAGAGCGAGAGAAGGAGAAAGGGGGTGGGTGTGGGGGGTAGGAGAGTGGCTGCCATTTATACGTTTCAGCTCTCGTGCGTTTGAGCGTAAAAACGAAACGAAGGCCGACAGGACGAAACAGGACAATTTAGTAGAGGATAGAAAGGAGGTGGATGGGATGGAGGAGGTGGAACAGGAGGTGAACTAAAGGAATCAACAATATTAAAGCAGCCACCAAAAAAAAGAAACGAACAAAAAAAGAAAGAAAAATTAAAAACAAAGCAAAAGAAAAGAAAAGAAAAGAAAAGAAAAGCAAAGCTGCGTAGTGGAAAAATCACGCGGAAAACGTTTAAAACAAATGAGCGTAGCTGCCAATTCCGGCGGGGGGGGCAAGGAAGGGGAATTAGGAGTTGGGGGCCAAATATAAATACTTGGAGAAAGCTCTGGGGAGCAGAAGAGAACGGCAAAGCGAATCCCCACGAGAATCAAAGGGAATCAAAGGTGTGGATTACGTTAAGAGAAAGAATGCGAGACTGCGAGAATGCGAGACTGCGAGTCAATGCATCGAAATCATTCGCAGATTATTAAAGGTATAAAGATATAAAGGCAGAGCAATTGGCTAACGAACTCACCTGCACATCACCTCGTGCGTCAACAGGACGCGGCACATTTCGGGATTCTTGTCCTGGCCCTCGTAGATGATGGCCTACACACGGAAGAGAGAGAGGGGAGAGAAATTTGAATTGCTGTCTGGTTGGATTTTCTATAGAGAGTTCGGAAGGTGGATTGCATTAATCCGATTTATTATGATATGTTCTTATCTATATAGATATATAAGATTTCTATCAAATATTTTTATATATATTTAGAGTCAATAAAGTATAAGCTTATATTTATATATAGGGTATAAAAAATCAAAAATATAAAAAAGAATATATTTATATATATAAGATATTTAATAATAGAATTTAATGAAATATACGATATATGTAGATTGATAACACTTACACATATGTCTGTATGCATAACATTTTTGAGATTTTTATATCTCTAATATATAAATTATATATAAATTAAATATGAAATATACTATAGTTAAAAATTAGGAGGTATATATGAACTGATTGTGGAACTGTCTATTATTTATATATATATAAAGCAAATACACTTTTCTCAACTCCAGGCAGTAATATTCTATAAAATGTTATAAAATGTTATGAAATATATATATATACATATATATTTAATACATACATACATACATACATATGTTTGTATACGTAACTGTGTATAAAAAATGCGTTGGGCAAACATAGAAAATCCATTAGAGCGAGTTTAAGGCCGCAAACATTTGCCCCCAAATCCTTGACGAAGGACCCGAGCCGAGGCCTCGTCCTGGCTCTATAATTAGCTGCACTTGTCCCACAACAAAAACAAAAACAACAACAACAACAACAAGAACAAATCTGGTAGCTGGCAACTAGTTGACATTGAGCCAAGGACTTGGCTGTATCCTTTGCAGGATAGTTGTTGTTATCCCCGGACTTAAAGGACTTCAGTTGGGCTGTTAATGTTTTTTTTTTTTTTTTTTGGTTGGTTTCGTTGTTTTCTAGGGGTAAATTATGAAGCCAACAAAGGGGATAATAAGGGATGATCATAATTTTACATGTGCCACTGATGCTGTTACCGTTACCTATGCACCGCAGGGGGTGGGTGGTAGGGGGGAGGGGTGTACTGCAGGACCCGCCGCTCGACTGGTTGCAGTGAAATTAATTTCTGATTATCTATTCGACAAAGAAGGAAGCGCCGCAAGGACTCATATGTCTGTGACGTCACAGCGAGGTCGAGGCACTCGTCCTTGACGCCAGAGCCAAGTGCCAAGTGGCAGGATTCGCCGGTGGTTGCACTCGCATCCGCCTGTAGTTATTGTTATTACTTTTGCGTGTACCTCGGACTGCATGAGGTTGATGAATGAGTCCTGGATCTAACTCCCGTTGCTGCCACCCTCTTAACCCTCCATATGCCGTGTTTTTCTTTTTTCTATCTACCAACTAATTCATTGGATGAGTGTTGGATTACAGGACGCTGGGAAACCCGCTTTAATCATTTTTAAATTAGAGAGCTGTGCGCCTTTTTCTGCGCCCCTTTCGCTGCCTCGTTTGTTTATCTATTTGTTGTTGTTCTAGACAGACACACACACTCACACACACGCACACACTCCCCTCTTTGTCTATTGGAAATTGCAGCAGATTGTTGAACGCGCGAGCTGCACTTGCGGTTTTCCATTTGCCTGCCTCTTCGTGTGGCACATGCCACGATTTTTTCCTTCCCTCTACTTCGACATTGACACTAAAATGTTTTCGCCCGAGGCAAATAAGTTTATTTTTTTACCGCCTAAGCAAATACAAATACCAAGTACCAAGTACCTATCCTCCCCCTCCCCCATTCCCACACATTTATTATTAGCTAAAATTTTGACCGACGTTTAGTGTGTAAATATTTGCAGCCATATGTCAGGACCTCGAGTCCTAATTAGCATTTATGTATGTTTGCCCACTGATAGTTGAAGTGGGGATTGGGGGTGGGCGTTGCTTAAGGGTTGGGGTTGGGGTTGATAACTGCCGGCCATTGATTTGGCTGCCAGACATTTTGGCTGCCTGCATTTAAGTTAATCAACAACACAGGTGAACACACAACAATTAGTTGAATAGTTCGGCGGACGATAAGCGGCGTACACTGAGAGAAATCGTCAAGCGATTTTTACTACATTTAAGTTGGTACCAAGTTTATTGGGAAGTGAAGAAAATTCTGATTTGCCGATATTTTCATTTTCTAAAAAATCAAAAAAAATTAAATAAATTTCTACAGCTATGTCTTGGATGATATACGTCTATTTTAATCGCAATACAAAAAACATTTATTGCTTTCTAATAGATCCTTAAATAAAGAAATTTCTAAGGCCCGAAAGTTTCGATATTTAAAATATAAATCTGGAAATAATCACAAAGAAAGTTTAAAAAAGATTTCAATGCAACAAAGTTTCAAATTTCAGACGTCTACTCTATATACATGTATACATATATATGTATATAGCTTAACCTTTGTATACAAAAGTTCATTGATAAAGCCCGCAGAAGGCAATTGACGTAAATTCCATTGAGAAATTGCGGAATTTTTGGGGGTGTTTGGGGCTGGGGAACGGACGGAGTCATCCATCAATCATCGAGAATGAAACAATTAGTGCGGCTAGAAATCTGGAGCAAATCTGCCTGGGAAAGTGGCCCCAAATGGAGCATCTAATAAAAAACTAAACGGAAAGCCACTAAAAACTGGAGTAAAAGCGTTTAAACTACGATTTATCACACAGAGCTGGCTGGCATCCAACCACACGGAGCCGTAGTCGGAGTCGGAGCAGGACGTGGACGAAAAAAAAAACTAACGGTAAATGTACAATCAAAGCAACAAAAAATCAACAGACAGCAACAGAAAAAAAAGCGAGTGTTGATGTGACGAGAAGCTCAACTGGGGGAAACGGACAGCAAATGGAGCAGGAGCAGGAGCAGGAGCCGGAGCAGGAGCTGGAGCTGAAGAGTTGCCGATTGACATGGCTGTTAAAATTTAAACGTTCTGCATAAAAATGTTCGCTCTTAAACGTTTTTTTGCTTGTTTCTCTTTTTTTATTTCTGTGTTTTTGTTGTTTGTTTTTTTGCTTTTGCAAATTGTTATTATCGCTTTTTAAATAAAAAGCGCAGCGGCTTTTGCATTATTTACGCGCTTGCATTCTGCATATTTAACGTGAAAATAAAAATCTCGCCAAACAAGATAAATTATCGCCGACTACAGTAAAAAAAAAACATGTATATAAAAACCTTTGTTTTTATATATGTATACAAAAAAAAAATCAAAAAAAAAAACATCGAGAGTCACTCTTAATTTATTAAAGCAACATTTATCAGCGCAGTTCGGGTTCTGGGTAACGCATAAATTGCTGAAGGCAGCTCCCAGGATTCCGGACCCTAGAAGGATATTTGCCACATGCGCTGCAGTTGTAGCAAAGTTGGTACATTTTTCATTAATTGGTACGTTTTTCATTACTACATGTACTTTCTGCAAATCAAGGACTGAATATATGATACTTCACATACAATATATCATTCAATATATGCACAAATGTTATTTTAATAAATATTTAACTAAAGACGTGTTTTTAAAATTAAAGTAATAGTAATAGTATTCTACTATAGGTAATCTGAAAATTTATCTTATAAGTTCTACGGGTTTAAATATTATACGGCGTACACAATAAAGGGCAACGTACAACAAAATTTTGTGTGCATATTCGTATTTATGTGTGTAAGTGATATGTCCAAATGCTGCAGACAGAAAGCATTTGCATAATGAGCGCGATATGAAGTGCAGTTTTTTGTCGCATTGCCCCACAGTGCGGCGCCAACCGCAGAAATGGAAATGCACTTGCCGTGAAAGCATTTTTAATCGCATTGCCATACAACACCAGAGACACACACACATGCAAGCAAGCACATATGTATTTATGTTATATATGTACACATAAGTGTACGCACACACACACACACACACATGTAAGCAAATCAGCAACGCAAACGCGACTTTGTTTGGGAGAGTTTCTGCACAATCTGTTAAATTTACTGAATTGCCTACAGCAATAACGGCAATAAAAGCAAAAGCAATTGTTTACTGGATAAAATGGCAATATGAATTGTGAAATGTGTTATTAATCGAAAATATTCACGCTTTATATTTAAGTGTTGACACACAAATTAATATTATCGCTTAATTAACACGCTGCAAGCGCACACAATGGAGCATTGCAAGTAAGTGAGGGAGAGAGTGAGAGAGAGAAAAGGGGAGAATGCATGCTGCTTTATATGCAAGTAAAAAGAGCGAGACATATATCTGCCCGCGAAATGGCGTGTGAACTATACGTGTGCATGTGTGTGTGTGTGTTGGAACTGCTGCTTGTCTGTATGTGTCAATATTCATTAGTGATGAGCATTATTTCAATTTGGGCTGTGAGAAACGAGTTTTTGCATATAAGGGGACGTCGCTTACGATAAGAAAGCAAAGTAGAAGAGGTACATTAAGATGAAGGTTGTCACTTATCGCTGGCTACTTTGGCTGTTGCCCATCTCTATTTATTCTGAACTGCTACAACGGATTTTAGGCGACATGCTTGTGTGTTGGTGTTGGTGTTGCTGCTTGTATGTGTCAATATTAATTAGTGATGAGCATTATTTCAATTTGGGCTGTGAGAAACGAGTTTTTGCTTATAAGGTAACGCTGCTTATTATAGAAGTGTTAGTAGAAGAGTTGTATGTGGATGAAGGTTGTTATTAATTGTGTATGGTTGTTTTCAGTGTTGCTCATCTCTAATATTTATGAACCGTTGCAATTGGGCAGCTGAACTGCTGCAACGGCTTTTTAGACGACTCATTAGTTGTTGTTGGCTATTTGCGCAGCACAATGTCCACATGCCGTTATCTAGCTGCATTAATCGCCGCCTATCGCCAATCACCAATCGCCCTTTACCGTTTTTCGGTTTAGAATTTCGCTGCGCTTTTTTGGCCGGCCGCATAATGCGTGTAAATCGCGATAAGCGCAGTTTTTGGCAGCGGGGCAGCCGACCAAAGGATTTTGGGCTGTTGTCGCAGTTGGCAGTCGCCGGTTTTTGTTTTATGCTTATGCCGGGCTCACAACGCCAGCAGCAGAGGAGAGGAGAGGAGAGGAGAGGAGAGGAGACCAGGACACGGACGAACGGGTACGCGAATGCGCTGTGAAATATGAGCGCAAATGAAGCGAATGTCGCGCCAATTGAGTCGAACTCCGCCTCCTGGTTACCCTGATCCTGGTTACTGCTCCGGCTGCTGTTGCTGCTGTTGCTGCTGCTGCTGCTGGTCGTTAGCTCAAATTGCAATTGCGCCGCCTTCGTGGCCCGTTATCTGATCGAATGTAATTATGATTATGACATTGATTTGCAACATTGCCAGCCTCCCAGCAGCCGATAAAAATCGCGGCCCAAAAGCAAGGGTTCTCCCGCATCCCTCTCTTGCACACTCTCTCACTGTCTCACTGTCTCACTTGGCTGCGGCACGTGACAATTGTCCTGCCCTTCCATTGCTTTCACATCAATGCCTAAGACAATGTCTCACGGAGTACTCGGATGCTTTTTAATCGCATTGCTGCCACAGTTTCGAATTTCAACCCCCACCCCCAACCTCCACGATGAGAACTCACGTCCGCCTCCTTGTTTACCTGTTACGCACAGTTTGTGCCTCAGATAAAACACACGCGGGCGCCGCCGTCCGCCACGCGTATGCAAAAACAAAAAAAATATATATATAACAGGGTTGACATCTGACCAAGTCGAGCTTCATGTATATGTATGTATAAGGAGAGTCGCTTGGGCTGAATACTAAATTCCAACTAATCCGATCAAATGATTGTTCTTTTTGCTTTTTTTGTAACCCTCCTGCCACAATTTTGACTCCTGGCAATTGCAACTCATTTGAAACTCGTCTGACAACTGACAAACAGTTAAATGTTGCACTGCCTTTTAGGGGTGCGACAACATCCGAACATTTCGAAAGGTTTCCCAACTCCATTTCAAAGTAAGTCGCTTATAATTTTAATCTTATGTGTTTGAGTCTAATAATAAAGTCTATATCTTTGACTTCACAGAGTATAATAAGAAATGTCTTAGATCGTATCTTTAGATACATATACTTATAGTTTATTGTATTAAATTTTAACTGATCTACATTACGTACTCTCACTGAAAATATTACGTAACCTAGCTAAAGTTGTCAGCTATATACATACATAGTGTTGTGCATCTGGAGTGTATCAAATCCATTTTATAGCTATTGGCAATTGTACCCGTCAATCGGTAGATGAAATCTTTTTAATTGCTTAAGCAAAAATGCTTTTTGTTTTTTCTTATTTCTACTCGGATTTCTGTTCAAATTGATGCAGCGATAAACTTTAATTGCCTCGAAATTCATTCGGAAAAGTTGAAAACAAATCCCTCTTTAACTGAAGTATTTGCGAGTCCGAAATTCGTCAGTAAAAACCCCGTTTTATATATCATTCATTCAGATTCATTCACAATTCTAATACAAATTGGTACATTTTTTTGTCGTACTAGAGAATTTTCTCACTTAATAGTACATTTGTGTGGGACCTTTGGCTCAAGTTAAATTTCATTTATTGACAACTGCAATAACTGTATAAAAATGTAGGTACACTTTTTGAAATGGTACATTGTTTAGCTGTGGTACAATTCAATTTTGTTTGCTGTTTTTGCAATCGTTAAATATTTCGTGATTAAATTTCATTCACATTGAAAGGGCACACATAATGGATTTCTAAGAGTCCGGCTGCGGCTCCAGCTTCGAATCCGGGGTTGAGGTAACGATAATTTGTGGACAAATTTATTGCGATCGGGCGAAACGTGGCCACGCCCACAATGGGCGGCAAAGAAAGGACGAAAGAAGGAAAACGAGTGTCGAACAAACGACGAAACGTCTATAAAAATTTGTCACTCCAGAAATTAATTGCCCTTGAAAAGGGGACTACGCGCAGAAGGGATGGGGGTGGGGGCACACGCATTAGGCCCACAACAAAGGTGACATATGGTGCATTGGCAGCGCCTGCAGCAAGGACTACGCACATCCATCGATGGCACCCACAACAAAGCGCATTAACCATGTTCAATTGGATTCGAAGACACCCCCACAAGCCGCGCACCCCGCACCCCCAGCCGCACCCGCATCCGTACTCATGCCCGGATCCGGCTACGGTGGCAGTTACACCCCTTTCGGAGGCGCGACTGGCCGTGTGAATCGATTGCTCGTTTGTCTGGACCAGCTTCAGGACCGTTTGACGACTCAATTTATTGGCAGGACTTGCACACACACACACACACACACACACACACACACACACACACAGGCACACTCATTGAGGGACATGGGACACACTTAATTAGCCGTGACAATCAATTTCAAATGCAACTTATGCTCGAATCAGCAAAAGGACTTCCACTGCACAGAAGTAGCAAAGGACCAAAAAGGACCAAAGGACCAGCCAAGTGGAAGGCATTAGTTTTCGATTGCGTGGCACAAAACATTTGCCACACAGCCTGAACTTTAAGTGTATTGAAATTAATCCTTATTGCATTTACCCAAGCAATCAAATTAAAGTCAACATCTGTGAAGCATGTTTACTTTGAATTGATTAACACCTGAATTACAGTTAAAAAAAAGTTACAACTCAGTCTTATATTATTTTGAAAGGTGCAATTGTTATCTCTCAATTATGTCTATTACACTGAGAAAAATGATTTAGCATTTGTTACCTAATTAAGAAGAAATCGAGCTAGGTACGTAGTTTATTGGCTTATTCTCATTTAAATACTATGGTACATTAGTTATTGATTAGCTTCAAGGCATACCGTTCGATCTGGTTAGATCTAACTTAACGCTATTGAATACTTCTAACTATTTCTAAAGTTCAATGCCTCCAATGAAAACTGTACCATTTGAATGAGATGTGTACCTATTGCCTAATGCAAAACGTACCTTTTATATGCTATATATACCTAGCTATAAGAAGAAGACTTACCGCTTTGGTAACTGAATCGATGAGTCTGACGAAGATATCCTGCTCCTGTCTGGCGCCTGCAAAGAACGAGAGTTAACGATTAGTTAAATATGCCGTTAAGTTAACGCTCTGCACTTACCATTGGCGTAGAGCAGCTGGAGTCGATACTGGATGCCATTGTTGGTCTTCGTGGAATCCGACTCGGAGTCCTTCTCGATGAAGCCGATGAAGGCCGTGCGCTCGATCTCGATGGGCTGTCCGGCTCGATCGTAAAGCGCAATCACAAAGTGAAAGAAATTCGATTTGCGCAAATTGCTCGGCGGCTGCTTCTCAAAGTGGGCGCGTCCAATGCCAAGGCTGAAATTAAAATGATGGAGAAGAGGAAGCAGATGGAGAGGGAAATGTATTTAGTGTCTGTTTAAAAACGTGGCCTACATCTAATTGTGCCATTAGCCAAAGTAAACAGGCCCAATTAGCCGGGCCAGCTAATATGCCTCATTCCTGCTGGACAGCTCAATTACTGGACACTCGCCGAAGGAAAGTGGACTAAGGACTGAGGACTAAGGACTATGGACAAAGGACAGTGGAAAGTGGCCACTGGCCAGTGGACAGCTATCATTAAAAGCGCATAAGCAACTTCAACGTGACACAATAATCCTGATGAATAAAGGAATTAACACACACACAACAGCCTCAAGGGTCGGGAGAGTGAGCAAGAGGGTGGGAGAGGGAGGGCGAGAGGGATGGAAGGGGACAACTCGCCCGCAAAACAACGGCAAATATTTATGTTATGTGGGCTAAGCAAACACTGCAATTATAAGTGCGCTGACAGCACACACTAACACACACAGACACACACACACACATGCATACACAAACGTGGATTTGAACATGGCACATGGGCCAAAAGGCTTGTCCACTCCATATGCCAAATGTCAACAGTGCAACCGTTGCTCACCTTATGGCCAACTATCTCCAACTGCCTCTCTCCCTCACACCCTCTCCCTGTCTCTGTCTCTATCTCTGTCTCTGTCTGCGACTGTCAGCGCGCAATTACGGCGCAATGCTAACTACGGCGACCCTCGGTTACGGCCGAGTTGTCCGGCTGCGCTTTCCGTACTCCGCATGCATAACGAACAATTTAATTTAGAAAATGCTGATTTTATCAGATTTTCATTATTTATTCAGGTAAATGTCAAGAAGTATTCCCCCCACCCCCTACCCCACCCTATATATATAGATACATGTTCATATATGCATCGGCGACTTCTCGCGCCTGCAATTAAATACACATTTGCCAAAGGATAATGCCAGAGGACGTGTTCAAACAAGAAGTCCGATGCTAATGATAGTCCCTATGATAAATCGTTATCCAAATTATCCACCCACATATCGAAGCTCCGTTATATAAACAGCAAATGTTTTCCTTTTTTTTGGATACACATTTATTATTTACAGTGCTTGCATCAATTCTCAAAGGTACGTATATCGATTGTTTTATATATATGACATGATATATTGATAACGTTTTTGTTTTTTTTTTCATCTTTTTATAGAGGCTCTCGCTTTGAAACTATCTTCCGAAAGATTTCTAGAAAATATTTTCAGAGTTCTACACTAAATTTCAATTCGGCGAAAACAAATGAAATTAAGGAATTTGTGTGGTTAAAGCGAAGGATACTGCAGCAGGACGAATGCACAAAGGTGAATCCAATAGGAGAGTGGGAAATGGGGTTTAGTCGATGCCCCAACTGGTTCCGAATGATGTTCGAGTGCGGGAAATACGAGACATAAATGCCAGACATGAAAAGGTTATTGTTATGTGGTCGTTGTCAATGGGCGCAGTTCGGGAATGCCTGACTAGACGATACCCTAACTGTTGCAAACATAAATTACTTTAATACAAGTGGGAATGAAGGAAGCTTTTCTGTATATACTTTACTAGAGATTATTAATTAAAACGCATAATGTTATCGAATATTGAAGATTAACTCAAGCAGTGTGATCTTTAGCAGAGCCCACATCCAAAACTTCAGCTCTTTAGCTCCTCTAGTTCCCGAGATAGACGCGTTAATACACTCGTATCCAAGAAGAGACGAACATATAAGCACGTATTTGACTCGATTATTTGTACCGCTTAATATTATATATCTTTAGTTTATAAACTTGTACACGCTTTGCCTGCAAACAAACAAAGTCAGTAAGCCAATATACCCCTTGGTTGAGTTGAGGTTAGGGTATAGGGCCTGCCACCATGAATGCGAGGTGGCAAATAAAAAACTGCGACTATACAAGCTGCCGGTTCGTCCTGCTGAATGGGTAGCAAAGGACTCGATTGTTGACTTTTCCGACTTCGCTGGCATTGTGGACGTTTCCATTTTCTAGCTGTTGTTTGCACTTGCCGCCAATTTGCGAAAAACGTTTTGTGGCCGTTTTGCTGTTGATTTTATTATGCCAACATTTAATTGTCGGAAATCGATGCCCAGGTGACCAGCAGGTAACCAGAGAGGGGGCGCCAGCGAGGGAGGGGGCGTGGTCACGTTTTGCCTATTCCGCGCACGTGAATTTCCACTTGCTCTTTTTTTTTGCCAGTTTGTTTTCTTTTTATTTGCAGTAAACTCGCATCGAATGTCCTTTAAAAAGGACACTTTATTTACAATAAGTTTGCCGGCTGCTCTGCGAGGCACATTTTATGGCCATTGTTGCATTCGTTTTGGCCATGTTTCAGACGCCTTGATTGCACTTTGCAGTAATCTTTGTTGATATAAATTTCGAATTTATTTTTGTGATTTATGCGAAATTTTGTTGCTTGTTTCCGCACTTAAATTTAGCACAATGTGTGACAATAGATAAACAATAAATAAATAACAAAGTCTCCACAATAACATTTGCAGATAACTGTACAATTTATTCATTGAACAAAACTTTTGCAATTCAATGCTTTTCGATACCCTTTAATCGGGGCTTATAATTAAAACAGTGCAAAGAGAGAGATAAGGAGGATAAGGATAAGGATTGAGAAAGAATGTTTGAAAATGAGACAGGCAAAGAGAGATGGATTATTTCATTTTCATTAGATCAATAAAAAACCCCTCAAATACCCTATTTTCGAGACTTATTGGGCTGTAACTTGGGCAAATTATGACCGATTTTCAAAATATATATCATTTTCAACTCGTTCTGATCGGCAGTATCGATTCACATTCATATATTCATATTATATTAAAATAAAAATTTTGATCAATTTTGAAAAAATGACAAGGGGTAGCATCGGATTTTTTTGTCAAAATGGGCTTGGTTCTGGAATCAATATATGATGATTCTATTTCATTCTAGCAAGTTTGCTGAGTCCGAAATGGTATAACTTTGCAAAATCGGAGTTTGTTTAACTGAGTTATGCAAGCTTAAAGTTCGTAAATTGCGTCTATTGATGAGGGTTCTGGTTGTATAAACACGTCGATCTCGAAAACTATAATAGCTAATGACTTGAAATTTTGAACACTTATTCTGGAATAACAGGCGCAGAGTAGACAAATCATTGTTTTTAAATAGATGATTCGCTTTCGCTAATATCAATAAAAAAAAACCCGTCAAATACCCTATTTTTGAGGCTTAATGGGCTGTAACTTGGGAAAATTATGACCGATTTTCAAAATATATATAATTTTCAACTCGTTCTGATCAGCAGTATCGATGCACATTCATATATTCATAATATATTAAAATAAAAATTTTGATCAATTTTGAAAAAATGACAAGGGGTAGCATCGGATTTTTTTGTCAAAATGTACTTAGTTCTAGAATCAATATATGATGATTCTATTTCATTCTAGCAAGTTTGCTGAGTCCGAAATGGTATAACTTTGCAAAATCGGAGTTTGTTTAACTGAGTTATAGCAATTTGAAGTTGATAAATAACCTCTATGTACACACTTATGTATATGTATATATTATCATTCATTATATTATCTTTCATTTATAGGAGTAGATAAAATTAAGTAATTGGAATAAAACTGCTTTAAGATTATTTGTGGGATGGACAACAATCTATTATTAACATTATTTAACTATAATATAAGTTAAGAAGCTCAAAAGATAAAATAAAAATAGACAAAATATATATATATTTTTTTTTTAATTTAAATACCTCTCATCTAAACATTTCAAAAACATTTCGTAACAGTTGTATGCAAAGATTTTTCAAATAAAATTTCTGACCTCAAAAGAAACTAAGTAAAATATGAATATGATATAAAATATATATAGAAATATATTTGAATGTGATAAATTTTAACAAATGAATAAAATTTATGATTGATACATTAATTGAAATTTTGCGCTAGTTATTTGGACATATTCATGAGACATATATCGCACATCTATAAAACATAAATTTCTATAAAAATATGAATAGAATAAATTACTATCAAAATAAGAAAGACATATCTCATAAGACATAAATATATCATATTATTGTTTTTGGAAGTATAGAATAGAAATTTAGATGTATGCGTCTGTTTTCTAGTTATGCAGATGCGTTAAAGTTCTTAACTCCTTTATATATTAAATATATTATATAGTAAATATAATATCATATCTTCTTCTCTTTAATATAGTTATTGACATATCTGATATATTATCCTTTTCTCTTTTATATTGTTATTGATATATCTGATATCTGATATATTGTTTGGACTACTCCGTTACTCTTAAGCTTTACCTCACATCGCAGCGCATTATTTTGTTGTTTGTGTTGTGCAGTGTTTGATTCTGATTGGAATTGAGATCCGTATTGATGCGGTTGTGTTCGTGCAGCAAATGCAGATGCCTGCTGCTGATATTGTTGTTGCCGTTGTTGTTGTGTGAGTGTGATTGCGAGTGTGTGTGTGAGTGTGAGTGTGAGTGCTGCTGTTGCTGTTGCTGTTGCTGCAGCGTCTGCTGATTTGCCGTCGCTGAATGCACCGAATGGAAGCCCGCAGTCATTTTCGCCAGCGCGAGGCTCGGCGTCGCATTCGCTGTCGCACTTTCTGTCGCACTTGCTGTATCGGTAACTGTAACGGTATCGGCCACACGCGCACTTCTTCTCGGCGCGAACATCTCACGCAAGAAACATCTCAGAGGCAACTAAACAAACGAACAAACGAACAAACGAACAAACGAACTCCACAAGGAGAAGCTTTTGCGCCACAGTAACGGCACTTCTGCACGCTTTTCCCCCCGTGTTTTCCACACATTTTCGCCCGATTGCTGGGGGCGCTCTTCTTGTAATTCAATTGAAATGAACGCCAAGGCGAAAAGGCAAAGCGAATGTGAA